>JAAGEH010000037.1:2108642-2120473 GCA_011751065.1 Lasiurus cinereus
TATATATATATATATATATATATATATATATATATATATATATAAATTTTTTCAGATCTAAAATTTTCTTTTTTAAAATTTTACTTTTCATTTACAGTTCACATTCAATATGCTATCCCATATAATAATATGTGAATTGACCCAATGGTGGAATGACTGGTCACTATGAACTGACCACCAGGAGGCAGACTCTCAACATAGGACCTGCCCCCTGGGCTTATATCTGGAGAGCACAACAGCAGTGGCAGGAGCCTCTGTGGCAGCACTAAGGAGCAGCAAGAGGAGCAGTAGGGAGCAGCAAGCAGGCATGTGGTAAGGAGTGAGAGGTCCTGTTCTGTGAGAGGGATCCAAGACTGTGAGAGGGCACAGGCTTGACTGAGGGACTCCCCACCACCCACCCCCAGTGCACGCATTTTGTGCACCTGGCCTCTACTCTATATATTTAAAAGCCTAAGTGATCATTATGACTAAAAGACTGGGATGACTAGAACAACTGGTCAGTATGATACACATTGACCACCAGAGTGCAGATGCTCAATGCAGGAGCTGCCCTCTGGTGGTCAGTGTGCTCCTACAGCCAGTATCCCATGGCAGTGGCCAGCCAACTTTCCTTGGTCCCTCCCTCTGGCACCTGACCCACCCTGAGCCATTTGGGGCCTGCTGACCAACCTTCCACAGTCCCTCCCCCTGGCCAGCCAACATCTCACAGTTCCTCCCTGGGCCAGCCAACCTCCTGCAGTCCCTCCCCTCATCCTGCCCAGCCCCAAAGGTCCCCAATAGAGTGCAGGGCCAGCTGGCCAACTCCCATGTCCCCTCTACCCAACTGGCCTGGTCCTAATGGGCCCTGATCTGGGTGGGGCCAGCTGGCCAACTTCCCATAGTCCCTCCCCTGGCCAAACTCCTGCAGTCCCTCTCCCCAGCCAGCCCTGCTGGGCTGGCAAGGCTCAGGGATCCCATCCATGCACGAGTTTGTGTACTGGGCCTCTAATATTGTAATAACCAGGTACAGTGCCAAGTGGGTACTTGAAATATCAGAGGACTACTTTGTAAAGTATATGATTGTCTTACAATCATATATGTGTACCTGAAACTAATACAAAATAATGTTGAATGTAAATTGTAATTTAGAAATTTAAAAATTCAAAAAATTTCTTGTTGCCTTGATTTGGGTTCCTTTGAAAGCAGGATGAAGAAAGAGAAAAGGCTGGCATACGGGTGCTTTATGGAGATCTAGATCCTTAGACTGCAAAAGCAAGAGAGCCTACCTGGACAGTCCATTGAAAGAAACCAGGCCTGGGAAGAAGAAAATGGCAGCAGAATAAGCAGAAGTGCCATGCACCTCCTCCTGGGGCCAATCCAGAAAAGCAACTAAGTTGGAGAACATTCACCCTGAAATAACAAATTAGACAGCAGAGGAGAAAATTTTCAATAAAGAAGAGCAGAAGATGCCTTGAGAATGCCACTTTCCAGCCATAACCCATGTGGAACCACCACCATGCTCTGGCAGTGAGTGGTACAGTACCTCCCAGCAGGCTCCCAGACATCTGGTCTAAAGGGAGTGTTCCCCAGAGTGACCTCCTACATGAGGC
The DNA here is from genome assembly GCA_011751065.1 of Lasiurus cinereus. NCBI lineage: Eukaryota > Metazoa > Chordata > Mammalia > Chiroptera > Vespertilionidae > Lasiurus > Lasiurus cinereus. Next base: position 2,110,232 of record JAAGEH010000037.1, read on the forward strand.
CTCCTCACCAACTGACTTGGACCCAGCATCCCAGTATCTGGCTCCAGCACCCTGCAGTGAGTGCAAGCCAGAGGAAACCCTTTGCCCCACCCCTGATCTGGGCCCCAGAACTGTGCTGCTAGCCTGACCTGGAGCCACTTGGCACCTGATCCACCCTGAGCCCTGGGACCTGCTGCTGGGGTGACCAGGAGCAACCCAGTGTGCACCCCACTCTGGGACACAGAAGAGTGCAGACTGTGTGACCCAAAGCAACCAGCACCCACTTCACCAAGGCTCCCAGGAAAGCCCTGCTGGGGCAGCCCAGAGCAACCCAGCACATGCCTCACTCAGGGTCACAGGAGAGCTCTGAATGTGCAACCCAGAGAAAGTCACCCTGGCTTCATCCCAGCCATTAGGACAGTACTGAAAGGGCTACCCAGAGAAACCCAGCATATGCACACTCTGGGCAACAGGAGAGCACTGCCTAAAACCTGGGTAAAGCTGGTGTACCCAGCCAGGAGCCACACATTCATGCTGCAAGTGCATTGCCAGAGGGACCTAGGACTCCATCCTGCCATGGGTGCTGGGGTTACATAGTGAATTGCATGCTAGAGGGCTCTGGGTACTCACAGGGCGTAGCACACCAGAGAAACAGTGCACATGCTCTTGGCACCCTGAGCATCTGAAGCAGCCAACTGAGGGACCATGTCCATGGGAGAAGGGGATAAAACTCAGACCAGAGAAAATAAAGGTGTAAGACTCAAAGCAGACCCAGCCCCTGGGTTAACAATTTCTGGATCATTGGCCTGATAGGGTCTTCAACCTCTCAAGCCCCAAGCAGGGTGCCTGGGCCAGAAAGAGACAATAAAAATGGGGAGACAAAGAAAGAAAAGAAGGAACCACCAGAAAAAGAACTAAATAAAATGGAGGCAAACAATATGTCAGAGACAGCATTTTGAGTAAGGGTCATAAAGTTCTAAAGCAGCTATAAGCTAGATCAGCAGTTCCCAAGTGATGGTCCTTGAACCACTGGTGGTCTGTGAAGTCCAAAAGATTGGAGACCGCTGGTTTCAGAAAACCTTTGAAGGAGCCATGATCAATTGGTGGACCCCATACCACTGGTGGTCTGTGAGGTCCAAAACATTGGTGACTGCTATACTAGATAATATAATTAACAAGATATGCAAAAATCAAGAGTAAATGAAGAATGATATAGCAACACTGCAAAACACAATGTAAGGTTTCAATAGTAGATTAGAAGAAACAGAGGACAAAATCAGCAAGTTAGAAGACAGGGTAAAAAAATACACCCAATAGGAACTGCAACTAGAAAAAAATATCAAACACAGGAGTAAAGTTTAAGAGAGTTTTAGAACAACATGAAATGAAGCAACATCCACATAATAGGGGTGCCAGAAGATCAAGAAGAGGAGCAAGGAATAGAAAACCTATTTGAAGAAATAATGACAGAAAATCATTATCTCCCCCTGACTTGGGAAAGAAATAGTCACGCAAGCACAGGGAGTCCCTAACAAAATGAAGCAGAAAAGACCCACAAAAACTCTTGTAATTACAATGGCAAACATTAATAAAAAAGAAAGAATATTAGGAGCTGAAAGAGAGAGAGAAAGTTATTGACAAGGGACCTCCTATTATACTATCAAATGATTTCTCAACAGAAAGACATCAGGCAAGAAGGGAATGGAATGAAGTAAAAAAAGTGATGCAAAGCAAGGGACTGAATCTAAGAATATTCTATCCAGCAAGGCTATCAATCAAAATTGAATGTGAAATCAGGAGCTTTGCAGACAAAAAAAGGATAAGGGAGTTTATACCACCAAGCCAGCAATTCAATAAATGCTAAAGGGACTGTTGTAAAAAGAAGAAATAAAAAAGGAAGAGGGAACACAGTCATAAAGAATAAAAATGGCAACAAACAAGTACCTATCAATAATAACCTTAAATGTAAATGGCCTAAATGCTCTAATGAAAAGATATAGAGTGGCTGAATGAATAATCAAACATGACCTATGTATATGCTGTCTACAAGAGACCCACCTCAGAAAAAAGGACTCACACAGACTGAAGTGAAGTGACAGAAAAAAAGTTTCAGGCAAACAGAAATGAAAAAAAAAGCAAGGATATCAATACCTATATCCCACAAAATAGACATCAAAGTGAAGGCTATAATGAGAGATAATGAAGGCCACTTCATAATACTAAAGGAATTGATGCAAGAGGCTATAACTCTAGTAAACAAGTATGCACCCAAATACAGGAGCACCCAAATACATGAAAAAGCTTCTGAAAGATATCAGGGGAGAGATTAACAGCAATAAAATCATAGTAGAGACTTTAATATCCCATTGTCATCACTGAATAAATCTTCTGGACAAAAAATCAACAAAGACGCAGCAATCCTAAATGGATCACTAGAAGAGATAGAACAAATCGACATCTTCAGAACATTTCACCCAAAAGCAATGGAATATACATTCTTCTTGAGTGTATATGGGACATTTTTAAATACAGACCACATATGAGGACACAATATATAGTTTCTTCAAATTAAAGAAGGTAGGAATCATATCAAGCATCTTCTCAGATCACAATGAATGAAATTAGAAATAAACTATAATAAAATAATAAAAAACAATAAAATACATGGAAGCTAAATAGCATGCTGTTAAACAATGATAGGGTTATCAAAGATATCAAAGAAGAAATTAAAAAATTCTGAAAAACAAAAAACAAAAATGAAAACACAACAAACCAAAATCCATGGGACACAATGAAAACAGTCCTGGGAGGGATGATTATAGCACTACAAATCTACCTAAAATAAATAAATAAATAAATAAATAAATAAAAATTAAAAAACATAAAAAATGGTGATAAGTTAACTATCTCTTCCACTTAAAGAACTAGAAAGGGAACAACAAAAATAGCCCAGAGTGAGCAGAAGGAAAGAAAAAAATATATCAAAGCAGAAATTAATGACATAGAGACAAAAAAAAACAAACAAAAAACAACAACAAAAAACATCAATCCAACTAAGAGCTGGTTCTTTGAAAGGATAAACAAGATTGATGAACCTCTGGACAGGATCACCAATTAACAAAGAGAGAGGACCCAAATAAACAAAACCAGAAATGAAAGAGGTGAAGTAACAACTGACTCTACATTCATACAAAGGTTTGTAAAAAATATACTATTAAACCTCTATTTGATAAAATGGACAACCTATATGAAATGGACATATTCCTAGAAAAATACAACCTTCCAAAACTTAATCAGGAAGAATAAAAAATCTGAATAGACTGATGATTATGGAGAAAATTGAAATAGTAATAAACTTTCAGCAAACAAAAGCCCTGGTCCAGATAGCTTTACAGGGGAGTTTTATCAAATATTAAAGTAAGAACTAAAACCTATCCTCCTCAGACTTCCAAAAAATTCAAGAGAAAGACAAACTTCCAAGCTCTTTCTATGAAGCCATCATTACCCTAATCCCCAAACCAGATAAAGACACTACAAAGAAAGAGAATTACAGGCCAATATCCCGAATGAACATAGATTCTAAAATCCCCAACAAAATTCTAGCAAATTGGACCCAGCATTACAGTAGAAATATCATATACCATGACCAATTGGGATTTATTCTGGAGATGCAAGGCTGGTACAATAAACAAATTGAGATACAAAAATCACATCATCATATCAATTAAAGCAGAAAAAATAACTGTCAAAATTCAACACCCTTTCTTGATAAAAACTCTCAGCAAAGTGGGAATAAAGGGATACCTCAACATAATAAAATCCTTATATGACAAACCTAAACAAACATTATACTCAATGAGCAAATACTAAATCCATTTCCCCTAAGAAAAGGTAAAAGACAGGGATGCCCTCTTTCACCACTTCTGTTGTACATAGTACTGGCAGTACTAGCCATAATGATCAGATAAGAAGAAAAAATAGAAGGCATCCAAATTGGAAAAGAAGAAGTAAAATTGTCCTTAGTCACAGATGACATGATATTGTACATAGAAAACCCTAAAGACTCAATAAAAAACTACTAGACTTAATAAATGAATTCAGGAATGTAACAGGATACAAAATTAACACCCAGAAATCTATAGCCTTTTTATACACCAATAATGAACTCACAGAAAGACAAACTAAGAAATGCCACTTACCATTGCAACAAAAATTTAAGGTACCTAGGAATAAACTTGACTAAGGGGTAAAATACCTGTACTCTGAAAACATCAGGATGTTGAAAAAAGAGACAGAGGAAGCCGAAACCGGTTTGGCTCAGTGGATAGAGCGCCGGCCTGCGGACTGAAAGGTCCTGGGTTCGATTCTGATCAAGGGCATGTATCTTGGTTGGGGGCACATCCCCAGTAAGAGGCGTGCAGGAGGCGGCTGATCGATGTCTCTCTCTCGTCGATGTTTCTAACTCTCTATTCCTTTCCCTTCCTCTCTGTAAAAAATCAATAAAATATATTTTAAAAAAGAGAGATAGAGGAAGACATAAACAAATGGAAGACTATGCAGTGTTCCTGGATTGGTAGAATCAACATCATTAAAATGTCCATACTGCCCAAAGGAGTTGATAAATTCAATGCAATCTCCATTAAAATACCAATGGCATATTTTACTGACCTAGACAAAATGGTCCAAAAATTCATCTGGAATAAAAAAAGACCCCGAATAGCTGCAGCAATCCTGAAAAAGAAGAACAAAGTTGGAAGGATAACAATACCAGATATCAAACTATATTACAAAGCCACTATTCTCAGAACTGCCTGGTACTGGCACAAAAAATAGACATATGGACTAAAGGAACAGAACAGAGAACTCAGAAATCAACCCAAGCCATTATGCTCAATTAATATTTAACAAAGGAGGCAAGAGTATACAATGGAGTCAAGATAGTCTCTTCACTAAATTGTGTTAGAAAAATTGGACAGATACACATAAAAAATGAAACTAGACCATCAACTTATACCATGCACAAAAATAAACTCAAAATGAATAAAGGTCGTAAACAAGATGGGAACCCATATAACTCTTAGAACAGTGGTTCTCAACCTTCCTCATGCTGTGACCCTTTCATACAGCTCCTCACCATGTGGTGACCCCCAACCATAAAATTATTTTCGTTGCTACTTCATCACTGTAATTTTTGCTAATGTTAGGAATCGTAATGTAAATATCTGATATGCAGGATGTCTTAGGCGACCCCTGTAAGAGGATCGTTCAACCCCCAACGGGGTTGCAGCCCACAGATTGAGAACTGCTGTCTTAGAAGAATCCATAGGCAGCAAAATATCAGACATATGTTGTAGCACTGTCTTTACCAATACAGCTTCTAGTACAATAAAAACAAAAGAGAAAAATAAACAAATTGGGGCTGCATCAAAATAATAAAAAAAAGCTTCTGCTAAGCAAAAGAAACCTTCAACAAAACAACAAGAAAGCCCACTGCATGGGAGAATATATTTGCCAATGTTACATCCTATAATGTTTAATCTCCAAACTTTAAAAAAAATATATATATATATATATATATATTTTAAATATATTTTATTGATTTTTTACAGAGAGGAAGGGAGAGAAATAGAAAGTCAGAAACATCGATGGGAGAGAGACATTGATCAGCCACCTCCTTGCACACTCCACAGTGGAGGTGTGCCTGCAAGTGAGGAACATGCCCCCAACCGGAATCGAACCTGGGACCTTTCAGTCCGCAAACCGATGCTCTATCCACTGAGCCAAACCGGTCCCTGCTAATCTCCAAAATTTAAAGGGAACTAATATATCTTAATAAAATGAAGATAAACAATCCAATAAAAAAATTGGAAAACTTTTCAAAAGTGGATATACAGAAGGCCAAGAGACATATGCAAACATACTCAAAGTCACTAATCATCAGAGAGATGGAAATAGAAATGACAATGAGGTAACATTTCACACCTGTCAGAATGGCAATCATCAACAAAAGACAAGTGCTGGTGAGGATGTGGAGAAAAGGCGACCCTTTTGCACTACTGGTGGGAATGCAGACTGGTGCAGCCACTGTGGGAAACAGTATGGAGTTTTCCTACAAAGTTAACATTGAACTCCCATTTGACCCAGTAATCCCACTTCTAGGAATAAATCATAAGAAATCAGAAACATCAATCAGAAAGAATATATGCACCCCTATGTTCATAACAGCACAATTTACAATAGCTAAGTTTTGGAAACAGTCTAAGTGCCCATCAGCAGATGAGTAGATTACAAAGCTGTGGTACATCTACACAATGGAATACTATGCTTCTGTAAAAAAGAAAGAACTCTTACCATTTGCAACAGCATGGATGAACATGGAGAGCATTATGCTAAGCAAAATAAAGCAGTCAGAGAAAGATAAATATCACGTGATTTCACTCTTTTGTGAAATATAATAAACAATGTATACTGATGAACAAAATAGATCCAGAGACACAGAAGCATCAAAGAGACTGTCAAACCTCAGAAGGAAGGCAGGGGAGGATAGGTAGGTGTTAAAAGATCAATCAAATGACTTGTATGTATGCATATAAGCATAACCCATGGACACAGACAATAGAGGGTTAGGGCATGTGCTGGAGTGTGGGAGTGGCTGGGGAGACTTCAATGGGGGAAAAGGGAGCCACATGTAATACTTTAAACAATAAAGAATTTAAATTTTAAAAAAGATTTGAAAAAACGGGAAAAAATCTTAGCAGATTTCTCAGATAATCAAGGGTTTTCCAGTTCCTGTTAAGGAGTTTGAATTAATGTAAATGCAATAGGAAGCTACAGCTAGATTGTTAGTGGAGAAGTGGTATAGTGAGTTTTATATTTGTAACAACACATTTGTCTATTTTATGGTTTGTGGATTTTAAGGGATCAAAAATAGAAGGAAAGTCAGTTAGCAACCTATTGAAGTAGTCTAGTTGAGAAGTTGCAGTAGCTGGGACTAGGATGGTATCAGTGGAAATGGATATAAATGGTAATATTTGAGATATCTTTCAGTGGTAAGATGATCATAGCTATCTAATGGATTGGATATTGGAAAATGGAGGAACCTAAGATGATTCCTAGCTTTGGGTTTGGACAAGTTGGTGGATAGTGGTATGTTTGTTGACGTAGTGATGTCTGGGAAAATAGCAGGCTTTAAAGGAAAAACAAGACTTATATTTAAAATATATTGTTGTAGTCTGAATACTTGTAGCCTCTCAAATTCATATTTTTAAGTACTAACCCCCAATATGATGATATTTGGAGGTGGGGCCATTGGAAGGTAATTATATTTAGCTGAAGTCATGAGGCAAACAACCAAAAAGAAGAAAAGATACTAGAGCTCTTTTTCTTTTCCATGTGAAACACAGCAAGAAGACAGCCATATGTGAGTTAGGAAAATGCTCTTGTCAGAAATCTGATCAGCCAGCTCTTCAACATTGGACGTCCCAGCCTATGGATTGCTTCAGAACTGTGAGAAATAACTGCCTGTTGTGGAAGCCACTTAGTCTATGATATACTGTTATAGCATCCTGAGCTAAGACACATGTTAAATTTATAATGCCTAATAGATACCAGAGGTGTCAAACAGATTTATGTGTTTGGATGCCACAAGAGAGGCCAGTATGGTGGATATCAATTTAGGAGTCATTTGCCTATGGGTTGTATTTAAGATTATAAGACTGTAGAAGATTACCAAAGGAAAATTTTAGAGAGGAGAAAAAAAATATTAGTAATGGTGATGGTGATAATAATAAAAAAAATGTAATAGTGTTTATTTTATGCCAGTACTGTTCTATATTAAACTTTACAATTACATCAAGAAGTAGGTGTTATTAGTATTCTTACTTTACAAATGAAGAATTTTAGGGATGATACATTATACAAATTGTCCAATTTAACATGAGGTAACAGATAGAATTAAAAACCAAGAAGTTGGCTTCCAAGTCCACTCTCTTTAACTACTATGCTATTGCCTCTTAAGAGAAGACAAAGAGAAATCATACCTGGGGTTCTATCACATTTATAAGGGGGAAAGAAAACACAGCAAAGCAGATTGATAAGGAATAACTAGGAGAATGTGATGTCATGGAAGTCAAGAAAGTAAGTATTATCAATAAGGAGGAACTATTTTACCACGTTAAATATTTTTGAACAGTTATATAAGAAGAGTATAGAGAGTTTCCATTGGATTCATCAATATGGAAATCAATGGTGTTCAATTCCTTCATTATTAATGTTTACCATTTTCTGAAAGATTCTCCTCTTCATTCACTATATCTTTTTGTCCTTTAGTATTATAATTGACCTTCTTGGCCATGAATTTCATCTGCTACTTGCTATGTGCAATAAGATCACTTCATTTCCTACGGGATGCATTCTAAGTAGCAATTTATATTTGAACTTTTATACCGCTGTCTTATTTCAAGGTGCCAATGTCTAGATTTTATTGTATTTCTTATAGAGATATTGTCCTATGTCATCAGAGGAATTATATTAGAGGTTCTCTTCTAGCTATTTGCATATTTGGTTCATTTAGAGTAGAAAAGATGAGAGTGGAAAAATGGTGGCGGAATACACAGACGAGTCTGGAGCCTTGTCGCTGGGCAGAGGGAGAGAGAGCAGCTGAGAGTCGCACTGGGAGTGTTTGTTGACAAGTTAAGAGTCAGTTATCCTCTTAGGAGAAGGTGGGGGACTGCTGGACGGGATTTTTGTCTGCCAGAGCCACAGTGCAAATGCGGAGACTGCACCATCTAGCAGAGGGAGGTGGATTTCTACGGCAGTCTGAAAGCTATAGCTGCAGCACCCACCAAACAGCCGGGGGACCCAGATTGCCACTCTCCAATCGGCACAAACAGACGGATTCAGAGGAGCTCCACATGGCACATGGAAAAGTCAGATTTTGCCTAGGGTAAGGTGAGGTCTCTTGTCCCCAGAACAGAGATGTGCATACTGTGGGAACTGAGCTGCGGAAAAGCGGCTTCTGGAGAGGTCCATAGATATGGGGCAGGGTGTGATTCCTACGTGTGGAAGGGGACTCTTAGAGCTGTGGACAGAGCGGAGCTCTAGAAAACAACTCATTTTGATCTGAGGCAGAAGGACAGCTTGGGAGTTATTATAGTATCTTAGCTGCTCAAATCCCCACAAACCAGTATTGAGAACCACAGAGTAGCAGGATCTAAACACAGCCTAGAGAGGTCCTGTGCTTAGTCTCAGAGGTCAATTCCAAAACACTGCCACCCAGTGGATGAAGCACAAATTGACTCTCGAATAACCACAAAAGAATAAAGAGATTAAAGCAAACCTCAGCAGTGGAACACAGGGAAATGCAATACCCCCTGACTGGGAAACAGGAGTGCCAAGCAGAATAATAGTGGAAGTGAATGAACTCTACTACTGCCCATTCTATTTTTTTCTTTTTTTAATTTATTATTTTCTTTTTTTCTTTTTGCATATTTTAATTAAAAAACTGTTTTTTCTCAATTAATTTTACCTTTTTAATTATTACATATTTGTTTTCAACTAGTATTATTACTACTACTAGTTTACGTTTTTAGAAAAAAAACAAGTGTCATTTTGTTTTCTCTTAATTTTACTTTGGGATTAGAGTTCTACATTCTATTTTCATCTTTTCTTTAGCATAATTGTACTCTATCTCGAATCTACCTTTATGTCAACACTCTCCCCCTAACTTTCCCCATTTTGTTGCCTTCTTTCTCTTTCCCTTTTCCAACTTTAGATTCCTTCTATTCTTTCTCTTTACCAGGTTAAAATTTCACCCCACTTATATATCTAATTTCAAATCACCTACACCAAGTCCATACAAACATATCTCTTCTTGTCTTCACTATCCAAAAAGTTGTTTTTCTCCAGGTCCTTTTGTTGCTGCTTGCTTGAACGATGATTATATCGATTTTTGTACTTATTTGTGAGATTGTTTTAGCTTATTCTATTTGCTTTATTTTTCTTTTTGTTTGCTTTGTTTTGGTTTCTTTTACCTCTCTTTTCCCTCGCTTCCCTCGATACCAGTTGTTATTAGTAGTTTGTATTAATCTCCAGGTACTTGTTGCCAGCATTTGTTGGGATTAGTGGCAGTTCTATTGGAGTTTTCTCCTCACATATATATTTCGTTCCCCTTTTCTCCCTCTGACATTTTTACTCCTTCTCCCTTCTTCTTCTTCTTCTTCTTCTTCTTCTTCTTCTTCTTCTTCTTCTTCTTCTTCTTCTTCT
>JAAGEH010000037.1:2120483-2202221 GCA_011751065.1 Lasiurus cinereus
CTTCTTCTTCTTCTTCTTCTTCTTCTTCTTCTTCTTCTTCTTCTTCTCCATTTTATTTTTTATTTTATTGTATTTTTTGTTCATTTATTAATGTTTATCCCCCGCTCCCAATTTGATTTTGGCACTTCTTTCTTTTCTTTTTTCCTCATTTTTCTCTTCTTCTTACCCTACTTACCCCTAATTTGTCTTTCATTGGTGGTCACCTTATTTGTGCTTATTAACATTGTGAATAAATTTATATTCATTGCCTTGTGTGTTGTACCTGGTGGTGTTGTAGTTTATGCCTTTAAATCAACATAGGAGAGAGAACTACATAACCAGACACCCAGAGAAGAAAGACCATGGGCAGTAGAAGAAACAGCCCGTGTAAGAAAGAAAGGCAGGTATCACCAGGAAAAGAAATAAATGAAATAGAAGCACAAATAAGTCTCCCAGAGAAAGAGTTCACAGAAATGATCATAAGGTAGATGAAAAGAATGGAAGACAAAATCCACAATGTAAGAGCCAAGAGGAAATGAAGCAGACCCAAGAGGAAATGAAGAAGAGCCAAGAGGAAATGAAGAAAAAGCAAGGAGAAATGCAGAATAATTAAGAAGAAATGAAAAATGACATCACTGCTATAAAGAACTCAATAGAAAGCATCAAAAGTAGACTAGAAGAAGCAGAGGACCACATCAGTGAGCTAGAAGACATGGTAGGAAAAAATACCCAATTACAGCAGCTTCTAGAAAAAAAAGTTAAAAAGCAAGAGGAGAGCCTAAAGGAACTTTGGGATAACATGAAACAAAACAACATCCACATAATTGGGCTTCCAGAAAGAGTGGAAAATGAGCAAGGATTAGAGAACCTGTTTGAAGAAATAATGACAGAAAATTTCCCCAATATCGGAAAGAAAAAACACACACAAATCAAAGAAGCTCACAGAGTCCCAAGCAAAATTAACCCCAACAAACCGACACCAAGGCACATTATAATTAAATTGGCAAACACCAATGACAAAGTAAGAATCTTAAAAGGAGCCAGAGAGAAACAGAAAGTTTCCTACAAAGGAACCCCCATAAGAATAGCTACAGATTTCTCAACAGAAACTCATCAGGCCAGAAGGGAATGGAATGAAATATACAAAGTCATGCAAAGGAAGAGTCTGAATCCAAGAATACTGTACCCTGCAAGATTCTCAATCAAAACTGAAGTTGAAATCAGAAGCTTCACAGACAAAAAAGGACTAAGGGAATATATTACTACCAAACCAGCAATGCAAGAAATGTTGAAGGGTCTGCTGTAATAAAAAGAAAGAGGAAGCGAAAAAGGAACTTGGTGGTAAGGACTAAAAATTGCAACAGATAAGTATTTATCAATAATAACTTTAAATGTAAACAGATTAAATGCCCCAATCAAAGGACATAGAGTAACTGATTGGATAAGAAAACAAAATACATATATCTGCTGTCTGCCAGAAACCCACCTCAGGAAAAGAGATGCACACAGATTGAGGGTGAAGGAATGGAAGATGGTATTTCAGGCAAATGAAAATGAAAAAAAAGCTGGGGTTGCAATACTTATATCTGACAAATTAGATCTGAAAGTGAAAGGACATAACAAGAGGTAAAGAAGGCCACTTCATAATACTAAAGAGAACAATCCAAGAAGAAGAAATAACTCTGGTAAACATATATGCACCCAATATAGGAGCACCTAAGTACATAACAAAACTCATGGAGGACATTAAGGGAGAAATTAACAGCAATACAATCATTGTAGGAGACTTTAATACCCCACTGTCACCATTGGACAAATCCTCTAAACAAAAAATCAGGAAAGAAACATCAATTCTAAATCACTCACTAGACCAGATGGAATTAATTGACATCTTCAGAACATTTCACCCCAAAGCCACAGAATATACATTCTTCTCCAGTGCACATGGATCATTTTCAAAGATAGATAATATGTTGGGTCATAAGAAAAGTCTCTTCAAATTCAAGAAGATAAAAATCATATCAAGCATTTTCTCAGACAACAGTGGCATAAAACTGAAAATGAACTATAATAAAAACAATAGAAAGAAATCAAACACATGAAAAATAAACAGCATGCTATTAAACAACGACTGGGTAACCAGAGAGATCAAGGAAGAAATAAGAAATATCATGACAACAAATGACAATGACAACACAAAAATACAGAATTTATGGGACACAGTGAAAGCAGTCTTGAGAGGGAAGTTCATAGCCCTACAAGCCTACTGCAAAAAAGAGGAAAAAACGGTAATAAATTACCTAACCCTACAACTCAAAGAGTTAGAAAGAGAGCAACAAGAAGAGCCCAGTGTCAACAGAAGGACGGAAATAGTCAATGTCAGAGTGGAGATAAACAACATGGAGACCAAAGAAATAATTCAAAAGATCAACAAAACCAAGAGCTGGTTCTTTGAAAGGATAAACAACACTGATGGACCTCTACCCAGGCTCAACAAAAAGTAAAGAGAGAAGACCCAAGTAAAGAAAATCAGAAATGAAAGAGGAGAAATAACAACAGATCCCGCCGAAATACAAAGGATTGTTAAAAAATACTATGAACAACTCTATTCCAACAAATAGGACAACCTGCAAGAAATAGACATATTATTAGGAAAATATAACCTTCCAAAACTCAATCAGGAAGAATCTAAACATCTCAATAGGCCAATAGCTATGGAAGAAATTAAAGTAGTCATCAAAAAGCTTCCCACAAATAAAAGCCTGGGACCAGATGGCTACACAGGAGAGTTTTACCAAACATTCAAGGAAGAATTAAAACCTATCCTCCTCACACTGTTCAAAAACATTCAAGAAGAAGGAACACTTCGAAACACCTTCTATGAAGCCAGCATCACACTAATACCAAAACCAGATAAAGACAAGACAATGAAAAAGAATTATAGGCCAATATCTCTCATGAACATAGATGTCAAAATCCTCAACAAAATTCTAGCAAATCAGATCCAGCAGTGCATCAGAAAAATCATACACCATGACCAAGTAGGTTTCATCCCAGGAATGCAGGGATGGTACAATACCCACAAATCAATAAACGTCATACACCACATAAACAATTTGAGAGATAAAAATCACATAGTCATATCAATTGATGCAGAAAAAGCATTGGACAAAATCCAATACTCTTTCTTGATAAAAACACTCAGCAAGGTGGATCATATCTCAACATCATAAAAGCCATATATGATAAATCCACAGCTAACGTCATACTCAATGGGCAAAAACTAAAACAATTTCCCCTAAGAACAGGAACAAGATAGGGATGCCCACTCTCACCTCTCCTGTTTGACATAGTACTGGAAGTATTAGCCATTGCAATTAGACAAGAAGAAGAAATAAAAGGCATCCAAATTGGAAAAGAAAAAGTTAAGCTGTCCTTATTTGCAGATGTCATGATACTGTACATAAAAAACCCGAATGACTCCATCCCAAAACTAATTGACTTAATAAATGAATTCGGCAATGTAGCAGGATAGAAAGTTAATGCCAAGAAATCTGTGGCATTTCTGTACAGTAATAGTGAAATTACAGACAGAGACACTCAAAAAGCAATCCCATTTACCATCACACCAAAAAAATTAAGATACCTAGGAATAATCCTAGCTAAAGAGGTAAAACCTATATGTAGAAAACTATAGGACACTGAAAAAAGAGATAGAGGAAGATGTTAACAGATGGAAGAGCATACCATGCTCATGGATTGGGAGAATCAACATCATTAAAATGTCCATACTACCCAAAGCAATCTACAGATTCAACGCACTACCCATTAAAATACCAACGACATATTTCACAGACCTACAAAGAATTCCTCATAGATTAATCTGGAACAAAAAGAGACCACGAATAGCTACAGCAATTCTGAGAAAGAAGAATAAAGTAGGTGGGATCTCAATACCAGATTTCAAGCTATATTACAAAGCAACTGTTCTCAAAACAGCCTGGTACTGGCACAAGAACAGACATATAGACCAATGGAATAGAATAGAGAATCCAGATATCCACCCAAACCACTATGCTCAACTAATATTTGACAAAGGAGGCATGAACATTCATTGGAGTCAAGATAGCCTCTTCAACAAATGGTGTCGGAAAAATTGGCCAGTTACATGCAAAAAATTGAAACAGGGCCATCAACTTACACCAAATACAAAAATAAACTCAAAATGGATACAGGACTTAAACATTAGAAGGAAAACCATAAAAATATTAGAGGAATCCACAGGCAGCTCAATCTCAGACATATGCCGAAAAAACTTTTTCACTGGGTCTGCTCCAAAGGCAATGGAAGCTAAAGAAAAAATAAACAATTGGGACTACATCAAAATAAAAAGCTTTTGTGCAGCAAAGGAAACCATCAACAAAGCAACAAGAAAGACCACTATATGGGAGAACATATTTGCAAATGTTATCACTGAAAAAAGTTTAATCTCCAACATCTACAGCCAACTTATACAACTTAATAAAAGGAAGATAAACGATCCAATAAAAAGTGGCCAACGGACCTAAATAGAGCCTTTTCGAAAGATGACAGAAGGAAGGCCTAGAGAGACATTAAAACATGTTCAAAGTCACTAATTATCTGAGAGATGGAAAACAAAACTATAATGCAATAACATCTTACATCTGTCAGAATGGCCATCATCAACAAATCAACAAAAGACAAGTTTTGGCAAGGATGCGAAGAAAGAGGAACCCTTGTTCACTGTTGGTGGGAATGCAGACTGGTGCAGCTACTGTGGAGAACAGTATGGAGTTTTCTTAAAAAAACTAAAAATGGATCTCCCATTTGACCCAGCAATCCCAATCTTAGGAATTTATTCTAAGAAATTAGAAATACCAATCACAAAGGATTTATGCACCCCTATGTTCATAGTAGCACAATTCACAATAGCTGCAATTTGGGAACAGCCTAGGTGCCCGTCAGCAGAAGAGTGGATCAGAAAACTGTGGTAAATCTACACAATGGAATTCTATGCTGCCATTAAAAAGAAGGAACTCTTACCATTTTCAGCAACCTGGATGGAACTGGAGAGCCTTATGCTTAGTGAAAGAAACCAGTCAATGAAGGAGAAGCTCCAAATGATCTCACTCATTTGTGGATAATAAAGAACATTATAAACTGATGAACAAAAGGAAAGATACAGAGGCAGTAAAGCAGCAAACCGACTGTGAAATCATAGCAGGAAGATTAAGGATACGTGGTGTAGATAAGAGATCAATCAAAGGACTTGTATCTATGCATATAAGCATAACCAATGAACACAGACACTGGGGGGTTCGGGTATGCCTGGGAGGGAGGGGAGGCAATGGGGAGATATGTATACATGTAACACAAGAAAAAATAAATAAAATAAAATAAAATAAAAAATTGAACGTGAAATCAGAAGCTTCACAGACAAAAAGGATTAAGGGAATTTATTACCACCAAACCAGCCATGCAAGAAATGTTAAAGGGTCTGCTGTAAAAAAAAAAAAAGGAAGTGAAGAAGGAACACAGAGGTAAAGAATAGAAGTGGCTACAAATAATTACCTATCAATAATAACTTTAAACGTAAATAGATTAAATGCTCCAATCAAAAGACATAAGGTAATGGACTGGATAAGAAACATGACCCATTTACCTGCTTTCTACAAGAATCCCACCTCAGAAAAAAAAAGACGCACAGAAACTGAGGGTGAAGGGATGGAAGATGGTTTTTCAGGAAATGGAAATGAAAAAAAGCTGGGGTTGCAGTACTTATATCTGACAAATTAGATTTCAAAGTGAAGAACATAAGAGGAGATAAGGAAGACCACTTCATAATACTAAAAGGAACAATCCAAGAAGAAGAAATAACTCTGTTAAACATATATGCACCCAATATAGGAGCACCTAAATACATAAAAAAAAACTCCTGGAGGATATCAAGGGTGAGATTGACAGCAATACATCAGAGTAGGAGATTTTAATACCCCACTGTCACCACTGGACAAATCCTCTAAACAAAAATCAGCAAAGAAACATCAATCCTAAATGACACACTAGACCAGATGGAATTAAATAATATCTTCTGAATATTTCTCTCCAAAGCACAGAATATACATTCTTCTTAGGTGCACATGGGTCATTTTCAAAGTTAAACATATGTTGGGTCATAGGCAAAGTCTCTTCAAATTCAAGAAGATAAAAATCATATGAAGCATTTTCTCAGATCACAATGGCATAAAACTGGAAATCAACTTCAATAAAAACAATAAAAAGAAATTAAACACTTGGAGAACAAACAGCATGCTATTCAACACTCACTGGATAAGCAAAGATATCAAGGAAGAAATAAAAAACATCATGACAACAAATGACAATGAAAACACAAGAATACAAAATTTATGGGACATAGTGAAAGCAGTTTTGAGAGAGTTCATAGCTCTACAAGCATACTGCAAAAACCAAAAAACAGTGGTAATAAATTACCTAACCCTACACCTTAAAGTGCTAGAAAGAGAGCAAGAAAATGTGCAGTGCATGCAGAAGGAAGGAAATACTAAAAATCAGAGCAATGATTAACCACACAGAGACCAAAGTAACAATTTAAAAGATCAACAAAATCAAGAGCTGTTTCTTTGAAAGAATAAACAAGATTGATGGACCTTTTGCCAGGCTCACCAAGAAGCAAAGAGAGAGGATTTAAGTAAACAAAATCAGAAATGAAAGAGGTGAAATAACAACAGACCCCACCGAAATACAAAGGATTGTTAAAAAATACTATGAACAACTCTATTCCAACAAACTGGACATCCTGCAGGAAATAGACATATTCCTAGAAAAATATAACCTTCCAAAACTCAATCAGGAAGAAACTAAACATTTCAATGGGCCAGTAATTATGGAAGAAATTGAAGCAGTCAACAAAAAGCTTCCAGCAAACTAAAGCCCAGGCCCAGATGGCTACACAGGAGAGTTTTATCAAACATTTAAGGAAGAATTAAAACCTATCTTCCTCAGACTATTCCAAAAAATTCCAGAAGAAGGAACACTCCCAAAAACCTTCTATAAAGCCAATATCACCCTACTACCAAAACCAGATAAAGACAACACAATGAAAGAGAATTATAGGCCAATATCTCTCATGAACATAGATGCCAAAATCCCCAACAAAATTCTAGCAAACCGGATACAGCAGTACAACAGATACATCATACACCATGACCAAGTATGATTTATCTCAGGAATGCAAAGATAGTACAATATCTTCACATCAATAATAGTGATACATCACATAAACAAATTGAGAGATAAAAATCACATAGTCATATCAATTGATGCAGAAAAATCATTTGACAAAATCCAACACACTTTCTTGATAAAAACTCTCAGCAAGATGGGAATAGAAGTTTCATACCTCAACATCATAAAATCCACATATGATAAACCCACAGCAACATCATACTCAATGGGCAAAAATTAAAACTATTTCCCCTAAGAACAGGAACAAGACAGGGATGCCCACTCTCACCTCTCCTGTTTGACATAGTACTGGAAGTATTAGCCATTGTAATTAGACAAGAAGAAGAAATAAAAGGCATCCAAATTGGAAAAGAAGAATTAAAGCTGTCCTTATTTGAAGATGACATGATACTGTACATAAAAAACCCGAAAGACTCCATCCAAAAACTAATAGACTTAATAAATGAATTTGGCAATGTAGCAGGATACAAAATTAATTCCCAGAAATCTATGGCATTTATATACACTAATAGTGAACTTACAGAAAGAGAGACTAAAAAAGCAATCCCATTTTCCATTACACCAAAAAAAAAAAATAAGATACCCTGGAATAAACTTAACTCAAAGGTGTAAAATAACTATATGCAGAAAACTACAGGACACTGACAAAGGAGATAGAGGAATATGTAAACACATGGAAGAGCATACAATGATGTGGTGAATCAACATCATTAACATGTCCATACTACCCAAAGCAACCTATAGGTTCAATGCACTACCCATTAAAAGATTAGCAACATTTTTCCAGACCTAGAAATAACTTTGCAAAGTTGCATATGGAACAAAGAAAGAACCTGAATAGCCCCAGTAATCCTGAGAAAGAAGAATAAAGTAGGTTGGATCTCAATACCAGATTTCAAGCTGTATTACAAAGCCATTGTTACTGGTATAAGAAGAGACACATAGACTAATGGAATAGAATAGAGAATCCAGATATAGACCCAAACCACTGAGCTCATTTAATATTTGCAAAGGAGGCATGAACATACAATGGAGTCAAGACAGCCTCTTTAATAAATGGTTTTGGGAAGATTGGTCAGATACATGCCAAAAAAAAAAAAAAGAAACTACACCGACACCTTACAGCATACAGAAAAATAAACTCCTAATAGATACAGGATTTAAACATAAGATGGGAAACCATAAAAATACTACAAGAATCCACAGGCAGCACAATCTAACATATTCCTAAGGAACTTCTTCACTGATATTGCTCAAAGGGCAATGGAAGCTAAAGAGAAAATAAACAAATGGCACTACATCAAAATAAAAAGCTTGTGCACAGCAAAAGAAACAATCAACAAAACAATAAAAAATCCCACTGCATGAGAGAATATTGTTCAAATCTTATCACTGATAAAGGTTTGATCTCCAACATGCACAGGCAATTTATACAACTTAATATAAGGAAGATAAATGATCCAATAAAAAATGGGCAATGGACCTAAATAGAATCTTTCCAAAGAAGACAGAAGGAAGGCTAAAAGACACATGAAAACATGCTCAAAGTCACTAATTATCGGAGAGATGCAAATCCAAAGGACAATGCAATTCCATCTAATCAACAAAGGACAAGTGTTGGAGAGGATTCGGAGAAAAAGGAATCCCTGGCACCCCCGGTGTCAATGCAGACTGGTGCAGCCATCGTGGAGAACAGTATGAAGTTTCCTCAAAAAACTAAAATGGAACTTTCACTGGACTCAGCAATCCCACTCTTAGGAATATATCCTAAGAAACTAAAAACTCTAATCAGAAAGGATTTATGCAGCCCTATATTCATAACAGCACAATTTATAATAGCCACAATTTGGAAACAGCCTAGGTGACTGTCAGCAGATGAGTGGATCAGAAAACTATGGTATATCTACACAATGGCATACTATGCTGCCATAAAAAAGAAAAAAATTCTTACCTTTTGCAGCAACCTAGATGGAAATGGAGAGCATTATGCTAAGTGAAATAAGCCACTCGTTGAAGGAAAAATACTATATGATCTCACTCATTTATGGATAACAAAGAACAGTATAAACTGATGAACAAAAGAATAGATACAGAGACAGTAAATCATCAAACAGTCTGTTAAATTAGTGTGAAGTTTAGGGAGAGTTGGGGCAGATAAGAGATCAACCAGAGGACTTGTATGCATGCATATAAACATAACCAATGAACACAAGACACTTGGGATTAGGGTGTGCATGGGAGTGGGGGGCAATGGGAAGGTATGTATACATGAAATACAGTAATAAAAAATAAAAAAATAAAAATGTGACTAAATGTTATTCCTTTTAAACCACAACAACTTCACTCTTGCTCTCTCTTTTTTAATTTAATACAACTTTATTGTTCAGATTATTACAATTGTTCTTCTTTTCCCCCCCTATAACCCCCTTTACCAGGCTCCCACCCAACCCTTTGCATTTATCCCCCACTCATTGTCCTCATCCATAGGTGTACTATTTTTGTCCAGTCTCTCCCTGCACCCCCCACACCGCTTTCCCCCAATAATTGTCAGTTCACCCCCTTTCTATGACCCCTGATTCTATTATATTCTCGAGTTTATTCTGTTCATCAGATTTTTTATTCATTTGATTTTTAGATTCATTTGTTGATACATAAGTATTTGTTGTTCCTAATTTTTATCTTTATCTTTTTCTTCTTCTTCCTCTTCTTAAAAGGTATCTTTTAGCATTTCACATAATACTGGTTTGATGGTGATGAACTCCTTTAGCTTTTTCTTATTTGTGAAGCTCTTTATCTGACCTTCAATTCTGAATGATAGCTTTGCTGGGTAGAGTAATCTTGGTTGTAGGTTCTTGCTCTTCATCACTTTGAATATTTCTTGCCACTCACTTCTGGCCTGCATAATTTCTCTTGAGAAATTATCTGACATTCGTATGGGTGCTCCTTTATAGGTAATTAACTGTTTTTCTCTTGCTGCTGTTAAAATTCTCTCTTTGTCTTTTGCTCTTGGCAGTTTAATTATGATATGTCTTGGTATGGTCCTCCTTGGATTCCTTTTGTTTGGGGTTTTGTGCACTTACTGGACTTTTAAGTCTATTTCTGTCACCAGGTGGGGGAAGTTTTCTGCAAATAGGTTATTGCTGCAAAAAGGTTTTCAATATCTTGCTCTCTCTCTTCTTCTGGCACCCCCATAATTCCGATGTTGGTACACTTGAAGTTGTCCCAGAGGCTCTTTAAACTATCTTCACAGTTTTGGATTCTCTTTCTTTTTGTGTTTCCAATTGAGTGTTTTCTGTTTCTTTGTATTTCAAACGTTTGACTTGATTCTTGCATTCCTCTAGTCTGCTGTTAGGTGTCTGTATAATATTTTTTATTTCAGTCAGTGTATGTTTAATTTCTAGTTGGTCCTTTTTCATCTCCTCTTGAGTCTCACTAAATTTATCCACTTTTTCTAGGAAATTCTTGAAAAACCTTATTACCATGGTTTTCAACTCTATATCCAGTAGTTCTTTTTCCTCCATTTCTTTCATTTTGATCTGTTTCTTTGTCTCTGCATTTTCACTGCTTCCCTGAGTTGGTAGAGTAGCTTTGTGTATTAGGTGTCCTATATGGCCCAGTATCTCCGCCTCCCCAGTTACCTGTGATGAAGTCTCTTGGTGCACCGCTTTGTGGACTGTATGGACAGCCTTGGTGTAGTTAAGTCTTTATTATTGTTGGTATCACTGGGAGAAATTGACCTCCAAGCCAGTTGGTTGTGAGGATCAGTTGTATCTACACCAAGAAAACATCTGTGCTGGAGTCAGCCTTATGATAGAAGACTTGTAAAATTGCAAAAGCCTCTGTGTTCAGCTTCCATGGGGTGGAGTCTGAGGGCTGAGCAGACAGCCTTGGCTTCCCATCAGTCCTGCCCTACATGGTCCCTGGGTCTCAGTGTCCCTTGTTCATCACTGTAACCCTCTCTGTGTGCATGTGCGCACCTCCAGACCTCTGCCTTGCGCATCTCCTCTGAGTTTCCGTTAGCTCCGGGGACCTGTATGCGTCTGGGTCACCAGGGTGTCACCCAAAACTGGGGTTCAGTTCAGTCGGAAGTGGAGTTCAGTGCAGTTGGGATGTTCAGTCTTCCTCCCACTAGAGAAAGCCAGTAGCCCAATCAGCAGTCAGTCCTCTCTGTGTGCACTTGCGCATGCGGCTCCAGATCTCTGCCTTTCGCAGCTCCCCTGATTTTCCATGAGTTTTCATGCACTCCTACCTTTTTTCAACAGTGCACACTCCCCCTGTATGAGTTTTGCCCGGAACTGGGGTTCATTGCAGTCAGGAGTTTCTGTCTCTCTCCCACTAGAGGAAGCCAATCAGGCTCTCCACCACCCGTCCTCTCCACACATATGTCTCCATACCTCAAGTTTTTTGCAGCTCCTCTGAGTCTCCATGAGCCCCTTTCTTTCCTTATAGTTGTAGAATTTCCACTCACCCAGCTTTTCTGTGATTCTGGATGATTACCATTTTTTCTTTTAGCTGTAGTTTTGAAATTGCTGTTTGAGGCAGCAGTTTAGGTATTCACCTATGCTGCCATCTTGGTTTCCACCCACTCTTGTTCTTTTATTTTTAATTAATCTCTTAGCCATATGGAATGTCCTAGTTTCTTTTAAGAAGAGTCCATGAGTGACATATTTCTTGAGCCCTTGGATATCTGCAAATTTTTTTTATGCTTTCACATATAAAATGCAATTTTTACTATTTCTTAATTATAGAACTTTTGTGTTACACACTTTCTCCCTTAATACTTCATCACTATGGTTCCACTGTCTTTCAACATTCAATTACTCCCTGTGTACCACCTTTCTCAGGCTCCCTTCTTAGTTAGTTTTCATTTTATTTATTTATTTTTCAGTGGGAGCCACTGGCAGGAGATTGGAGGGTAGGAGGATGATAAATCTGGGACATTTCTTATCGGTTCCCTTCCTTCTTATGTACCTCATCTCTTAACCATTTCATCTCTCTAGAAATATAGACTGTCCCAGGAAGCCCTTTTTTCAGTTTCATTTTTCTCATTGGAAAATAATCTGAAGCTTCTTCCGTGTTGTTTTTTTCTCCCCCCTATGAACCTGCCATGGGTATAATAATCAGAATCACAGAAGGAATGAGTTGGAATATTAAAATAGATCAAATAGGGATAATTTAGCAATGAGACTTTGCAGAATTATGGTCAGGGTTAAGAAACCTGCAAAAGATAGTGAGACACCCAACTGTAGCAATAGTAGGAAGCTGTTAATTCTAGTAGGCCTGAAAGCACAAGAGAAATATTGGTTACTATAACCAAAGGAGACATATAACTATGAAAGAAAATCTGCCAGATAGGTGCTATCATTGTAAGTAGAAAAACACAAACATCACCCAAGTTATAGCCTGGCCTTACTCTCCTCTCACCCCCTTATCGTTTCTTTCCATTTTCCAAACCTAACTGTAAGTTAGAAATCAAGGAAGCTCAGGTGATACAATTTGTATAGATTATCCACCCAGATCACTGATGGGAAGGGACATGGATCTGGGCAATCAAATGGAGCCTATCAAGCAAAGTGGGTTAATATTTACATTTAATGTTGCCAGTTGATTCTCATGAATTTAAGTGTGCAATTTCTTCCTTTGAAATTTACCCATTTTTCTGTATTGATGCTTATGGGATGTATTTTTATTGAAATTGAAAACTTTGCTGAGGTTTCCTAAATTTTTAAATAAAGGTCACTCAAATCTAACAAACTTTTACAAGATTTGACTTGATTTTTTTGGTTGTTATTTTTAGTTTAGCATGACTGGCAATTATATATAAGCATAATTAGATTTGGAGTTTTAGTGTGTTTTTTAGAGTTAGAGGTTGTAGATAGAAATTATGAAAATGGATATTCTGTGAGAGTAGAATATCTTTCTGATATATTGTATAATACTAGCAATTGTGAACATTTTTGACCAGTAAGAGCCAAAGACTCTGGTAATGGCTCTATATGTATAGGCTTATTTAATGCCAACAAAACCCTCATGAAGTAGGCACTATTTTTGTTATTTCACAGATTCAGAAACTGCTTTTCAGGAAATTTAAGTAAGTTACTCAAGGTCTTATAGCTGGTCAGTGATCTTCTCAAAGTAAAATTCTTACCACTCAAAGTTGACCTCAGTCTATAGTAGTTCCCATTCTCAAACAAACAAACAAACAAAAAGTTGAATTGCTGCATATAGAGAAGAAACTGAAAATAAACTGGAAGTATGCTGTGTATCTTTCTTCGTCAGGATGGACTTTACTGTGTCGTTGAAAAGCAGTATAGTGGTTAATATTATGTATGTATGTATGTATATATTTACTTATTTAACTAGACTGATCTGAATTAGAAATCTGGCTTTGCTGCCTATTGTTCTGTAATTCACGGAAGTTTATTTGCTCTCTTTGTCCCTAAATTTTCTTATATTAAAAATGGGGTGTTTTCATTGGGTTGATTTAAGAATTAAGGGAGGGCCTGCTATGTAGTCAGCATGTAAAATTATTGTTATTGCCCTTACTGGGTTGCTCAGTTGGTTGGAGCATTGTCCTGTATACCAAAAGATTGTGGGTTCGATTCTGGATTGGGGCATATATCTAAATTTTTAGTTCTATTCCCCACCAGAGACAACCACTTGGCATTTTTATTCCTGTCTTTCTGTCTCTAAAAATCAATGAAAACATATTCTTAAGTGAGGATTAAAGTAAATAAATACATAAATAAATGAATCTATTATTATTAATGTTGTATGGCTGGATGGGTCAGAATAAACCAATGTGGAAGTGGAATTGAAGTTTAACATTTGGAATGTTACCTCATAGCAGGAAACCAGATGCATCTTTTTTTCCCTAAGGAGGTTGACTATTGGTATAGTATGGGAGGAAAAACTGAACATTATTTGCTGGGATTCTTTCAGTTCAAAATAACTGTTACCTTTTCTAATGTCATGGGGATCTCTTGAATGAATAGAATATGATCCAGACATTTCAGCTCTGCGTTCAAAAAACAAATTTCTCAAGGTTGACCCATAGAAAGACTTGAGCCAGGGACTTACTTAAAGAGAGAATTTTTAAAAAATATATTTTATTGATTTTTTACAGAGAGGAAGGGAAAGGGATAGAAAGTCAGAAACATCGATGAGAGAGAGACATCGATCAGCTGCCTCTTGCAGGCCCCCTATTGGAGTTGTGCCTGCAAGCAAGGTACATGCCCCCAACCAGAATCGAACCTGGGACCTTTCAGTCCGCAGGGTGATGCTCTATCCACTGAGCCAAACCATCTTGGCAAAAGAGAGAATTTTATATAAAGAAGTTATTAAAGAGTGATGACATAGAGGGTAATCTCACTCATGAACATGGATAAGAATCCCAAATGAAATATTAAAAAATTAAATACAGCAGTGTATTAAAATAAGAAAACATTTTTGACTTTTTACTCTAGGAAGGCAAAAATAGTTAAACATTGCAATCTCCATAAACGTAATTCACAATATTAACACATTAAATTAGAAAAAAACATAATTACAATATATGCTTTAAAAACATTAGATAAAATTCAATATTTATTCTAGATTTTATAAAAGAAAAAAGCAAGTGTCTATCACCAGATTTGTGAATTAAAAAATTGTGTTACATCTACACAATGGAATACTATGCTGATGTAAAAAGGAACTCCTACCATTTGCGACAGCATGGATGGACCTGGAGAACATTATGCTAAGTGAAATAGGTCAGTCAGAGAAAAATAAATATCACATGATCTCACTTATTTGTGGAGTATAATGCACAATATAAACTGATGAACAAAAACAGATCCAGATACAGAGAAACATCGATCAGATTGTCAAACCTCAGAGGTAAGATAGGGAAGGGTGGGGATAAGGAGGCAAGATGAACCAAAGGACTTGTATGCATACATATAAGCATAACCAATGGACACAGAGACCAGGGGGGGTGAGCACATGAGCGAGGGATGAGAGAGTATGGGGGTGGGTAGTAAGGACACATATGTAATACCTTAATAAAGAATAAAAAGAATCCCTTTTCATTGTAAATAAACATAAAAAAAGAAAAAAATAGCTGGAACTGGTTTGGCTCAGTGGATAGAACTTTGGTCTGCGGATTGAAAGATCCCAGGTTCGATTCTGGTCAGGGGCACGCATCTTGATTGCAGGCACATCCCCAGTAGGGGGCGTGCAGGAGGCAGCTGATCAATGTCTCTCTCTCATCGATGTTTCTAACTCTCTATCCCTTTCCCTTTCTCTCTGTAGAAAATCAATAAAATATATTTAAAAAATATTGCCAAGACCGGTTTGGCTCAGTGGATAGAGTGTCGGCCTGCGGACTAAAAGGTCCCAGGTTCGATTCCGGTCTGGGGCATGTACCTTGCTTGCAGGCACCTCTCCAGTGTGGGGTGTGCAGGAGGCAGCTGATCGATGTCTCTTTCTCATCGATGTTTCTGACTTTCTATCCCTCTCCCTTCCTCTCTGTGAAAAATCAATAAAATATATATTTTTTTTTTTAAAAAAAGAAAGAAATAAGCTTTTAGACTAGGGAGAGAAGGAAATTTCCTTAACTTTCTAAAAGGGTTTCTAGTGGAAATATATAGCATATATGATATTTGATGATAAAATATTAGATACATTCTCCTTAAAGTCAGGAAAAAGTCAGGGATGCTTGCTTTCACCTCTACTATTTAGCATTATTCTGGAAGACCTAGCTAATCTGATTTGAAGAGGAAGGGAACTTAAGATAATTAGGAACTACTAATATTAGAAAGTGTGGAATAAACTGCCATTAATTGCTGAAAATAAGATCATATATTTAGAAAATCCATGAGAATCAATGGTTCAACTATTAGAATATGAGAGTTTAGCAGTGACTAGCTATAATATCAATAATAAACATCACTTTCTTTCCAGTAAAAACCAACTAGAAAATGTCATGGGTAAAGAGTCTAATTGACATTATTAATAAGGCTATGAAATAACTTAGAATAAACCTAATAAAACATGTCATAATTTTATATAAGAATATCTATTAAAGGTTACTAAATGACATCATATCATACAACAAATAGGGAAGAGTGCCATTTGATTGGAAGGTTTTGAATTTTAAAGATGTAACTAGTATCAAATTAATCTATAAATTCAATCCTATCTAATAAAAGAACAATATGCAAATTGACTGTAGTTCTGCTACGCCCACAGGCCCTGCCCACTAGCCAATCAGGAGCAAGTATACAAATTAACAGAACCAAGATGGCTACAGGCACAGAGCAAGCAGGGGGCTAGGGTTTCCCCAGGGATGGAGAAAGCCAAACTTTCTGCCTTCCCTGGCCAGCCTAGGCCTCCACTCAAGGCTAAAAAGTTTCAATTATAGAATATAAATAAATCCCAGATACTAGTGCCTCCACTTGGGTCACCAGGGGGCATGGCCATTCTCCAAACCACTACAGGCTCCTCGCACAAGCCACCCCACACCCCAAGGGAACCACCATCCTGATCCAGGACACCCTTCAGGGAAAATCAGCTGGACTCCACCTGTGTACCAGGCCATTATCCTAGCTAATACTATATAATAAAAGAATAATATGAAAATTGAACATCACTTCCACACACAAGATGGCTGCCCCCATGTGGTCAAAGATGACTGCCCCCATATGGACATCAGGTGGCCACCACAAGATGGCCAGTTGGGAGGGGCCAGGTGTGCAAGAGAGGGCAGTTGTGGTAATCAGGCCAGAAGGGAAGGGCAGTTGGGAGGAACCAGGCCTGCAAGGGAGGGTATTTGGGGGCGATCAAGCTGGCAGGTAAGCACAGTTAGGGGTGATCTTGCCAGCAGAGGAGAGAAGTTGGGGGTGACCAGACCTGCAGGGGAGAGTAGTTGGGGGGGACCAAGCCTGTAGGGGAAGGCAGTTAGGGGTGACCAGACCTGCAGAGGAGGGCAGTTAGGAGCAAACAGGCTGGCAGGGGAGCAGTTAGGCATCCATCAGGCTGACAGGTAAGTGGTTAAGGGGTGATCAGACTGGCAGGCAAAAGATGTTAGGGGCAATTAGGAAGGCAGGCAGGCAAGCAGTAGGGAGCTAGCAGTCCTAGATTGTGAGAGGGTTGTCTGACTGCCTGTTTAGGCCCATCGGGATTGGGCCTAGACGGGCAGTCAGATATCCCTTGAGGGGTCCCAGATTAGAGAGGGTGCAGGCTGGGCTGAGGGATACACAACCACGTGTAAGAATTTTATGCACCAGGCCTCTAGTGTAATTCACATAAAATTCTAAAAGAATACTAGAAGAAACTTGATTGAAATTCATTTGGAAAAGAAAATGGGCAGGAACTGCCAAGGACATTTCAAAAAGAAGAAAATGAGTGATGACACTCTCTACTTGTTAGCAAAATATTGAATACAGTTATAATAAGACAGTGTAGATATAATTTATGTATATGATAAGATTAATGAATAGAATTCCAAAATTAAACATTTTTTATTTTTATTTTTTCTTAATCCTCACCCAAAGATATTTATCCATAAATTTTTAGGGAGAGTGGTAGAGAGAGGGAAAGACAGAAACACTGATATGAGAGAAACACATTGGTTGGTTATCCCCTACACGTGCCCCAATCAGGGCCAAGACTGGGGAGGAGCCTGCAACCGAAATTCATGCCCTTAACCAGAATCAAACCTAGGAACCTTTGGTCTATAAGCTGAGGCTCTATCTACTGAGCCAAACTGATTAGGGCTAAAATTAAACATTTAAAAAAATTGGAATTTAGCATGTTATAAACATGACATTTAAAATCAGTGAAAATGGAATACTACTCAGCCATAAAAAATAAGGAAATCTTACTTCTAGTGACAGCAAGGATGAACCTGGAGTTTATTATGCTAAATGAAATAAGTCAGTCATAGAAAGGCAAATACCATATGATCTCACTTATATGTGGATTCTAATGAACAAAATAAAGTGATGAACAAAATATAAACAGAGGCATGGATACATGGAATAGATTGATAGATGTGAGAGAGAGTGGGTTTGGAGGGTTGAATGAAAGAAGGTAAAGGAATTAAACAAAAAACCTTCACAAATTATATATACACACACACACACACACACACATACATACATACACACACATATTAGAGGCCTGGTACATGAAATTTGTGCCCTGGGGGGTGTCCTGCAGTCCAGCGTGCACCCTCTCCTATCTGGGACTCCTTGGGGGATGTCCGACTCCCCATTTAGGCCCAATCCCACAGGATTCTGGCAGTCGGACATCCTTCTCACAATCTGGGGCTGCTGGTTCCCAACTGCTCACCTGCCTGCCTGCATGATTGCCTCTAACCACACCCCTGCCAGCCTGATTGATGCCTAACTTCTCCCCTGCTGGTCTGATTGCCCCCAACTGCCTTTCCCTGCTGTTCCAGTAACTGCTAACTGCCCTCCCCTGCTATCCTGGTTGCCTCCAACTACCCTCCACTGCTGGCCTGCTCACCCAGAACTGGCCTCTTCTGCAGACCTAGTCACCCTCATCTGCACTCCCCTGCAGGCCTGATCACTCCCAACTGCCCTCTCATGCCAGTCCAGTCATCACTAACTGCCCTCTCCTGCAGGTCTAGTCACCCCTAACTACCCTTTCCTGCAGGCCTGGTCGCCACCAACTTCCCTCCTTTGCCAGCCTGGTCACTTCTAACTGTCCTCCTGTGCAGGCCTGGTCATTTCTAACTGCCCTCCCATGCAGGCTGGATCACCCCCAACTTCCCTCCCTTGTTGGCCTGGTCCCTTCCAACTGCCCTCCCCTGCTGGCCTTATCACCCACTGCTGCCTTACCCTGCAGGCCTGGTCACTTCTAACTGCCCTCCCATGCAGGCTTGATCACCCCCAACTGCTGGCCTGATTGCCTACTACTGCCCTACCTTGCAGGACTGGTCTCTCCCAACTTACCTCCCTTGTTGGCCTGATCTCCCACAACTGCCATACCTTACAGGCCTAGTCCCTTCCAATTACCCTCCCCTGCTGGCCTAATCTCCCACTATTGCTCTACCCTGCAGGCCTGGACCCTCCCAACTGCCCTCTCCTGCTGGCCTGATCACCCACAACCACCCTCCCTTGCAAGCTTGGTCCCTCCCAAGTGCCCTCCCCTTCTGTCCTGATTGCTCACAACTGCCCACCATTACAGGCCTGATCCCTCCCAGCTGCCCTGCCCTGCTGGTCATTTTGTAGTGGCCATCTTGTGTTCACATGAGACCATATTTGACCACATGGGGGCAGCCATCTCATGTGTTGGAGTGATGGTCAATTTGCATATTACTCTTATATAGAATAGAGGCCTGGTGCACAGGTGGGTTTTGACTGGTTTGCTCTGAAGGGTGTCTCAGATCAGGGTGGGGTTTCCTTGGGGCATAGGGCGGCCTGTGGTGGTTTGGAAGCTGGCCATGCCCCTGGAGACCCAAGCGAGTCTCTGGTATCTAGGAATTATTTATCTTCTATAATTGAAACTTTGTAGCCTTGAGTGGAGGCCAAGGCAGGCCAGGGCTATAGAAACTTGGCTTCCTCCATTGCTGAGGGCAACTCAAGCCCCCTGCTCTCTCCAGCTCCATGGCTGCTGTCATTTTTGTTGGGATTTATTTATCATTTATAATTGAAAGTCTGTAGCCTTAAGTGGAGGCCTGGGCCAGCCAGGGTGTGAGATAGCTTGGCTTCCTCCTTTGCCAGGAAAACCCAAGCCTCCTGTTCACTCTGTGGATGCAGCCATCCTGGTTGGGTTAATTAGCTTACTTGCTCCTGATTGGCTGGTGGGTGTGGCTTGTGGGTGTAGTGGAGGTATGGTCAATTTGCATATACTTTTTTTATTAGGTTGGATATACATATATACACACACACACACTGAGTGGTTAGATTATTATGATCTCTGAATGCATAATAATCTGGCCACTCAATGTGCATATCTGTATATGTGTGTGTGTGTATGTGTGTATCTATATCTATCTATCTATCTATCTATCTATCTATCTATCTATCTATAATTAGAAGCCCAGTGAATGAATTCATGCATGGGTGGGGTCTGGCCAGCCTGGGCATGGGGAGGGGACATGGGCAGTTGGGCATACTGCCTGCTGTTCAAACTCCTGGTTGAGGGGATATTTTACATATTATCCTTTTCTTATACAGGATATACACTGAGTGGCCAGATTATTATGCATTCAGAAATAATAATAATCTCGTAACTCAGTACAGTGGTACCTTGAGATACAAGTTTAATTCGTTTCGCAACCTTGCTCATATATCAAGTTGCTCATATCTCAAAGCAAATTTCCCCATTGAAATCAATTGAAATGCCGTTAATCCGTTCCAGCCCCCAAAATGTCACTCCAGTTGTTCTTGTTAGGTGTTTTTGAATAAGAAAAATGTATTTATAAATGACAAATATTGTATAAAAACATAATAAAAGAGAATGTAAAGGAATAAACTGGTTTTATAAAGTGTATTTACCTACTCGTTACACTCTTAATGCTACACTTTATCCCTAAACTAAATGTAACTTAACTAATCTTCACTGAACTTAATTGCTACTGGTCTTTGCATTTTTGGTCGATTTAAAAAAAAAACGTGTCCAACGAGGTTTGCCTCTTCCTCCCTTTCAGAATGTTTCTGAAATGGGTGAGGCAAGTTTCATTAAACAGCTCTGATGCAAGACCAGTAGCAACTTTTTCGGGGTGTTTCTTTTCCACGAAGTGTGACACACTCTCCCACATTCCTAAGATCTCCTTTATCTCACTTGTAGAGATCTCCTCCACCTCTGGCTCCTCCTCAAAACCAATTTCTTGGAGAACCTCTACATGTTGCTGAGACTGCAACTCTTGTAACTCCTCCGTGGTGAGTTCCAGAGAGTGCTCCTCGACAAACTCATTCACGTCTCTCTCATCCACCTCCAGGGCCATGGATTTTCCCAGAGATACTATCTCCTCTTCCAATGGCACCTCGGGTTCGAATCCTTCAAAGGTCCTTTTGGCTACCGCCTCAGGCCACAGCTTCTTCCATGCAAAGGTCAAAGCCCTCATTGTAACACCCAGCCAGACCTGATCAATAATTCTGAGGCATATCACGATGTTAAAGTGGTTCTTCCAGAACTCTCAAAGGGTGAGGTTTGTGTTCTCCGTCACCTCAAAGCAGCGCCAGAACAGGTGCTGGATGTACAGCTTTTTAAAATTAGAAATCACCTCCTGATCCATGGGCTGCAGGATAGGAGTGGTGTTGGGAGGTAGGTAGACAACCTTTATAAACTTGAACTCTTCGAGGAGTTCATCTTCGAG
This sequence comes from Lasiurus cinereus, assembly GCA_011751065.1. Taxonomy (NCBI): domain Eukaryota; kingdom Metazoa; phylum Chordata; class Mammalia; order Chiroptera; family Vespertilionidae; genus Lasiurus; species Lasiurus cinereus. The sequence continues at coordinate 2,142,082 of JAAGEH010000037.1, forward strand.
GTTCGGTGGGTGAGCAGGAGCATTGTCAAGGACGAGGAGGGCTTGCATGGTTAGGCTGTTTTCCTGTAGATATTTCTTAACAGAAGGGCCGAAAACCAGGTTCACCCACTCCACAAAGAAATGCCTGGTGACCCATGCCTTCGGGTTTGCCCTCCACATAACTTGCAGTTTATCTTTTAGAATGTTATGTGACTTAAAGACTCTGGTGCTTTCCGAATGGTATACGAGCAGAGGCTTGATCTTGCAGTTGCCACTCGCATTGGTGCACAGAGTTAGCCTATCCTTCATGGGTTTGTGGCCTGGCATCGCCTTCTCCTCTGCTGTTATATAAGTCCTATTCGGCATCTTCTTCCAGAAAAGCCCTGTCTCCTCACAGTTGAAGACATGCTGGGGGATATATCCTTTGGCTTCTATCAGTTCGGAAAAAGTTTTGAGGTAATCCTCAGCTGCCTTCACATCCGAACTTGCTGCCTCACCATGCCTGAGGATGGAGTGAACGCCAGACCTTTTCTTGAAGTTATCAAACCAGCCTCTACTGGCTTTAATGAGTCTTTTGATGCTTCGTCTGTGGAAGTGTGCAGGGGCTGCTCCATCAAATCACCGTAAATCGCTCGCGCCTTCTCGCATATGATGCCCTGTGTTAATGTATCTCCTTTAAGCTGCTTCTCCGTCACCCACACCATCAGTAGATTCTCCATCTTTTCATGGAGAGAGCTACGGAGCTTAGAAATTATTGTAATGCCCTTAGCTGGCATTATACCCTTTATCGACTCCTTCTGTTTAAGCACAGTGCATATCGTTGAAGTACTACACCCGTATTGCCTCGCCAAGTCAGCCACTCGCACACCTTGCTCATATTTTTCTATGATTTCATGCTTTAATTCAATAGACATCATCCTCTTCTGAGCACTGACCTTTCTACTCGCTTTATTCGGACCCATGGTTATAAAAAGAAATGTGATAAAGTATGTAAATGCACAAAGATGCTTCGACAACAAGGTAAACAAGCACACTGACTGAGAGATGGGAAACTATGAGACGCTCGAGTCGCAGTAAACTGGTGGGTCGTGTGCAGCCGGCCGATCCACGCGATTACTCTTATCTCAAATGTTGCTTGTATTTCAAAGCAAAAAATCCCTTGCTCCATGGCTCGTATCTCAAAAATCTTGTATGTTAGGGCACTCGTATCTTGAGGTACCACTGTGTATGTGTGTGTGTGTGTGTGTGTGTGTGTGTGTGTGTGTATCCTATATAATAAAGAAATAATATGCAAATTGACCCTCATCTCATCACACAAGATGGCCGCCTTCATCTGTTCAAAAGTGGCCACCACAAGAGGGCCATCAAGGAAGGGTAGTTGTCGGCGTCCAGGCCAATAGCAGAGGGCAGTTGGGGGGGGGGACCAGGCCTGCAGGAGAGGGCAGTTAGGGGCAAACAGGCTAGCAGGGAAACAGCTAGGAATCAATCAGGCTAGCAGGCAAGTGGTTAGGGGGTGATCAGGCTAGCATGCAGAAGCAGTTAGTGGCAATCAGCAAGGCAGAGAGGTGAGCAGTTGGGAGCCAGCAGTCTTGTATTGTGAGAGGGATGTCCAACTGCCCATTTAGGCCAGATCAGGCAGTTGAACATCCCTCTGGTGTCTGAGATTGAAGAGGTGCAGGCTGGGCTGACGGACACACCCTCCCTTCCCATGCTCAAATTTTGCCTGGTACACAGAATTCATGAATGGAAGGGTGTCTCCCAGCCCAACTTGCATCTTCTCCAATCTGGGACCCCTCAAGGGATGTCTGACTTCCTATTTGGGCCCAATCCTGGGAGAATCAGGCCTAAAAGGGCAGTCAGACATCCCTCTCACAATACAGGACTGCTGGCTCCCAATTGCTCGCCTGCTTGCCTTCCTAATTGCCGCTAACTGCTTCAGCCTGCCAGCCTAATCATCCCCTAACCATTCCCCTGCCAGCCTTATTGATGACTAACTGCTCCCCTGCCAGCCTATTTGCCCCTAATTGCCTTCCCCTGCAGACCTGGGTCCTCCCCAACTGCCCTTCCCTGCAGGCCTGGTCACCCCCAAATTCCTTCCTCTGTTGGCCTGGTCACTCCTAACTGCCCTCCCCTGCTGTCCATCTTGTGGTGGCCATTTTGGGTCCACATGGGGCAGGATCTTTGTCCACATTGGGGCAGCCATCTTGTGTGTTGGAATGATGGTCAATATGCATATTACTCTTTTATTAAATAGGATAGAGGCCTGGTGCATGGGTGGGGGCCAGCTGGTTTGACATGAAAAGTGTCCCATATCAGGGTGGGGGTTCCCTTGGGGCATGGGGTGTCCCGGCCAAGGGGCCTGTGGTCGTTTGCAGGCCAACCATACCCCTGGTGACCCAAGTGGAGTCCCTGGTATCTAGGATTTTTTTGTTCTATAATTGAAACTTTGTAGCTTTCAGCAGAGGCCAGGGCTGTGAGAGCTTGGTTTTCTCCATTGCCAGTGGCAACTCAAGCCTCCTGTTCTCTCCAGCTTCTTGGCTGCTGCCATTTTTGTTTGGATTTATTTATCTTTTATAATTGAAACTTTGTAGCCTCGAGCAGAGGCCAGGGCTCTGGGAGCATGTCTTCCTCCATTGCTGGGGAAACCCAAGCCTCTTGCTACCTCTGTTGCCACAGCCATCTTGGTTGGCTTAATTTGCATACTCACTCATGATTGGCTTTCGGGCGTGTCTTGGGAGTGTGGCAGCGGTACGATCAATATGCATATTACTCTTTTATTAGATAGGATGTGTGTGTGTGTGTGTGTGTGTGTGTGTGTGTGTGTGTGGTGACAGCTAGAGGGAAAGAAGGGTGGTGAAGGGTATATGAAGGTGGATAAATGGGGAAAATCCCTGCTAGCCTGTTTGCCCCTAACTGCCCTCTCCTGCAGGCCTGGTCCCCCCCCCAACTGCCCTCTGCTATTGGCCTGGACGCCGACAACTACCCTTCCCTGATGGCCCTCTTGTGGTGGCCACTTTTGAACAGATGAAGACTGCTGAGCCAATGAATATATGATATGGTGTATAAATGATGTTTTGTGGAGCTGTACACTTGAAACCCATATGATATTGTGAACCAATAGTACCCTAATAAATTCAATAAAAAGTAAAATAAAACCAGTGGAAAATGATGTTGTCTTCAAAGTCATGGATCATCAGAGAGATGCAAATTAAAATGACAATGAGGTATCACCACATATCTGTTAGAATGGCTACAAATGATAAGTGCTGGCAAGGATGGGATAAAGGGAACCCTAATACACTACTGATGGGAATGCAGACTGGTGTAGCCACTTTGGAAAACAGTATGAAGTTTCCTCAAAAAATTAAATATGGAACTGCCATTTGATCCACTGATTGCAAGAAACTCAAACACCAGTCAGAAAGAATATATGCATTCCTATGTTTATAAAATCACAATTTCCAAGAGCTAAGATCTGAAATAGCCCAAGTGCCCACCAGTAGATGAATAGATAAGAAAGCTGTGGTACATTTACACCATTGAATACTAAGTAGCAGAAAAAAAGAAGAATCTCTTGCCCTTTGAGACAGCATGCAGGGATCTGGAGAGTATTATGCTAAGTGAAATAAGCCAATCAAAGACAGACAAGTATCACATAATATCATTCAGATGTGGAATCTAAAGAACAAAATAAACTTATGACAAAATATTTTCAAAGACATTGAAACATGAAATAGACTAATAAATCTCAGTGGTAATGGAAGGGGGGTGTGAGTGGGTGGGTGGGGTGAGATTAACCAAAGAATGTATGTCCATATATGCATAACCCATGGGCACAGACAATAGTGTGGGGAAAGTCTGGAGTGGGGGATGGGGGCAGGCTAGAGGAGTAATTGAGGGACAAATGTAATAATTTCAATAATAAATAATTTTATAAAATTATAAATTGCAAATCTACTTTGATGTAGCAAATTCATTTATAAAATGCTTGTACAGCCACACAAGGAGACTTATATGAAGATGCTTATAGTTGTAAATGTTTTGGGGACAAGAATTATAATTTAGTACAGTTAGTTCTTTAGCATGATCTAAATTCCAGACTAATTGAAGAAATGAACATAAAAGGATCAACATAAGTCTTAACCTAAAATACAAGAGAGTAAGACTTTCATAAGCAAGATACTAAAGTAACCATAGAAGCCACAATGGAAAACACTTACAATTCAACATGAAAAATATAAAAAGTAAAACAAACAAGATACTCTAAACATTTCTACAACAAGAACAACAACAAACAACAAACAACTCACTTAGAGCTAGATCTCAAACTGGAGGCCATACATGCAAGATACTTTGTCATCCACAGAGCTTTAAATGTTCTTTTGGAATATTCCTTAGTTGGACATTTTTGCAGTTATTTCTTAGTACCTTCTACCTGGTGAGCACCACACAATTTACATTAATTTCCCTGCCCTTGTAATTGTTTGAGTTTTTGTCCTGTGAAAAAATATAAAAATAGACTGGATAAAATATTTACAACTTATATAAAAGACAAAAGGTTACATCCATAACATATCAAATGCTCTACAAATCAATAACAAAGTTGCAAATGACTAGAAAAATAAACAAAGTTATGAATAGGTAACTCACTGAAGAAAAACTAGTGGCCAAAAAGCATATGAAAAGATACCGAACTTGAATTCAAGATGGCAGCATAGGTAAATACCCCTACTGCTGCCTCGCACAACAATTTCAAACCTACAACTAAAAGACAGAATGGACATCATCCAAAACCACAGGAAAGCTGGCAGAGTGGAAATTCTACAACTAGAGGGAAAGAGAGGGGTCACAGAGACCCAGAGGAGCTGCAAAACGCTGAGGTACGGAGACAAGCGCGTGCAGAAAGCGGGTGCCTGAGAACCTGGCTGGCTTTCTCTGGAGGGAGGGAGATGGAGACTCCCAATGACATTGAACCCTTTATCCTACGACACTAAACCCCAGATCCAGCCAAAACTCATATGGGGGGAGTTTGGACTGTGAAAAGGGATAAGTGCAGAGAAATTCAGGGAGACACAAAAGATCTGAAGTCTGGTGGCGCGCACAGCCCTGTGCACAGGGGACAGACTGCTGATTATGCCACTGGCTTTCGCGAGTGGGCAGGAGACAGACCCTCCCAATTGTGCCATTTCTAACTCCACTAGACCCCGGTGTCGGGCAAAACCCTGGGGACCCAGACTCATATGGTCCCAGAGCGCAGGGGAGGCAGAGGGGCAGCAGTCTAGAGGCACTGCGAGAGAGCGAGCACACGCACATTGACTGCTCCAGCGATTACCCAGTCACGTGAGACTCAGGAGCCATGGAGGGCGGGGCCGGCTGGAAGGCAAAGAGGTCCATTAAGCCCTGAGACTCCACCCATCCCAAGCTCAACAGAGGCTACTTCGGTTTTGCAAGTCTGGTATCATAAGGCTGAATCCAACACAGAAGTTCTCCCGGCATAGTGAAAATGTTGAGACAAGGGAAGGGATCACAAACAAAATAAATGAGGAAAAGAAACGACTGGATATAGAGTTCAAAACCATGCTTATAAGGTTTTTCAAGAATATCCTAGAAAAGTTGGATAAAGTTAGCGAGTCCCAAGAGGAGATGAAAAAGATCCAACTAGAGATGATAAAGGACCAACTAGAATTTAAATATACAATGACTGAAATAAAAAATATTATTCAGAGACCTAACACCAGACTAGAGGAAGGCAAGAATCAAGTCAAATATTTGAAATATAAAGAATCAGAAAACACTCAACTGGAAAAGCAAGAAGAGAAAAAAATCCAAAAATGTAAAGATAATGTAAGGAGCCTCTGGGACAGCTTCAAGCGTACCAACATCAGAATTGTGGGGGTGCCAGAGGAAGAGAGAGAGCAAGATACTGAAATCCTATTTAAAAAAATAGTGACTGAAAACTTCCCACATCTGGTAAAAGAAATAGACTTACAAGTCCAAGAAGCACACAGAACCCCATATAAAAAGAATCCAAAGAGGACTACACCAAGACACATCATAATTAAAATACCAAGAGCAAAAGACAAAGAGAGAATATTAAAAGCAGCAAGAGAAAAACAGTTCATAACCTACAAGGGAGCACCCATATGACTGTCAGCTGATTTCTCAACAGACACGATGCAGGCCAGATGTGAGTGGCAAAAAAATATTCAACGTGATGAATAGCAAGAACCTACAACCAAGAATACTCTATCCAGCAAAGCTATCATTCAGAATTGAAGGGCAGATAAAGAGCTTCACAGATAAGAAAAAGCTAAAGGAGTTCATCAACTCCAAACCAGTATTATATGAAATGCTAAAAGGTACTCTTTTAGAAGAGGAAGAAGAAAAAGGTAAAAGCCAAAAAAATATGAACAACAGGGAGGAGAAAATGGCGGCGGAGTAGACGGACGCGTCTGGAGCTTTGTCGCTGGGCAGAGGGAGAGAGAGCCGCTGAGAGTTGCATTGGGAGTGTTTGTTGGCAACTTAGGAGTCAGTTGTCCTCCAGGGGAAGGCGGGGAACTGCTGGAAGGGGCTCTCCCGGCCAGGCAGCCCCACTGCCACGGGGTTTTTGTCCGCCGGAGCCACCACCGCGAACGCGGAGCCCGAGCCATCTTGCAGTGGGAGGTGGATGTCTGCGGCGGTCTGAAGCCTTCGGCTGGGCACCCATCGAGCAGCCAGGAACCCAGGGACCCAGAACTCTGCTCTCCAATCGGCGCAGACACGCGGCGGAATCAGAGATCCACAGAGCACACGGAAAGGTCAGATTGCGCCTGACTTAAGGGGGAGGTGGATGTCTGCCTAGGTCTGAAAGCTATGGCTGACAGAGGCACCCACAGAGCAGCCAGGACCCAGAGTGCGGCTTCCCAGGTGGCACAGACGCGCAGGCGGATGATATAGAGATCCACAAGGCGCGCGGAAGGGTCAGACTTAGCCTGGGCCAGGGTGCGGTCTCCTACCCCCGCAGGGCAGAGATGCGCACTCTGTGGGAGCGGGCTGCGGGGAAAGCTGCCTCTGGAGAGGTCCACAGAGGTGGTCAGGGCGTGATCCCTGAGTGTGAAGGCAGACCCTCTGGGCTGTTGACAGAGGAGAGCTCCAGAAAACGACTCTTTTTTTTTTCTTTTTCTCTGGGGCAGAGGGACAACCTGGGAGTTATTGCAGTGTCCAGGCTGCAAAACCCCCACAAACTGGTTTTGGAAACCACAGAGTAGCAGGATCTGAGCACAGCCTAGAGAGGTCCTGTGCTTTGTCTCAGAGATCAATTATGAAACACTGCCACCCAATGGATGACACACAAATTGACTCTCGCATAACCACAAGAGAATAAAGAGATTAAAACATCAAGAGGGGAACACAGGGAACTGCTATACCTCCCCTACTGGGAAACAAGAGTGCCAAGCAGAATAATAGTGGAAGTGAAGGACCATTCTATTTTTCTTCTTCTTTTTTTTTTTTAATTTTCCCTTTTTTCTTTTTTTTTTAATTTTTAATTCTTTATTTTTCATTTTCACATATTTTAATTAAAAGAATATTTTTTTGTTTCTGCCTCAATTGATTTTACCCTTATAATTATTACACTTTTGTTTTAAACTAGTATTATTAATTACTACTAGTACTTTACCGTTTTTGGAAAAAAAAAGTGTCATTTTGTTTTCTCTTTATTTTATTTCGGGATTAGAGTTCTACATTCTATTTTCATCTTGCCTTTAGCATAATTTTACTCCAATTCAACTCCACCTTTATGCCAACACTTTCCTCCTAACTTTCCCCATTTTGCTGTCTTGTTTCTCTTTCCCTTTCCACCTTTAGATTCTCCCTATTTTTCTCTTTACCTGGTTAAAATTTCACCCCATTTATATATCTAATTTCAAATCCCCTACTACAAGTCCACACAAACCTCTCCCCTGTTGTCTTCACTAGCCAAAAAGTTGTTTTTTCTCTATGTCCTTTTGTTGCTATTTGCCTGAAAAGTGATATCGATATTTTGAAATTTTTTTTGACAGACTGTTTTAGTTTATTCTACTTGTTTTATTTTGCTTTTTGCTTGCTTTGTTTTCTACCTCTCTTTTCCCTCATCTCCCTCGATACCAGTTGATATTTGCAACTTGCATTAATATCTAGGTACTGGTTGCTGGCCTTTATTGAGATTAGTGACTGTTCTATTGGAGTGGTCTCCTGACATCTATATTTTGTTCCTCTTTTATCTCTTATACACTTTCTTTTCTCTCTGACTTTTTTTCTCTTCCTCTTTCCTTCTCCTTTTTCTCCTTTTTATTTTCTTATTTTATTTTATTTTATTATTCATTTATTTATCTTTTTTTTTCTCACTCTCCCAATTTGATTTTGGCACTTCTTTCTTTTCTTTCTTCCTCATTTTCCTCTTCTTCTTTCTCTATTTACCCCTAATTTATCCTTCATTGGTGGTCACCTTATTTGTGATTATTAACATCTTGAATACATCTCTACTCAGTGCCTTGTGTGCTGTACCTGGTCGTGTTGTAGTTTGTGCGCCTTTCAATCAATGTAGGAGAGAGCACTACATAACCAGACACCCAGAGAAGAAAGACCATGGGTAGAAAAAGAAACAGCCCACAAAAGACAGAAAGGCAGGTTTACCAGAAAAGGAAGTAAATGAAATAGAACCACAAATAAGCCTACCAGAAAAAGAGTTCAGAGAAAATATCATAATGTGCTTGAAAAGAATGGAAGACAAATTTGACAATGTGAGTAAGAGCCCAGAGGAGGTGAAGAAGCATGAAGAAGAAACGCAGAAGAAACTAGAGGAGGTGCAGAGTAAACAAGAAGAAATGAAGAATGACATCACTGCTATAAAGAACACAATAGAAAGCATCAAAAGTAGACTAGAAGAAGCGGAGGACCGCATCAGTGAGCTAGAAGACACGGTAGGAAAAAATACCCAAGTACAGCAGCTTCTAGAAAAAAAAGTTAAAAAGCAAGAGGAGAGTCTAAGGGAACTTTGGGATAACATGAAACAAAATAACATCTGCATAATTGGGGTTCCAGAAAGAGTGGAAAGTGAACAAGGATTAGAGAACGTGTTTGAAGAAATAATGACAGAAAATTTCCCCAAAATAGAAAAGAAAAAACCCACACAAATCCAAGAAGCTCACAGAGTCCCAAGCAAAATGAACCCCAACAAACCGACACCGAGGCACATTAGAATTAAATTGGCAAACACCAACGACAAAGTAAGAATCTTAAAAGCAGCCAGAGATAAACAGAAAGTTACCTCCAAAGGAACCCCCATAAGACTAGCTACTGACTTCTCAACAGAAAATTGTCAGGCCAGAAGAGAATGGAATGAAATATACAAAGTCATGCAAAGGAAGGGTCTGAATCCAAGAATACTGTACCCTGCAAGACTCTGAATCAGAATTGAAGGTGAAATCAAAAGCTTCACAGACAAAAAAGGACTAAGGGAATATATTACCACCAAACCAGCAATGCAAGAAATGTTAAAAGGTCTTTTGTAATAAAAAAAAAAAAAGAGGAAGCGGAGAAGGAACTCAGGGGTAAGGATTAAAAATGGCAACAGATAAGTACTTATCAATAATAACTTTAAATGTAAACAGATTAAATGCTCCAATCAAAAGACATAGGGTAACCGATTGTATAAGAAAACATGATCCATATATCTCCTGTCTGCAAGAAACCCACCTTAGGAAAAGAGATGCACACAGATTGACGGTGAAGGGATAGAGCATGGTATTTCAGTCAAATGGAAATGAAAGAAAAGCTGGGGTTGCAATACTTATATCTGACAAATTAGATCTCAAAGTGAAGGACATAACTAGAGATAAAGAAGGCCACTTCATAATACTAAAGGGAACAATCCAACAAGAAGTAATAACTCTGGTAAACATATATGCACCCAATATAGGAGCACCTAAATACATAAAAAAACTCTTGGAGGATATTAAGGGAGAGATTGACAGCAATACAATCATTGTAGGAGACTTTAATACCCCACTGTCACCATTGGACAAATCCTCTAATCAAAAAATCAGGAAAGAAACATCAATCCTAAATGATTCACTAGACCAGATGGATTAATTGACATCTTAAGAACATTTCACCCCAAAGCCACAGAATATACATTCTTCTCCAGTGCACATGGTTCATTTTCAAAGATAGATCATATGTTGGGTCATAAGAAAAGTCTCTTCAAATTCAAGAAGATAGAAATCATATCAAGCATTTTCTCAGACCACAGTGGCATAAAACTGGAAATTAACTATAATAAAAACAATAGAAAGAAATGAAATACATGGAGACTAAACAGCATGCTTTTAAACAACGACTGGGTAATCAGAGAGATCAAGGAAGAAATAATAAACATCATGGCAACAAATGACAATGACAACACAACAATACAAAATTTATGGGACACAGTGAAAGCAGTCTTGAGAGGGAAGTTCATAGCCCTACAAGCCTACTGCAAAAAACAGGAAGCAATGGTAATAAATCACCTAAACCTACAACTCAAGGAGCTAGAACGTGAGCAACAAGAAAAGCCCAGTGTACTCAGAAGGAAGGAAATAGTGAAGATCAGAGCGGAGATAAACAACTTGGAGACCAAAGAAACAATTGAAAAGATCAACCAAACAAAGAGCTGGTTCTTTGAAAGGATAAACAAGATTGATGGACCCTTAGCCAGGCTCACCAAGAAGCAAAGAGAGAAGACCCAAATAAACAAAATCAGAAATGAAAGAGGAAAAATAACAACAGACCCTGTGGAAATACAAAGGATTGTTAAAAAATACTATGAACAACTCTATACCAACAAATTGGACAACCTGAAAGAAATGGACATTTTCCTAGAAAAATATAACCTCCCAAAACTCAATGAGGAGGAAGCCAAACATCTCAATAGTCCAATAACTATGGAAGAAATTGAAGCAGTCATCATAAAGCTTCCAGCAAATAAAAGCCCGGGTCCAGATGGCTGCACAGGAGAGTTTTACCAAACATTCAAGGAAGAATTAAAACCTATCCTCGTCAGACTATTCAAAAACATTCAAGAAGAAGGAATACTACCAAACACCTTCTATGAAGCCAGCATCACCCTAATACCAAAACCAGATAAAGACAACACAATGAAAGAGAATTATAGGCCAATATCTCTCATGAACATAGATGCCAAAATCCTCAACAAAATTCTAGCAAACCGGATCCAGCAGTACATCAGAAAGATCATACACCATGACCAAGCAGGATTCATCCCAGGAATGCAGTGATGGTTCAATATCCGAAAATCAATAAATGTGATACATCACATAAACAAATTGAGAGATAAAAATCACATAGTCATATCAATTGATGCAGAAAAAGCATTTGACAAAATCCAACATCCTTTCTTGATAAAAACGCTCAGCAAGGTGGGAATAGAAGGATCATACCTCAACATCATAAAAGCCATATATGATAAACCCACAGCTAACATCATACTGAATGGGCAAAACTAAAACCATTTCCCCTAAGAACAGGAACAAGACAGGGATGCCCACTCTCACCTCTCCTGTTCGACATAGTACTGGAAGTATTAGCCATTGCAATTAGACAACAAGAAGAAATAAAAGGCATCCAAATTGGAAAAGAAGAAGTACAGCTGTCCTTATTTGCAGATGACATCATATTGTACATAAAAAACCCAAAGGACTCCATTCCAAAACTAATTGACTTAATTAGTGAATTCGGCAATGTAGCAGGATACAAAATTAATGCTAAGAAGTCTGTGGCATTTCTATACACTGACAGTGAAATTATAGAAAGAGAAACTAAAAAAGCAATCCCATTTACCACCGCACCAAAAAAATTAAGATACCTAGGAATAAACCTAACTAAAGAGGTAAAAGACCTTTATGCAGAAAACTACAGGACACTGAAAAAAGAGATAGAGGAAGATGTTAACAGATGGAAGAGCATACCATGCTCATGGATTGGGAGAATCAACATCATTAAAATGTCCATACTACCCAAAGCAATCTACAGATTCAATGCACTACCCATTAAAATACCAACAACATATTTCAGAGACCTACAAAGAATTCTTCATAGATTCATCTGGAACAAAAAAAGACCACGGATAGCTACAGCACTTCTGAGAAAAAAGAATAAAGTAGGTGGGATCTCAATACCAGACTTCAAGCTATACTACAAAGCAACTTTTCTCAAAACAGCCTGGTACTGGCACAAGAACAGATCTATAGATCAATGGAATAGAATAGAGAACCCAGATATCCACCCAAACCACTATGCTCAATTAATATTTGACAAAGGAGGCATGAACATTCAATGGATCCAAGATAGCCTCTTCAATAAATGGTGTTGGGAAAATTGGACAGATACATGCAAAAAATTGAAACTGGACCACCAACTTACACCAAATACAAAAATAAACTCAAAATGGATACAGGACTTAAACATTAGAAGGGAAACCATAAAAATACTAGAGGAATCCACAGGCAGCACAATCTCAGATATATGCCGAATGAACTTCTTTACTGATACTGCTCCAAAGGCAATGGAAGCTAAAGAAAAAATAAACAAATGGGACTACATCAAAATAAAAAGCTTTTGCACAGCAAAAGAAACCATCAACAAAACAACAAGAAAGATCAATGCATGGGAGAACATATTTGCAAATGCTATCACTGATAAAGGTTTAATCTCCAAAATCTACAACCAACTTATACAACTTAATAAAAGGAAGATCAAGGATCCAATAAAAAAGTGGGTAACGGACCTAAATAGAACCTTTTCAAAAGACGACAGAAGGAAGGCCAAGAGACACATGAAAACATGGTCAAAGTCATTAATCATCCGAGAGATGCAAATCCAAACGACAATGCGATACCATCTTACACCTGTCAGAATGGCAATCATCAACAAATTAACACACGACAAGTGTTGGCAAGGATGCAGAGAAAAAGGAACCCTTGTGCACTGTTGGTGGGAATGCAGACTGGTGCAGCCACTGTGGAGAACAGTATGGAGTTTCCTCAAAAATACTAAAAATGGATCTCCCATTTGACCCTGTAATACCACTCTTAGGAATTTATCCTAAGAAATTACAAACACCAATCAGAAAGGATTTATGCACCCCTATGTTCATAGCAGCACAATTTACAATAGCCACAATTTGGAAACAGCCTAGGTGCCTGTCAGCAGATGAGTGGGTCAGAAAACTGTGGTACATCTACACAATGGAATTCTATGCTGCCATTAAAAAGAAGGAATTCTTACCATTTGCAGCAACCTGGTTGGAACTGGAGAGCCTTATGCTTAGTGAAATAAGCCAGTCAATGAAGGAGAAGCATCACATGATCGCACTCATTGGGGGATAATAAAGAACATTATAAACTGATGAACAAAAGGATAGATACAGAGACAGTAAAGCTTCGAACAGACTGTGAAATTACAGCAGGAAGATTAAAGTTAGGTGAGGTAGATAAGAGATCAATCAAAGGACTTTTATCTATGCATATAATCATAACCAATGAACATAGACACTGGGGGGTTGGGGTATGCCTGGGAGGGAGGGGGGCAATGGGGAGATATGTATAAAAAATTAATAAAAAAATAAAAAAATTATGAACAACAAATACATATCTATCAACAAGTGAACCTAAAAATGAAATGAATTAAAAATTTTATCAACAGAATGAACTGGTGAATATAATAGAATCAGGAGCACAGAAAGGGAGTGGACTATTAATTCTCAGGGGAAAAGGGGTGAGGTGTGTACAGGGAGAGACTGGACAAAAATCATACACCTATGGATGAGGTCAATGGGAGGGAGGTACGGGTAGAGGGAAGGTTGGGAGCCGGATGGAGGGGGGCTATGGAGGGGAAAAAAGAGAAACAAATGTAATAATCTGAATAATAAAGATTTAATTAAAAAATCAATAATATATATATAGATGTAATAATAAAAGAATAAATGCTTAAAAAAGAAAAGATTCCTTTACTCATTTATAATCAGTTTTGACATCTGCCTGTAATTTTGCACACACATGTTTGAGATTCAACCACACATCTGGAAACTATACAGTGTTTGAAACTATGAAGCACATAAGATTGCCCTGGAAGCATACAAGAGTAAGAAGGGGAAATATACAAGAACAGGACTCAGAAGGATATCAGTATTTTTTACACTTACTGAGTACTTATTGTGCTCAGCATTTCATATGTATTATCTCATTCAATCTGCAAAATAACCTTAGGAGATAGGTATGATTATTCCCATTTTACACAGGGACAAACGAAGGCTTATGTTTACTAAGATTCTGCACCCAGTTCTTATGTGTGTGTATTTTTTCTCATCACCAAGCAATTCTGCCACACCACATAGGTGTCCTGCAATTCAACTCAATTCTGACATTGTCAACCTGAAGATAGCATTAGATCCCACAGGTTAAGAGCTCAGTCCCACATGACTCTCCCTTCCCCCATTTAGACACCAATAAAAAATCCAGGTTGTCACCTGTGCTTCTGATCTACCAGTTATAGAACTGAATTTCCAATGTTCACCCACCTTGGGTTCAATTAATTTGCTAAAGCAGTTCACAGAACTCACAGAAACATTTTACTTATTAGATTATTCCTGTTTTATTATAAAAGGATAAACTCAGTGTCGTTGCTGAGAAAGGAGATACTGTACCTCCTTAGAAGGATTCCTGGTGGTTAACTGGTCTCAAATTTAAAATCATAGCCTAGCAGGTATTTCTAAACAAGGTCCACTCACACAAACCACACTTTAGAGAGAAGCTTGAACTGAATTCCATACCTCCTACAGTGAACTGTCTGTTTTCATTGTGTTTCTGCTATAGAGCCAGCCTTTACAAAGGAGTTCCTGTAATTATATTTCAACCAATGGGACTTAGGTTTTACCTGTGCAGCAATATCCTTATCAACATCTTAACCAATCAATTAGAGTGGCTTATTTCTAACCAATCAGGATACTGCTTTTTGTATCAATCAAACTGTGAGGATTTGGAGTCCTCATTTGTATAAGGATGGACCATTAAAGGACCAAAAGCAGGGACATCTGACTATATAAATCAGTTCCACTCTGGCTCTGAGACTGCATTTTCCCTTTCCACTGAAGACTGTGATTTCCCAGCTGGAGCTGAAATACTGAGAGATATATTCTGGGACCAGCATGGAGAAGAGAAGGCAGAGCAGAGTAGAGGAAAGCTGTCTAGCCAGAGAGGAAACTTGCCACCTCACAGCTGTGCTATTTCATGACCATGCTATCTCTTAATTGAGCTGTAACATTATTGAGTTATTCTCACAGCTGTGCTGTATAAGAATTAAGGTGTTTGCACTGAATAATGTCCTTTTTCACCACATTCCAAACTGGGGCTTCCTTTTGGTGTTGGATTGGTGCCAACAACCATTGGCTAACCTTAGGAACAGCCAGATTGGAGAAACGCATAGGACAAGGTATGGGGAAAGAGTATGTATGGAGTTTCCATGCTCTCTCCTAGTAAACCAGTCTCCCAACACCTTCACATGTTCACCAACTTAGAAGCACTCCAAACACCATTCTTCATGGATTTTTTTATATAGGCTTCATTACATAAGCATGATTGTTTAATTCATTGGTCATTGGGAATTTATCCACTCTCCAGGTGCTCCCCTCTCTGGAGGTTGGGGAGTGGAACTGAAAGTTCAACATGGTTAACCAATCATCCCCCATTCTTAGGTGGGGTCCAAAATTCACCTAATTAATATAAGGATGCATGTTTGTTACTCTTATCACTTACGAAATTCTAAGGGTTTTAAAAGCCCTGTGCCAGAAATGGGACAAACACCAAGTCTATATTTCTCATTATAACTCACAATATCACAGTTACAAAGTCAGCAAATGGT
Organism: Lasiurus cinereus; assembly: GCA_011751065.1. Taxonomy (NCBI): domain Eukaryota; kingdom Metazoa; phylum Chordata; class Mammalia; order Chiroptera; family Vespertilionidae; genus Lasiurus; species Lasiurus cinereus. The sequence goes on from JAAGEH010000037.1 coordinate 2,157,994, forward strand.
AGAGCTGGGGAATCTAATCCAAGCTCCCTGACTCCAGAAATTTGATCATAGTGATAATGTGGTAGGTAGCTATATTGTCCCTAGAGGCCCAGTGCATGAAATTCGTGTGTATGTGTGTGTGTGTGTGTGTGTCCCTCAGCCCAGATAGCACCCTCTCCAATCTGGGACCCCTTGAGGGATGTCCAAATGCCCATTTAGGCCCAATCTCACTGGCAGTCAGACATCCCTCTCACAATCCAGGACTGCTGGTTCCCAACTGCTCGCCTGCCTGCCTGCAAGATTGCCCCTAATGGCTTCTGCCTGCCAGCCTGATCATCCCCTAACTACTCCCCTGCTAGCCTGATTGACGCCTAACTGCTCCCATGCTGGTCCGAGTGTCCCTAACTCTCCTGCCCTGCTGGCCTGATCATCACTAATTGCCCTCCATTGCCAGTCTGGTCACCCCTATCTGCCCTCCCCTGCAGGCCTGGTTGTCCCTAACTGCCTTCTCTCCCAGCCTGGTCACCCCCAACTGCTCTCCCCTGCCAGCCTGGTCACCCTTAACTTCCCTCCCCTGCAGGCCTAGTCCCCCACAGCTGCCCTCCCCTGCAAGCCTGGTCATCCCCAACTGCCCTCCCCTGCTGGACTGGTTGCCTTTAACTGCCCTACCCTTCTGACCTGGTTGCCCCTAACTGTCCTACTCTGCTGACCTAGTGCCCCTAACTGTCCTCCCTTTCAGGTCTGGTCTTTTAAAACTGCCCTCCACTGCTGGCCTGATTGCCCACAACTGCCCTTCCCTGCTGGCCATCTTGTGGAAGCCATCTTATGTCCACATGGAGGCAGCCATCTTTGACCACATGAGGACAGCCATCTTGTGTGTTGGAATGATGGTCAATTTGCATATTACCTCTTTATTATATGGGATGAGCAGAGTAAAGACAATGGTCCAGGTACAGAAGGTCACCAAGGTGGAAAGCAGCAGACAATTGTGAAGCATCCATCTCATATAAAAACTGCTGTTTGAAATTTTAACCCTGCTATTTTGGCTTCTGTAAATGCTTGCTTGCTTAAATAATAAGGAAAATAAGGCTACTCCCATTCCAGAGAGGCCATGGACTATGCCCCAGACAGGGTTGTCAGTGCTGACACCAGGCCAGACCATATCTCAAGGCCTCTTCCAAACACATAGGCCTTCTTTGCCAGAAGGCCTGGAAGTCTCATTCTAAATTTGGGAGACAAAAGAGCTAGGAAAAGTATAAATAAGAAAGGTTTCCTCCATGTAGGGAGGCCCAGAATTTGAAAGGCACATTTTTCTCTGGCCCTGCCATTAATAAAATGTAACTCCCTTTCTCTAAGCATGACTTTTTTTTTTCTGGTCTTCTGTAACATAATGGTTCCCTGACTGAGAAGAAGGCCAAACATGGTGGCCTTTTGGCCTCTGGTGAGTGGATCAGGTTTGGGTCCTGGGGGAGCCGGATAGGCCACTCTGCTGGTTTAGCAGAATTGAACCGGGGGACTCTGGGCACTCCCGGATCTCAGCTTAGGACCCGGCTGGCATCTGGAGAGAGTGGATGGACACTTCTGGACCTGTCAACAGAATCCATAAGGTAGGGGCCTTATCAGTCAGTCCCATTCCGAGTGAGTGGAAGGGGGAGTTTGATCACCTCCCTGGAAGCTAAGGACTTTCTCAGGCAATTAATCAGGAATCAGGTGGACTGTTTAAATGCGGAGTAAATATCTGGTAGAAGTAAAAAACTCAGACTGTCTTGTGTATAAAAGTAATGTGAGAGTCTGTGAAAAACAGTGAAAATCCTTCTTTAGAGGGAAGACAGAGAAATTTTAATTGCTTTTCCTTAGTTTATAATTTTGCTGTGTTAGTTTAAAATTTTAGAATTTTATGGTTAATTTAGGGTATAAAATTTGTGAAGGTTGCCAATCCATAGAAGTTTAAACAAAGACTTGTTGGGTTAAGATTAGTCATAATTAACTGCTTTGAAGGCTGCCTTTTTCAACCCTGCTAGCAAACAGAGAATCATGTGGTCCTGAGAACTGCAAACCTGTCTGCCCTTCTTGATAGATTTACAGTGGGTCTCTGGGGAAGGAAGAAAGCTGAAAACTGCTTCAGAGCAGTTGTGAGAAAGGGTAGAGGTGGAGGAATTCACTATCATCCTGCTGAGATAGAGAAGCCCTAGGCTGGGGTACAGGGGGATGGTTGGAGATATCAGAAGTGGTGAAGGAGGAGGAGGATTTGAGATCTTCTGAGGCCTTGGAGTAAAGAAGGAAAATCTGGGAGGGAGAGCAGCTGTTTCTTATGTATAAAAAGCCTGGTTATACAGGATCTCAGTCCACTTGCCTTATTTCCCCTGCTAAGGACAGAGTAAATGGTCAATGCAGAAAAGAGGGTGTCAGCGGGGAGAGTAAGGGGAGATAGGTTTTTGTTGATTTTGCTGGCTACAACCCACTCTGCTGGTGTCCTTGGTTTCTTACTTATCTGAACTATACTGGACTCAAGGTTTTCTGCAAAACACAGTGGATCTTCCTCTGCCCCATTTTCTTCTTTTTAACCCTTCCAATACACAAAAAGAAAATTTCATTGTCTGAGCCTGGCAGGGTGAGGTTACTGGGTACTTCTTGAGTGGTGGTGGAATATTCAGCAAAGGAACTTTAAGATATAATATCTTTATGTTACAACTAGTTTAAGTTTTAAAACCTCTGTCTCTCAAAAAGAAATATTTTTACCTACTCTTAGTTTTATCACAGTTCTAAGTCATAAAGGTTAATCTAAGAAATTCTGACTGTTTACTTTTTAGGAATAATTAAAGAATTGAGATTTCAAAGAATAAGGAATAATGAGTATAAGGTCTGAGGCATGGTTATGTATATTTAAAGGACATAGAAAGAAGGTTTGAAGGCTAATTTGCAAGTGTAAAATTTATAAAATTTGTGTATGTAATAAGAAAGAGAAGATAAATGTTGAAAGGAAATCAAATAATACGGCCAGTAAACCAGAAAGAGTAAATAATTTACATTCTGCCTCCCTAAACAGAGGGTAAATAGTTATGCCAAAGTACTTAAGGAGGGACTGATAAAAGAAATCTAACAGTTACTGTTATAATACATTCAGAAAATATTACTTTAGAAAGTTCATAAAAAGGACTGGCAAGGAAAATTCTATCTTAAAGCAGGTCAGTATATTTTTCTCCTTATACAATTCCTCCAAAATTTAGAAATACTTAATAAATAAATCATGGCAATACATTTCTTTGCATAAATTCAATAAGACCAGTTTCCAATAGTGCTTTTATTAACCAGAAATTTTGACTGGGGTATTATATTTTAAAGAACCCTGTCTGAACTCTGAAGACTTGAAGCCAATAAGAGTGCCATGGAGAAAGTCTAGTATCCTGCTTGGTAGCCCTGAAAATAGCTAGTGCTGGAGCAATAGGCCCATGCCCTACCATCACTGGTGGTTGGTCAGAGTACAAGGGAAGCAATAAGGGCGCCTCTGCGTCCCTGCGGAACCCTCGTGCACTCTGAGCCACAGTGAGTAGGAGGGCTGTGATGGGACTTGAAGCCTAGAGCATGGGCCTGAGTAGAGCTACTACAGTTGTGGACCTCACCTAACTCAGCAGATACTACAGGAAGGCCTGAGAGCAACTGGATGGCTTGGCTTCCTGGCCCTGTGGAGCACATTAAGATTCAATCATGAAATTCTGGCAAAGTTAGTCATTTACCATTCTTGTTATGTTTATGCAAAAAATCAGGCCAAATTAAATATAACAGATAAATTAGTCTTGATTTGACATTTTTGATAAACATGGGGGTGATTTTTGAAGAGAAAAATTCTATTTCAATAGAAGTTATTAAAACTGAAAGGTTTTCTTTCCCTTACACCAAGACCATTTGTTACAGTTTGTATCTGCCAGGTCACAAGCCCATCTCCTTCTGTGCCCAGGCCTCATTGTCCCTCTGACAGAGAGCAAGGATTTCTTGAATCTGAGAGAAACCTCTGACCCGTCTCAGCAGGAAGTAGCTAGAAGAGCCCACCGACGTCCATTTTCCCTAAAAGAATTCAGAGCCAGGATCCTTGAGGTAATATATTAAGCAGGTATACAGATATGAGCAGAGCATGAACAATGGGCCAACTAGAACTACCAGATGTAATTTAAGTCTTTCCATCTCTACCTACATGAGACAAGAGGACTTCCTAGAAGCAAGAGGGAACAAGGATGCAGATGAAGCACCTAGGAGGTTGCCCTAAAACCAGTGGGGCCTCTACAAACCCTGATCTACCCACTCACCAGCTTACATGGAAACCCAATCTAGAAAAGCTAAAATCCATAATTAATCTTTATTCAACTTCTTATAGGCTTTACAGTCTACCCAGAAAGCATTACAGAAGCATGTCCAAAGTACTCTGCCTATACCAACTTCTGATCCGGTCCATCCTTCCACCCTGGTGACTGTTTGGGTAAAGACATTTGCCACATAAGGACTGACTCCTACCTGAAAAGGACCACCTCCTCAGCAGTCAAGGTTGACAGGACCTCTGGCTTAAGACTGCCCAGGCAAAATAGAGAGGCCAGGACTCTTCAGACTTTCTAAAGATTAGTCCTGGCCCTCATTCCGGGCCCTTATCTTATAAACAGGCACACTGACTTTATTCAGCAGAGAATTAATTATATCAAACTTATAGTCCTCATGGGTCAATATACCTCCTTGCCAACACTGACCCAAAAGAGTTAATGATTTGACTCATGTACCTAAAACCAGTGGGGAATGAAGCATGCATCTTATATAAAATCTGCTGTTTGAAATTTTAACACTGCTTTTTGTCTTCTGTAAACATTTGCTTGCTTAAATAATAAGGAAAATAAGACTACTCCCATTCCAGAGAGGTTGTGGACTATACCCCAGACAGAGTTGTCAGTGCTGACACCAGGTCAGGCCTTGAGATATGGTCTTATGGCCCCTTCCCAGCACATAATCCTTCTTTCCCAGAAGGCCTGTAAGTCTCATTCCAAATTTAGAAGACAAAAGAGCTAGGAAAAATATAAATAGAAAATATTTCCTCCATATCTGGGGGCGGGGGAAGAATTTGAAAGGCACATTTATCTCTTGCCCTACCCTTAATAAAATGTAACTCCCTTTCTCTAAGCATGGCTTGGTTTTCTTCCAGTCTTCTGTAACAATTGTAGTGTGGGACCTCATCCCCAGGGTGACCTTTCCTTACTCAGCATATCACTGGTTATTTGATTTAGACTGCTAATATTTCTTCCCTAGAGATAACATCTAGGCTTCAGTTTTATTTCAGCTCCAGGCCCAGAAAAGCAGAATGACCAGAAAAGTGACAACATGGCTGACCTCAGGACCAGCTGTATTGGATAATGACCCCTTGCCCTTGTATAAACTCATCAATCAGTGAAGACCTAGAGTCTGAAAGAACACACCTGGAAAACTGCTGAATATTCTATTGAGATACCCCATCTGGGACCTCCCATACGATCTCCACCCTTAAGAACTTTAGGACAGAGGATCCAACACACTAACACTGGTCCCTTCTTCCCCATTTCTAGGTACATTTTCCTTACCCTTATTTCTCCTAACATTCAAAGGCCCTTCTTTTGCCTCTGTAACTTATTTCCTGAGCCTCTAACCATAACACAAGTTTGGATACCTGACACCACAAAAACCAAACTCATAAGACAGATGCTGGTGAAAAAAGAAAGAAGTTTATTCAATTGCTGGTCACCTGAGAAGATGGAGAACTTGGCACAAAACGCATCTCAATATCTCAGTGCAGGCAGAAATTTTTATAAGAAAGTAGAGGGAAAACTGAATAAAGAAATCAAGGGGAGGGATTTGCGGAAGTTCTCTACATGTAGGCTAGCAGAATGCATCCCAATAAGGATTTCTAAACTGGTCAAGTGATGGTCTGGTGTGCACTATCCTTGTCTTTGTTATATGGTTCTATGTCAACCTGGTTCTACATTTGAAGATCAGCATATCTCCCAGAACTTGGAAGACTGAAGGTTGGCGTCTGTATCTTCTGAAGTTAATTCCTAGGATTCTTATACAAACACTAGTGGCCCAATGCACAAATTTGTGCACATTGAAAGGACATTAATTAGAAGATAGCTGGCAGGGCAGGAATGGGCAAAACAGGCCAAACATGCCCTGGAGCCAACCTCCCAGGGTTCCTCCCCAGCTGGTCAAACCTGGGGTGGCACCATGGCTCAAAAGCCATCTGCAGAGTGAGTGGGGGTCCCTCTGGCAGGTGGGGTCCCTCTGCCTGGCCTGCAGGGATTGGCCAAAATTGGCTCTCCAATGACATCTCCTGAGGGGCCTAAAGTGTGTGAGGGCACTCTGCAAAGTTGCTGTCATACAGAGTGTGAAACACAAATGCAAATGTGCAGTAAACCAGAATTGGGGAGACAGTGCCCTAGGAACAACATAACCCATGGCTGAAGGTGGAATTGCACAGGTGCATGAGTAATCAGGTTCCGTCCCCTCTGGTTTCAGGGTGCATCATCTGAGAATGGCCACTGCCAAGTCACTGCAGCTTGCCGGCTCCTGCAATTGAGCATCTGCCCCCTGGTGGTCAGAGTGTGTCATAACAACTGGTCCAACTGAGTAAGGGATATTTAGCATATTAGCCTTTTATATAGAGAGACTAGGGGCCTGGTGCATGAAGATTTGTGCACAGTTAGGTGGATCCCTCAGCCTGACCTGAACCCTCTCCAATCTCAGAGCCCTCAGGGGAGCTTTCTCCAATCTGGGAGTTTCTATCTGTCTTTGCAATCTTATGAGAGAATTGTCTGAGATCCCAACCCAGTTTGGTTTGTTGCTCACAGAATAATAGAAGCATTTTTTTTCTTTGCTTCATTGGTGGAAATTTTCTGGAAGTTTTAGGATATTTTCCCTTTAATTTTTCCTAGACACTCTGATTTTACTTAAGTCTCTCTCTCGCCTTTGCTTTCCCTCCATCTCTCACCACAACAGTAACTTGCTCCAGGCTCACTTTTCTCTAGTGTCTAGGAGGTCCATCTGCCACCAGAACTATGATTCCCAGCATTACTGGTACTCCCCATGCTCTGGGCTTTTGCTTCCAGTCCTGGGGCTGCCACCAGAACTACTACTACCAGAATTTCTGGTGCTCCCCACACTCTGGGTTTTCCCTTCCTGCTCTATTTCTGTCCCAACGCCTCCCGCTCTGCCAAGTCCTCCAAACTTCCAGCTCTCTCTCTCTCTGCTCTCCACCTGTCACCTGTATATGCAAATTAACCTGCCATCCTTGTTAGGTTAATTTTCACACTCACTCCTGATTGGCTGGTGAGTGTAGTGGAGGTATGGTCAATTTACATGTTTCTCTTTTATTATATAGGATGCTGTTTACCTACAAGCTACTTATTATTTAGATTCAACATTCACAGAAACAATGTCAAAATAATGGTGGGGTGGACCAGTGCACAAATTTCCCACTGATACAAGCTCATTTCTTCTACCACTCATTTCTTCTATCTCTGTGATTTTCTAAGGAAGTGTTCTCTTATAGTTTGAGTTTGGTTCTGAATTTTTTCCTAGCCAAAACGCTCAAGTACCAAGGTTGATGAACCAAGGTCCAGTCTGACCCCACCACCTGGTGCCTTTCTTGCTACTACCAACAGTAAGATATACCGCTAGCTAGCTGGAAGAAGAAAGGAGCTGTTTTTGTTTGTTTGTTTGTTTTGTTTTGTTTTGTTTTGTCTTGTTTTTTTAAAAGAGCCAAACTGAAGTCACTTTTACTAAGCCATGTCATAAAATCAAAACTTAATAACTAACTTAATTGCAGTTTTAACTTATTGCAGGAGTGAAATTTTAAATCAATCAATCTGAAATTTTCTAATTGATACTAGTGAGGCAAACTGCATTATAAAATCCCTGCCATATTTTTTACCCTCAAAGAAGGCAACCAGGCCTAAAAACAAACCTTACTATTCTTTTTCTAATAACTTCCCTGCTACAACTTACTGCATATGAAAAGTTCCATTTTGTACAACCCTGTCTGAGCACTCTTCTATTTGCTAGATGAGCTGCTATCCCATTCATGAATTGCTTAATAAATCAATTACATTATATTATATCTTTAACAGCAGCTTCTTCTGAGAGAGAGGATGCTTAGGGTCAAAATCTGATGAGGATCCAAAATGGCTCACTTGATCAAGGAGGTCTGTAAACAAAAGAAAAGGGAGTTGGAATGGGCTAATGGGAGGCAGTATCTTGCATACACCAGAGACAGTTGCTAATACACAACTGTCTTTTCTTTTGTTTGTTTGATAGAGTGGGTTTTCTGTACAAGTTCTCTGAATATAGTGCATGGTGCATGGCAGAGTGCCCTGGCTTAAAAGACCAGATGTGGAACTGATGGTTCTTGGATGTTTGAAATATTTTGATCATGTAAAACTGGGGTGGTTGAAATGTGAGATCATTAACTTAGAGCAGGACCCAGAAAAGAGATTCTAGGATGTGGGAATTGTTGAGAACCTAAGCTAGGAGATACCTGAGTATTCTCTAGCTTCAGGGTATATTGCAATCTTTATTCTGTAAATGGACTTAAAACAATTTGACTCCAATAAAACAGGAACAAGGTGGGCAGGACCCTCAGGAGCTTAGGTTTCTGAAAGAGTCTCCTTTCTGCTATCTCAGCAGGCTAGGAGGCCCTGAGATGCGGGAGAGGCTGTCACAGAAATCATATTACTCCCTGTCATCTTAAAACAATAGGCTATACACCTGACTTTATCCTAAAAGGAAAAACTGTCTTAATTTAGAGCTAGTGACATTAATTTAGACAAGGTGAATAAGACTCATTTTTAATGGAGAGAAACCAAGATGGCAACAGACTGAAAGGATTCACACAGTCTGAGAGTGAAGGGATGGAAAAATATTTTTCAGGCAAATAGAAATGAGAAAAAAGCTGGGGTAGCGATACTTATATCTGATAAAATAGACCTCAAAGTAAAGGCTATAACAAGAGATAAATTAGGCCACTACATAATACTAAAAGGAGCAATCATCAAGAAGATATAACTCTGGTAAACATATACGCATCTAAAACAGGAGCCCCTAAATACATAAAAAAAAAACCTCCTGGAGGATATCAAGGGAGAGATCGACAACAATACAATCATAGTAGGGGATTTTAATACACCACTGACATCTCTGGACAAATCCTCTAGACCAGTGGTTCTCAACCTGTGGGTTGCGACCCTTTTGGGGGTCCATCAGAAAACACAGATATTTACTTTACGATTCACAACAGTAGCAAAATTACAGTTATGAAGTAGCAATGAAAATAATTTTATGGGGGAGGAGAGAAAATGGCGGCGGAGTAGACAGATGCATCTGGAGCTTTGTCGCTGGGCAGAGGGAGAGAGAGCGGCTGAGAGTCGCTTTGGGAGTGTTTGTTGGCAAGTTAGGAGTCAGTTATCCTCCAGGAGAAGGTGGGGGTCTGCTGGATGGGGCTCTCCTGGCCAGGCAGCCCCACTGCCATGGGGATTTTGTCTGCTGGAGCCACCAGCGCAAAGGCGGAGACCACGCCATCTTGCAGAGGGAGGTGGATATCTGCGGCGGTCTGAAGCCTTGGGCTGGGCACCCATCGAGCAGCCAGGAACCCGGGGACCCAGAACTCTGCTCTCCAATCGGCGAAGACATGCAGCGGAATCAGAGATCCACAGAGCACATGGAAAGGTCAGATTGCGCCTGACTTAAAGGGGAGGTGGATGTCTGCAGAGGTCTGAAAGCTGCGGCTGACAGAGACACCCACTGAGCAGCCAGGGACCCAGAGCACGGCTTCCCAGGCACCACAGACACGCGGGCGGCAGATTCGGAGATCCACGCAGCGTGTGGAAGGGTCAGATTTCGCCTGGGCCAGGGTGAGGTCTCCTACCCCCTGCACAACAAAGACACGCACACTGTGGGAGCTGGGCTGTGGGAAAGCTGCCTCTGGAGAGGTCCACAGAGGTGGTCAGGGTGTAATCCCTCAGTGTGAAGGCAAACCCTCTGAGCTGTTGACAGAGGAGAGCTCTGGAAAAAGACTCTTTTTTTTTTTCTGGGGCAGAGGGACAGCCTGGGAGTAACTACAGTGTCCCGGCTGCAAAACCCCCACAAACTGGCTTTGAGAACCACAGAGTAGCAGGATCTGAGCACAGCCTAGAGAGGTCCTGTGCTTTGTCTCAGAGATCAATTCTGAAACACTGCCACCCAGTGGATGACACACAAATTGACTCTCGCATAACCACAAAAGAATAAAGAGATTAAAACACCAAGAGGGGAACACAGGGAGCTGCAGTGCCTTCCCTGCTGGGAAAAAGGAGTGCCAAGCAGAATAATAGTGGAAGTGAAGGACCATTCAATTTTTCTTCTTTTTTTTCTTTTTTCTTTTTTTTAAATTTTTTCTTTTTAATTTTTCATTTTCACATATTTTAATTAAAAGAATATTTTTTCTTTCCACCTCAATTGATTTTACCTTTATAATTATTACATTTTTGTTTTAAACTAGTATTATTAATTACTACTAGTACTTAATTGTTTTGGAAAAAAAACACAAGTGTCATTTTGTTTTCTCTTTATTTTATTTTGGGATTAGAGTACTACATTCTGTTTTCATCTTTCCTTTAGCATAATTTTACTCCAACTCAATTCTACCTTTATGCCAACACTTTCCTCCTAACTTTCCCCATTTTGTTGTCTTGTTTCTCTTCCCCTTTTCCAACTTTAGATTCTCCCTATTTTTCTCTTTACCTGGTTAAAATTTCACCCCATTTACATATCTAATTTCAAATCCCCTACTACAAGTCCACACAAACCTCTCCCCTCTTGTCTTCACGAGCCAAAAAGTTGTTTTTTCTCTATGTCCTTTTGTTGCTATTTGCCTGAAAAGTGATTATATTGATTTTTTTCAAATTTTTTGTGAGATTGTTTTAGTTTATTCTACTTGTTTTACTTTGGTTTTTGCTTGCTTTGTTTTCTACCTCTCTTTTTCCTCATCTCCCTCGATACCAGTTGCTATTTGCAATTTGCCTTAATCTCTAGGTACTGATTGCTGGCCTTTATTGGGATTAGTGACTGTTCTATTGGAGTTGTCTCCTGACATCTATATTTTGTTCCTCTTTTCTCTCTTATACACTTTCCTTTCTCTCTGACTTTTTTCTCTTCCTCTTTCCTACACCTTCTTCTCCTTTTTATTTTCTTATTTTATTTCATTTTATTGTTCATTTATTTATCTTTTTTTCTCACTCTTCCAATTTGATTTTTGGCATTTCTTTCTTTTCTTTTTTCCTCATTTTCCTCTTCTTCTTTCTCTATTTACCCCTAATTTGTCCTTCATTGGTGGTCACCTAATTTGTGATTATTAACATCTTGAATATATTTCTACTCAGTGCCTTGTGTGCTGTACCTGGTCATGTTGTAGTTTGTGCCTTTCAATCAATGTAGGAGAGAGAACTACATAACCAGACACCCGGAGAAGAAAGACCATGGGCAGAAAAAGAAACAGCCCACATAAGACAGAAAGGCAGGTTTCACCAGAAAAGGAAGTAAACGAAATAGAAACAGAAATAAGCCTACCAGAGAAAGAGTTCAGAGAAATGATCATAATGTGGTTGAAAAGAATGGAAGACAAATTTGACAATATGAGTAAGAGCCAAGAGGAAATAAAGAAGACGCAAGAGGAGATGAAGAAGCAGCAAGAAGAAATGCAGAAGAACCTAGAGGAGGTGCAGAATAAACAAGAATAAATGAAAAATGACATCACTGCTATAAAGAACTCAATAGAAAGCATCAAAAGTAGACTAGAAGAAGCAGAGGACCGCATCAGTGAGCTAGAAGACATGGTAGGAAAAAATACCCAAGTACAGCAGCTTCTAGAAAAAAAAAAGTGAAAAAGAAGGAGGAGAGTCTAAGGGAACTTTAGGATAACATGAAACAAAACAACATCCGCATAATTGGGGTTCCAGAAAAAGTGGAAACTGAACAAGGATTAGAGAATGTGTTTGAAGAAATAATGACAGAAAATTTCCCCAATATAGAAAAGAAAAAACCCACACAAATCCAAGAAGCTCACAGAATCCCAAGCAAAATAAACCCCAACAAACCAACACTGAGGCACATTATAATTAAATTGGCAAACACCGACGACAAAGTAAGAATCTTAAAAGCAGCCAGAGAGAAACAGAAAGTTACCTACAAAGGAACCCCCATAAGACTAGCTACTGACTTTTCAACAGAAACTCATCAAGCCAGAAGGGAATGGAATGAAATATACAAAGTCATGCAAAGGAAGGGCCTGAATCCAAGAATACTGTACACAGCAAGACTCTCAATCAAAATTGAAGGTGAAATCAAAAGCTTCACAGACAAAAAAGGACTAAGGGAATATATTACCACCAAACCAGCAATGCAAGAAATGTTAAGAGGAATCCAAGATGGCGGCATAGGTAAACACCTACACTGCTGCCTCGCACAACAATTTCAAAACTACAACTAAAAGACAGAATGGACATCATCCAGAACCATAGGAAAGCTGGTTGAGTGGAAGTTCTACAGCTAGAAGGAAAGAGAGGGGCTCACAGAGACCCAAAGGAGCTGCAAAAAGCTGAGCTACTGAGACGCGTGCGCTGAGAGAGCGGGTGCCGGAGTACCTGGCTGGCTTTCTCTGGAGGGAGGGAAACGGAGACTCCCAACGGCATTGAACCCCTTATTTTACGACACTAAACCCCAGATCCAGCGAAACTCATACGGGGGGAGTTTGGACTGTGAAAAGGGAGAGGTGCACGGAAATTTAGGGGAGTTGCAGAAGATCAGGTCTGGTCTCGCACGCGGACGGTGCGGAGCGCAAGACAGATTGCTGATTGTGCCGCTGCCTTTCGCGAGTGGGCGGGAGACACACCCTCCGAACTGTGCCACTTCTGACTCCACTAAGCCCCTGTTTCGGGCAAAACCCTGGGGACCTAGACTCCTGTGGTCCTAGTGCTCAGGGGAGCTGGAAAGGCAGCGGTTAGAGGCACTGCGGGTGCGCACGCGCACAAGGACCGCTCCAGCGATTACCCAGTCACGTGAGACTCAGGGGCCGTGGAGGGCGGGGCCGACTGGAAGGCAAGGCGGTCCCTTAAGCCCTGAGACTCCACCCCTCCCAAGCTCAACAGAGGCTTCTGCGGCTTTGGGTCTGGTATCATAAGGCTGAATCCAACACAGAAGTTTCCCCGGCATAGTGAAAATGCCGAAACAAGGGAAGGGATCACAAACAAAAGAAATGGAGGAAAAAAAAACGACTGGATATAGAGTTCAAAACCACGCTTGTAAGATTTTCAAGAATATGCTAGAAAAATTCGATAAATTTAGTGAGACCCAAGAGGAGATGAAAAAGGACCAACTAGCGATGCAAAAGAGCCAACTAGAGATGGAAAAGGATGATAAAGGACCAAATATAAATTAAACATACACTGACTGAAATAAAAAATATTATACAGAGTCCTAACGGCAGACTAGAGAAAGGCAAGAACCAAGTAAAAAATTTGAAATATAAAGAAGCAGACAACATTCAACTGGAAAAGCAAGAAGAGAAAAGAATCCAAAAATGTGAACATAATGTAAGGAGACTCTGGGACAGCTTTCAGCGTAGCAACATCAGAATTGTGGGGGTGCCAGAAGAAGAGAGAGAGCAAGATACTGAAATCCTATTTAAAGAAATAGTGACTGTAAACTTCCCACATCTGGTAAAAGAAATAGACTTACAAGTCCAGGAAGCACACAGAACCCCAAAGAAAAGGAAACCAAAGAGGACTACACCAAGACACATCATAATTAAAATGCCAAGAGCAAAAGAGAAAGAGAGAATATTAAAAGCAGCAAGAGAAAAACAGTTTATTACATACAAGGGAGCACCCATACAACTGTCAGCTGATTTCTCAACAGAAACGATGCAGGCCAGAAGGGAGTGGCAAGAAATATTCAACGTGATGAGTAGCAAGAACATACAACCAAGAATAATCTATCCAGCAAAGCTAACATTCAGAATTGAAGAGCAGATAAAGAGCTTCACAGATAAGAAAAAGCTAAAGGAGTTCATCAACTCCAAACCAGTATTATATGAAATGCTGAAAGGTACTCTTTTAGAAGAGGAAGAAGAAAAAGGTAAAAGACAAAAATTTATGATCAACAAATACATATCTATCAACAAGTGAATCTAAAAATTAAGTGAATTAAAAATTTGATCAACAGAATAAACTGGTGAATATACTAGAATCAGGAGCACAGAAAGGGAGTAGACTGATAATTCTCAGGGGGGAAGGGGTGAGGGGTGTACAGGGAGAGACTGGACAAAAATAATACATCTATGGATGAGATCAATGGGAGGGATCTAAGGGCAGAGGGAGGGGTGGGAGCTGGGTGGAGGGGTGCTATGGAGGGGAAAAAAGAAACACAAATGTAATAATCTGAATAATAAAGATTTAATTAAAAAAAAGAAATGTTAAAAGGTCTGCTGTAATAAAAAGAAAGAGGAAGGGAAGAATGAACTCAGGGGTAAGGACTAAAAATGGCAACGGATAAGTACTTATCAATAATAACTTTAAATGTAAACGGATTAAATGCTCCAATGAAAAGAGATAGGGTAACCGATTGGATAAGAAAACATGATCCATATATCTGCTGTCTGCAAGAAACCCACCTTAGGAAAAGAGATGCACACAGATTGAGGGTGAAGGGATGGAACATGGTATTTCAGGCAAATGGAAATGCAAAAAAAATCTGAGGTTGCAATACTTATTTCTGACAAATTAGATCTCAAAGTGAAGGACATAACTAGAGATAAAGAAGGACACTTCATAATACTAAAGGGAACAATCCAACAAGAAGAAATAACTCTGGTAAACATATATGCACCCAATATAGGAGCACGTAAATACATAAAAAAAACTCTTGGAGGATATTAAGGGAGAGATTGACAGCAATGCAATCATTGTAGGAGACTTTAAAACCCCACTGTCACCATTGGACAAATCCTCTAAACAAAAAATCAGCAAAGAAACATCAATCATAAATGACTCACTAGAACAGATGGAATAAATTGACATTTTCAGAACATTTCACCCCAAAGTCACAATATACATTCTTCTCCAGTGCACATGGGTCATTTTCAAAGATAGATCATATGTTGGGTAATAAGAAAAGTCTCATCAAATTCAAGAAGATACAAATCATATCAAGTATTTCTCAGACAACAGTGGCATAAAACTGGAAATCAACTATAATAAAAACAATAGAAATAAATCAAACACATGGAGACTAAACAGTATGCTATTAAACAACGACTGGGTAACCAGAGAGATCAAGGAAGAAATAAAAAACATCATGGCAACAAATGACAATGACAACACAACAATACAAAATTTATGGGACACAGTGAAAGCAGTCTTGAGAGGGAAGTTCATAGCCCTACAAGCCTACTGCAAAAAACAGGAAACAATGGTAATAAATCACCTAAACCTACAACTCAAAGGCTAGAATGTGAGCAACAAGAAAAGCCCAGTGTACTCAGAAGGAAGGAAATAGTGAAGATCAGAGCGGAGATAAACAACTTCCAAGTTGAATTCCAAAGAAACAATTGAAAAGATCAACCAAACAAAGAGCTGGTTCTTTGAAAGGATAAACAAGATTGATGGACCCCTAGCCAGGCTCACCAAGAAGCAAAGAGAGAAGACCCAAATAAACAAAATCAGAAATGAAAGAGGAAAAATAACAACAGACCCTGTGGAAATACAAAGGATTGTTAAAAAATACTATGAACAATTCTATTCCAACAAATTGGACAACCTGCAAGAAATGGACATTTTCCTAGAAAAATATAACCTCCCAAAACTCAATGAGGAGGAAGCCAAACATCTCAATAGTCCAATAACTATGGAAGAAATTGAAGCAGTCATCAAAAAGCTTCCAGGAAATAAGAGCCCGGGGGCACATGGCTACACAGGAGAGTTGTACCAAACATTCAAGGAAGAATTAAAACCTATCCTCCTCAGACTATTCAAAAACATTCAAGAAGAAGGAACACTTCCAAACACCTCCTATGAAGCCAGCATGACCGTAATACCGAAACCAGATAAAGACAACACAATGAAAGAGAATTATAAGCCAATATCTCTCATGAACATAGATGCCAAAATCCTCAACAAAATTCTAGCAAACCAGATCCAGCAGTACATCAGAAAGATCATACACCATGACCAAGCAGGATTCATCCCAGGAATGCAGGGATGGTACAATATCTGCAAATCAATAAATGTAATACATCACATAAACAAATTGAGAGATAAAAATCACATAGTTATATCAATTGATGCAGTAAAAGCATTTGACAAAATCCAACACCCTTTCTTGATAAAAACTCTCGGCAAAGTGGGAATAGAAGGATCATACCTCAACATCATAAAAGCCATACATGATAAACCCACAGCTAACATCATACTCCTTGGGCAAAAACTAAAACCATTTCCCCTAAGAACAGGAACAAGACAGGGATGCCCACTCTCACCTCTCCTGTTCGACATAGTACTGGAAGTATTAGCCATTGCAATTAGATAACAAGAAGAAATAAAAGGCATCCAAATTGGAAAAGAAGAAGTAAAGCTGTCCTTATTTGCAGATGACATCATATTGTACATAAGAAACCCAAAGGACTCCATTCCAAAACTAATTGACTTAATTAATGAATTCGGCAATGTAGCAGGATACAAAATTAATGCTAAGAAGTCTGTGGCATTTCTATACACTAACAGTGAAATTATAGAAAGAGAAACTAAAAAAGCAATTCCATTTACCATTGCACCAAAAAAATTAAGGTACCTAGGAATAAACCTAACTAAAGAGGTAAAAGACCTTTATGCATAAAACTACAGGACACTGAAAAAAGAGATAGAGGAAGATGTTAACAGATGGAAGCCATACCATGCTCATGGATTGGGAAAATCAACATCATTAAAATGTCCATACTACCCGAAGCAATCTACAGATTCAACGCACTACCCATTAAAATAGCAACAACATATTTCACAGACCTACAAAGAATTCCTCATAGATTCATCTGGAACAAAAAAAGACCACGGATAGCTACAGCAATTCTGAGAAGGAAGAATAAAGTAGGTGGGATCTCAATACCAGACTTCAAGCTATACTACAAAGCAACTGTTCTCAAAAACAGCCTGGTACTGGCACAAGAACAGACATATAGACCAATGGAATAGAATAGAGAACCCGATATCCACCCAAACCACTATGCTCAATTAATATTTGACAAAGGACGCATGAACATTCAATGGAGCCAAGATAGCCTCTTGAATAAGTGGTGTTGGGATAATTGGCCAAATACATGCAAAAAATTGAGACTGAACCACCAACTTACACCAAATACAAAAATAAACTCAAAATGGATACAGGACTTAAACATTAGAAGGGAAACAATAAAAATACTAGAGGAATCCACAGGCAGTACAATCTCAGATATATGCCAGAAGAACTTCTTCACTGATACTTCTCCAAAGGCAATGGAAGCTAAAAAAAATATATATATATATATATAAACAAATGGGACTACATCAAAATAAAAAGCTTTTGCATAGCAAAAGAAACCATCAACAAAACAACAAGAGAGATCACTGTATGGGAGAACATATTTGCAAATGTTATCACTGATAAAGGTTTAATCTACAAAATCTACATCCAACTTATACAACTTAATAAAAGGAAGATGAATGATCCAATAAAAAAATGGGCAATGGACTTAAATAGAACCTTTTCAAAAGAAAACAGAAGGAAGGCCAAGAGACACATGAAAACATGTTCAAAGTCATAATCATCCGAGAGATGCAAATCAAAACGACAATGCGATACCACCTTACACCTGTCAGAATGGCAATCATCAACAAATCAACAAACGACAATTGTTTGTGAGGATGCGGAGAAAAAGGAACTCTTGTGCACTGTTGGTGGGAATGCAGACTTGTGCAGCCACTGTGGAGAACAGTATGGAGTTTCCTCAAAAAACTAAAAATGGATCTCTCATTTGACCCTGTAATCCCACTCTTAGGAATTTATCCTAATAAATTACAAACAGCAATCAGAAAGTATTCATGCACCCCTATGTTCATAGCAGCACAATTTACAATAGCTACAATTTGGAAACAGCCTAGGTGCCCGTCAGCAGATGAGTGGATCAGAAAACTGTGGTACATCTACACAATGGAATAGTATGCTGCCATTAAAAAGAAGGAATTCTTACCATTTTCAGCAACCTGGTTGGAACTGGAGAGCCTTATGCTTAGTGAAATAAGCCAGTCAATGAAGGAGAAGCATCACATGATCGCACTCATTGGGGGATAATAAAGAACATTATAAACTGATGAACAAAAGGATAGACAGTAAAGCTTCAAACAGACTGTGAAATTACAGCAGGAAGATTAAAGTTAGGTGAGGTAGATAAAGATCAATCAAAGGACTTGTATGCATGCATATAAGCATAACCAATGAACATAGACACTGGGGGCTTGGGGTATGCCTGGGAGGGAGGGGGGACAATGGGGAGATATGTATAAAATATTAATAAAATTAAAAAAAGAAAAAAAAGAAAAGAATTTTATGGTTGGGTGTCACCACAACATGAGGAACTGTATTAAACGGTCCCGGCCTTAGGAAGGTTGAGAACCACTGCTCTAGACAAAACATCCGCAAAGAAACAGCAATTCTAAATAACTCACTAGATCAGATGGACCTAATTGACATCTTCAGAGCATTTCACCCCAAAGCTACAAAATACACAATCTTCTCAAGTGCACATGGGACATTTTCAAAAAATAGACCACATACTGTGTCATAAGCAAAGTCTCCCCAAATTCAAAAAGATTGAAATCATATCAAGAATTTTCTCAGACCACAATGGCATAAGATTAGAAGTAAACTACAATAAAAACATTCAAAAAATTCAAACACTTGGGAGTTGAATAGCATGTTACTAAACAATGGTTGGGTTATAAATAAAATCAAAGAAGAAATTAAAGATTTTCTGGAGTCTAATGACAATAAAAACACAACAACGCAAATGCTATGGGACACAATGAAAGCAGTGCTGAGAGGGAAGTTTATAGCTCTACAGGCCTACTTCAAAAACAGGAAAAAAATGGTAATGAATCACCTAACTCAAGAAGTCAAAGAATTAGAAAGAGAGAAACAAGAAAAGCCCACTGTGAGTAGAAGGAAGGAAATAATAAAGATCAGAGCAGAAATAAATGACATAGAATCCAAAAAAATGGATACAAAAAAATCAACAAAACTAAGAGCTGGTTTTTTGAAAGAATAAACAAGATTGATGAATCTCTAGCCAGGCTCACCAAGAAGCAAAGACAGAGGACCCAAATAAACAAAATCAGAAATGAGAGAGGTAAAATAACTACAGACCCCACAGAAATACAAAGGATTGTTTAAAAATATTATGAACAACTCTATTCTAACAGATTTCACAACCTAGAGGAAATGGACAGATTTCTAGAAAAACACAACTTTCCAAAACTCACACAGGAAAATTCTGAAAATCTCAACACACTGATAACTAAGGGAGAAATTGAAGCAGTCATCAAAAAGCTTCCGCAAAAAAAAAAGCCCAGGGCCAGATGGCTTCACAGGGGGAATTTTACCAAACATTCATAGAAGAAGTAAAACTCATTCTTCTCAGACTATTCCAGAAAATCCAAGAGGAACGAACACTTCCAAACTCCGTCTATGAAGCCAGCATCACCCTAATACCAAAACCCGATAAAGATAAAACAATGAACGAGAATTACAGACCAATATCCCTTATGAACATAGATGCCAAAATCCTCAACAAAATACTAGCAAAACGAATCCAGCAGTACGTCAGAAAGATCATACACCATGACCAAGTAGGATTTATCCCAGGAATGCCAGCATGGTACAATATCCGCAAATCAATAAACGTGATACATCACATAAAGAAATTGAGAAATAAAATCACAGTCATATCAATTGATGCAGAAAAAACATTCGACAAAATCCAACACCCTTTCTTAATAAAAACTCTCTGCAAGGTAGGAATAGAAGGACCATTCCTCAACATAATCAAAGCCTTATATGACAAACCCACAGCCAACATCATACAGAATGGGCAAAAACTAAAACCATTCCCCCTAAAATCAGGAACAAGACAGGGATGCCTACTCTCACCACTCCTTTTTAACATAGTGCTGGAAGTATTAGGCATTGCTATCAGACAAGAAAAATAAATAAAAGGCATCCAAAAAGGAAAAGAAGTAAAGCTGTCCTTAATTGCAGATGACATGATACTGTACCTAGAAAACCCTAAAGACTCCATCAAAAAATTATTAAACTTAATAAACAAATGCAGCAATGTAGCAGGATACAAAATTAACACCAAGAAATTTTTGGCATTTCTATATACGAATAATGAACATACAGAAAGAGAGACTAAAACAGCAATCCCATTTACCATTGCACCAAAAACATTGATACCTAGGAATAAACTTAACTAAGGAAGTAAAAGACCTATACGCAGAAAACTACACAACACTAAAAAAAAGAGATAGAGGAAAACATAAACAGATGGAAGAACATACCATGTTTATGGATTGGGAGAATCAATATAATCAAAATGTCCATTCTACCCACAGCAATTTATAAATTCAATGCAATCCCCATGAAAATACCAAAGGCATACTTCACAGACTTAGACAAACTTTCCAAAAATTCATCTGGAATAAGAAAAGACCCCAAATAGTTGCAGCAATCCTTATAAAGAAGAACAAAGTAGGTGAGATCTCAATGCCAGATTTCAAGCTGTATCACAAAGCCACTGTTCTCAAAACTGCCTGGTTCTGGTGCAGGAACAGACACATAGATCAATGCAATAGGATAGAGAACCCAGAAATCGACCCAAACCACCATGCACAATTAATATATGACAAAGGAGGCACGAACATACAATGGAGTCAAGATAGTCTCTTCAACAAATGGTTTTTGGAAAATTGGACAAAAAACATGCAAGAAAATGAAACTAGATCACCAACTTACACCATACACAAAAATAAACTCCAAATGGATAAAGAACTTAAACATATGATGGGAAACCATAAAAATACTAGAGAATTCCACAGGCAGGAAAATCTCGGACCTATGCAGAAGGAACTTCTTCACCGACACAGCTCCCTGGGCAATGGAAACTAAAGAAAAAATAAACAAATGGGACTACTTCAAAATACAAAGCTTTTGCACAGCAAAGGAACCCATCAACAAAACAACAATAAAGCCCATTGCATGGGAGAACATATTTGCCAATAATATCAATGATAAGGGTTTAATCTCCAACATTTACAGGGAACTCATACAATTTCACAAAAAGAAGATAAACAACTCAATCAAAAAATGGGCAACTGTTCTAAATAGGCATTTCTCGAAAGAAGACAGAAGGCAGGCCAAGAGACATATGAAAATCTGCTCAAAGTCACTAATTATCAGAGAGATGCAAATCAAAACAACAATGGGGTACCATCTCACACCTGTCAGAATGGCTATCATCAACAAATCAACTAACGACAAGTGTTGGCGAGGATGCAGAGAAAAAGGAACCCTCGTGTACTGCTGGTGGGAATGTAGACTGGTGCAGCCACTGTGGAGAACTGTATGGAGTCTCCTCAAAAAACTAAAAATGGAACTCCCATTTGACCCAGTGATCCCAATTCTAGGAATATACCCCAAGAAACTAGAAACCACAATCAGAAAGGATATATGCACCCCTATGTTCATAGCAGCACAATGCACCATAGCTAAGATTTGGAAACAGCCTAAGTGCCTATCAGCAGATGACTGGATTAAAAAACTATGGTACATCTACACAATGGAATACTACTCTGAGGTAAAAAAGAAGAAGCACCTACCATTTGCAACAACATGGATGGAGATGGAAAGCATTATGCTTAGTGAAATATGCCAAGCACAGAAAGACAAATATCACATGATCTCACTCATCTGTGGAATATAATGAATGACATAGACTGATAATCAAGATCAGATCCAGAGAATGAGATATGTGGATCGAAACATCAAACCTTGGGGAAAGTGGGGGTTGGTGAGAATAAGGAGGAAAGATCGACAGAGGGACCTTCGTACATGCATATGAGCATAATCACTGGGCACCGATAACGGAGAAGGTATGGCATGTGAGAGAATTCATACAGTGGTCTCCATAACCTTAAGAGAAATTGCTACATGAGACAAAGATTCTTAAATGAAACTCTATAACATAAAAATCATTTTGGAAGGAAATAAAGAGAAGTTTCCTTTAAAGGTCATAAGGATTGTAATTGAAAGTCAATATATTTGGCTTCTTGAGCTAAGATAAATAATCTGTGTTTTTGCCTCCCTGAAAAAGTTTATATAAAGTTACAAAAAGAAATTGTCAACTTGTTTGAAATTGAATTGCCATGGCCTAGAGTAAAGAATATCCTTACATGATATTATCCTACAATATCATTTAATTTTGGTATTTCACAACAGCATATTGTACAACTATCCCAAACAAATGTACAAACTAATTCTTTGAATATTTAGCAGCAATTTAAAAAGAGGACATGAAAGGATTTAATTCCTTTCAGAAGGAATTGAGACACTGGGAAGGCACTTGAGCATTCTTTACTGGCCCTCTTTCCTCTTTTGCCAAGAGGGACCCTCTTCTCACAACCCAATGGCCCTCAGCTGTAGCCTGAGCTCTCTATTCACGCTGAGGTCGAAGCCTCTAGGAGGCTGGTATAATGGATCTGTTTCTCACCAAATTGTGTGAAGTGGGCCTTCCCTGGAGAAGGAACCTGAATTCCCAGAGATAAGTGAGTAGTGCCCGGGCCCCTGCCAGCAGGAGAAGGGATCCCCAAAGCAGGTGCTGGGCTTGGAGGCCACGGGGGTATAGGCTACCATGGAGACCGACCTGAACCTCACAACATCCTGCTTGGCCCCTGAGGATGACTGGTTAGCCAGAGACGGGTGAGATTCCTCAGGGAAGGAACAACCTAAGACAGGCACAGTTGCAGAGGGGCTATCAGGAGAGAACTTGGGGATCAACAGAGGTGGGGCACAGACCCTCACCCCCGCCACCAACCTTGCAGGGGTTTGAACCTTCACCCCTTCTGGCGGAGTTCTCCTGCCCCCATGGCTACCTCGCTTCCCATGCTCAGCACAGATCGGGATCCAGGTAACAGACAGAAACATGCCAACAGCAGCTGCCCTATATCTAAATCCAGCCTAGCACTAGGAATGCTCAGTGCCTACTCAATGCAAATAAACCTTTCCACTAATATATACAGGGTAATCTAAGATTGTTGGTAGAGTATTACATTTGACATAAAAGAGTTATCAAGCTTTCAGATTAATTTAAATTGGCGAACTGAAATAAGCGAACACCCAAGAAAATTTAAGTGTACTGGACAAATAGCTGTTTCTAAAGTATTAATTAAAATTTCTATTGATAGCTCATCTCATGGTAAAATTGCTTAATATGTAATGAACATAAAACAGGCATATCTGTGTGCAAAAACTTAAAATTAAAGTTATCAAGATTGCATTAAAAATTTTTACCAAATTCTCCATTAATAAAAAAAAAGGGTTGGGGGGAGAGTAGGATAATATCATGTAAGGAAAATATCTGGTAAGTAAATTACATCTAGAAACTTTTCACTTTAGAAAATTAATTTCCACTTGTAATACTAACAGCAAGACACCCCAGAAAAACACACATGGGTGTCAAAATAAGCCAAAGGAAAAGTGGGTAGGCAAAAATAAAAAGGACCCCAAGTCAATTTTATAAAAAAAAATTCCCTTATTAACTCTTGGTCAAGAATATGTTTATATACTTTCAGAAAACAACTCCAAGACCAAGTGAACTCCTGCAACAGAGAGAAACTGACAAGTCTGCGCCAATCAGGAAGGCAAGAGGAGAAACAGTCTAGAGATGGAAGACGCTGACGATGCCTTGCCATGCGAGCAGTTAGCAGCTGTGCATCGCTACAGGATGCCTAAAACCAAACCAGAGAGGGTCGGACCGGCATTGCCACCATTTGTCCACTATCCAGATACCATTGATGACATGTACACATAAGGAACTGTTTGACATTGAAACTGAGACTCAAAGCTATCGGACATTGAAAGTGGGACTCAAACATTTTTCTTTTGCTCTTGTGGGTTTATTTCTAGCCTACAGGGGCAAGATGTTTTTAAAGACAAGAATGTGGTGGGGGGGGGAATGCAGATGCAGAGGCAAAGAAACAATGAACAGACTGTTTGCTGTCATGGGAAGGCAGGGGAGGTTGCGGGGAGGGGCCTGTAGGAGGTCAACCAAAGGACTTGTATGCATGTGTGTGTAGGCATAGCCAGTGGATACAGGGCAATGAGGGGGGGGGGAGGAAACGGATGAGGGCATGTACTGGGGGGTTTGGAGGGCAATAGGGAAAAAGTAAGTAAGTAAGTAAGTAAATACATAAATAAATAAAAATAATATATTCAGAGACAATTGGCAGGGGAAGGGGTGTTGGATAACAACCAAAGGACTTGCATGCATGCATATTAGCATAACCAATGGACACAGACACTGGGACGGTAGGGTCTTGCCTGGATGGAAATGGCTGTATGGGGCCATCAATTGGGTGAAAAGGAGAGATATGTCAAACTTTAGACAATAAAATAAATAAAAATAAAAAAGTAAAATATGCCCATGTAAAAAAATAGAGTTTTCTAGGAATACAGGAATATAAGGAAATCATTATTCTTCTTTTTGTGATACCCAAGGAATCAGCTTTGGTCCTGAATACTTATGTCAATTTGCAGGTGGTCTTTCTGTATATGTTGTTTAAAACTTTTGACACAATTGTCGTGTTATACCAGAGAATAGTCAATTTACAAGAAAATAACATCCACCTTTATGTGAGCTGTCTCTACTTTCTATTCAAGCCCATATTTTGTGAGATGAGGATTTGAGGTGGTGAAGAGACAAAGAAGATGGCATTACAGGTGTTCTGTGGGTTTGACTTCACCCTTTCACTTTAATAAATCAATATAATTTTAGGAGACCCTACACAATTTTTTTCTAGTCTAAGAACTAGGAATGCAAAAATGGAGCCTAGCCAAAGAGAAAGGGAACTGTTTCTGTCTTTTTATACCATGTCCCTCCTTTCTCAGCTTTCTAATCTCTTTGAAGCAGGAATCTAAAAGTAAGGGCAGAAACCATATCTGGCCTTTCTGAGTGACATGACATAATTAGAGAGCCTACTTAGTAGAGGTACCAATGTGAAGTGGCCAGCCAAGTTACTCCTGTCAGTGAATCTAATGGCCTTGCTGAAGTTGTGTTTGGTTGAGAGTAAGAACAGGCTTGAAGGAACCTCAGTTATAGACCACATCTATTTTGGACTGATTTGATCACTGCTGTGACTTTCCATTTTCCCTTCAATCCTAGTCATTTATAACTGCTGAGCTGCTCCAAGGCTTAGCATAAGGTTAACCTCAGCTTCTAGATGGTGCACTACCACCATCTAGAGTTAGGGAGGATTTCAGCAGCAATTGTCCTTACTCTAGCAACTGATTGTTCACAGACAGAATGTTGAATTTATTCTCTTGTCTGAGAAAAATCATTTTATCTGAAACCCTCCTAGTTCTTTTGGAGGTGCTTGGGGTTTGGTTTCTGGACCAGTAAATGAAATTTATAAGGTTGATAGTAACAAATCTTTAAACAGACTTTTTATACTCTTTACCAGCCACAACTATCCATTATGATTAATAAGATGGTACATTAGTAACCTAGGTCTGACCAGTACTAAGGCATGATTAATCTTGTGTCCCAACTACACTCCAACTCTTTTTGTTAACCTTTTGCCTGAAGACATATAGTTATCAAGTGAGATTGAGGGCCTCCTTGTTGATTATACTAGGAACCTACAGTCAGTGCTTTATAAGACCTGGGAAGTATAGTAAAGCTGAAGGGATGCTCTATAGTACTACTATTTACCTATACTGAAAGCCTTTCCACTTATCTCCTTGGTTCCACCTACATTGCTGTTCGGTTGCCAACATAATACATCCTCATGGCAGACTTCAGTTGTGAACCTTGGCAGAAGATAAAGATGAACTTACTAGTAAGTGCTTGATCTGTTACATTCTCTGTGGTCAAGTAGAGAGTAGAAGTTACCATTTTATAGGTAAGTGAAACTTAGTGCAAGGTGGGCAAGTCTTACTGAATGGAATGGTCCTCTGACTTAAGAGTTGGTCAACGTTTCAGGTCTAAGGCAATTATGTAGGTAGCACCAAGAATGCTATCATTTTTTAATTCACTCTCAAAGTCAGAATTGCTTTATGTTTACATGGAAGAAGTTAGTTATCAGTGTTAGTCATCACATTTCATTTTAATTATGCCAAAGCAAAGCCTAAAGAGAGATATCATAAGCCTGGAACACACCATATTTCTGGTGTAATCATAATGTGTGACAGAGGTGGAAATTGTAGGAGTATATAGGAGAGTTCCAGTACCTTCCATCCCCCAGAGTACGCAAACAACAGCAATACATATTTTTACAGATATACTGTTAGGGTTTCCAGAATTAATCATTTTAATTTCTACCACTAGTTCTTATACTAACCTCTTGGACTTTTTCTCATACTGTTTAACCTTTGCACACAGGTCTTACTGCTTTTATTGAAACTTTCCTGGTCTAATCACTAACAGATATCTTAAAGAAAGTCAATTTGCTCAATAGGTCATTTGTTGGCATTTAGTGAATTTTTATCATTTCAGACTGCCTCAGATGGTCATTAGATCTCATATGAAATCTTACTTCCTCAGAGAAGCCTTTCCTGACCATCTGTTCTATGGTTGATCTCTCCAACTTTCTTTTTGATACAGCAATTAACAAAATATGCTGCAGCCTCAGGCAGATATATTCTCTGGCTCTGCCCACCACTAACTATGCTACCCAAGGCAAATCTCCTCTCTCCACCTCAGTTTCCTAGTAAAACAGTAAATAATAGTACAGTGGTACCTCGAGATACGAGTGCCCTAACATACGAGATTTTTGAGATATGAGCCATCGAGCGAGCGATTTTTTGCTTTGAAATACAAGCAATATTTGAGATACGAGTAATCACGCGGATCAGCCGGCTGCACACGACCCACCAGTTTACTGCGACTTGAGCATCTTATAGTTTCCCACGCCTCAGTCAGTGTGCTTGTTTACCTCGTTGTCGGAGCATCTTTTGTGCATTTACATACTTTATCACATTTTTTTTTATAACCATGGGTCCGAAGAAAGCGAGTGGAAAGGTCAGTGCTCAGAAGAGGATGATGTCTATTGAATTAAAGCGTGAAATCATAGAAAAATATGAGCAAGGTGTGCGAGTGGCTGACTTGGCGAGGCAATACGGGTGAAGTACTTCAACGATATACACTGTGCTTAAACAGAAGGAGTCAATAAAGGGTATAACGCCAGCTAAGGGCGTTACAATAATTTGTAAGCTCCGTAGCTCCCTCCATGAAAAGATGGAGAATCTACTGATAGTGTGGGTGATGGAGAAGCAGCTTAAAGGAGATACATTAACACAGGGCATCATATGCGAGAAGGCGTGAGCAATTTATGGTGATTTGATGGAGCAGACCCCGCACACTTCCACAGATGAAGCATCAAAAGACTCATTTAAAGCCAGTAGAGGCTGGTTTGATAACTTCAGGAAAAGGTCCGGCATTCACGCCATCGTCAGGCGTGTGAGGCAGCAAGTTCAGATGTGAAGGCAGCTGAGGATTACC
This sequence comes from Lasiurus cinereus, assembly GCA_011751065.1. NCBI lineage: Eukaryota > Metazoa > Chordata > Mammalia > Chiroptera > Vespertilionidae > Lasiurus > Lasiurus cinereus. Next base: position 2,185,862 of record JAAGEH010000037.1, read on the forward strand.
TCAAAACTTTTTCTGAACTGATAGAAGCCAAAGGATATATCCCCCAGCAAGTCTTCAACTGTGAGGAGACAGGGCTTTTCTGGAAGAAGATGCCGAATAGGACTTATATAACAGCAGAGGAGAAAGCGATGCCAGGCCACAAACCCATGAAAGATAGGCTAACTCTCCCACTGTGCGCCAATGCGAGTGGCGACTGCAAGATCAAGCCTCTGCTCGTATACCATTCGGAAAACCCCAGGGTCTTTAAGTCACATAAGATTCTAAAAGATAAACTGCAAGTTATGTGGAGGGCAAACCCGAAGGCATGGGTCACCAGGCAGTTCTTTGTGGAGTGGGTAAACCTGGTTTTCGGCCCTTCTGTTAAGAAATATTTATAGGAAAACAGCCTAACCATGCAAGCCCTCCTCGTCCTTGACAATGCTCCTGCTCACCCACCGAACCTCGAAGATGAACTCCTTGAAAAGTTCAAGTTTATAAAGGTTGTCTACCTCCCTCTCCAAACCACTCCTATCCTGCAGCCCATGGATCAGGAGGTGATTTCTAATTTTAAAAAGCTGTACATCAAGCACCTGTTCCGGCGCTGCTTTGAGGTGACGGAGAACACAAACTTCACCCTTTGAGAGTTCTGGAAGAACCACTTTAACATCGTGATATGCCTCAGAATTATTGATCAGGTCTGGCTGGGTGTTACAACGAGGGCTTTGACCTCTGCATGGAAAAAGCTGTGGCCTGAGGCCGTAGCCGAAAGGACCTTCGAAGGATTCGGACCCAAGGTGCCATTGGAGGAGGAGATAGTGTCTCTGGGAAAATCCATGGCCCTGGAGGTGGATGTGAGAGACGTGAATGAGCTCGTGGAGGAGCACTCTCTGGAACTCACCACGGAGGAGTTACAAGAGTTGCAGTCTCAGCAACATGCGGAGGTTCTCCAAGAAATTGGTTTGGAGGAGGAGCCAGAGGTGAAGGAGATCTCTACAAGTGAGATAAAGGAGATCTTAGGAATGTGGGAGACGGTATCACACTTCGTGGAAAAGAAACACCCCGAAAAAGTTGCTACTGGTCTTGCATCGGAGCTGTTTAATGAAACTTGCCTCACCCATTTCAGAAACATCTGAAAGGGAGGAAGAGGCAAACCTCGTTGTACATGTTTTTTTTTTAAATCGGCCAAAAATGCAAAGACCAGTAGCAATTAAGTTCAGTGAAGATTAGTTAAGTTACATTCAATTTAGGGATAAAGTGTAGCATTAAGAGTGTAACGAGTAGGTAAATACACTTTATAAAACCAGTTTATTCCTTTACATTCTCTTTTATTATGTTTTTATACAATATTTGTCATTTATAAATACATTTTTCTTATTCAAAAACACGTAACAAGAACAACTGGGCTGGCATTTTGGGGGCTGGAACGGATTAATGACATTTCAATTGATCTCAATGGGGAAATTTGCTTTGAGATATGAGCAACTTGATATATGAGCAAGGTTACGGAACGAATTAAACTCGTATCTCGAGGTACCACTGTACTAATTCAGAGGATTGTTGTGAAGATTAATTACAGTGCATAAAGCACTTAGATTAGTGCTTACCTATCAGCATCATTATAATTTTAGCTCTTGTCTATGTCTTCTGTATCACTTACTATAATTTGAAATTGTCATAGGGTATAAGTTTGTTTTTTCAGTCCTCCCCTGCTGTTGTGAAAACTTCATGCAGACAGAAACCCATATTTGTGTTTGCCTTGTCTATTCTCCTTTTCCTAATGACTAGTACACAGTAGGAGCTCAATAAACACTTGCCAAGTGAATGAATAATAGTTTTAAAAAAATTCCTAAGCAATTCAAATATTACATATTTCCTCCAAACTTCTTTTACCATACAATCTCTTTACATAAAAAAAGACTCTCAGATCTCAATCAATGGAACATTTTATTTCAAGAAACATTTGCTACAAGCAAAGCACCACATTCAAAAATCTTTCATGACAGCCTCTTCCTTTTTATGACAGCCGTTGCCTTCTTCAGCTATTTACAATTAGATCTACCAATGGGACTCACCTCTACATCCGGGCCCAGAATCCAAGTCTATCATCCAAGCAGTAACAAAGGTAGGGTGATTGAGTATTTAGTCTAAGGTATAAAATTATGAAGATACAGACACTTAGAAACTGTATTGTGCAAATTGTAAAGTCACCTAACCCCACACAAAAATGTATTAAAGGTGTATTCTGAATATCTGTGTAGCCTCCAAGTCATAGATCCTAGTCACAGTACCATCTATCACAAACAGCCATGTCTCATGGAACCAGCACAAGACTTCATCTGTGCTTGTTACCTGGAATCTTCTGCTGACATACCCTGTCCTCTCATTTCCTGAAATATTTTGAAACTTGATGAATTACTTGGATACAGTACCTTGGACATCCAGTTGCTATTGCTGATACTAGCCTCCTGTGACTTAAATGCCTCAGGTCTCAGTGTTTCTACTCAATCTCAACAGTACTGGCTCCAAGCTCATTCTAGTTATATGTACTGACTTGGTACATGTTGTACTGGAATTTGACTTGAATTAATGAATTAACCTAAAATGTAGGCACACTAAAGGAAGTTACAGGAAACCAAACTGATCTATTATTTCCAAGTAAACCACAAATCATAAAGATGGTATTTAGTTATTACCCCATTCTAAAGCTTTTGATGACTCCACTGTAAGTTTCTTATTATTTATTCTAGCAATCAAGGCTCTACATGATATCCTCTACCTGCCTTTCCAACATCAACTCCCATTACTCCACTATATAAAGCTACTGTGAGATTCTTGAGGGCAGAGGCTTTCTCTTCTTTACTAGTAAGTAGCCAGGCATCTTGAATAGTATCTGGCATATTGAGGTGGTCAGTAAATATAACATCTACAAAGCATTAAATTCTTTACTGTGTGCTGTGCACACAAAACATAAAGTGATTTATAGATATCACCTACAGGTATCTTAGGTGATCCCCCAACTTTATGAAATATATACCATATTAATGTGCCCCAGGTCACTCAGATAGAAGAATGGTAGAATCAGGACTTGAACCCAAATCTGTTTTGCTCCAGAGCTTGTGCCATTATTAACTACACACTATCACTTCAGTGGTGTTTGTAGAATAAATACTTTAGCTAAACTGTACTCTTCATTATTTCCCTAATACAATGAACTTATTGCATTCTTTCCCTCGCCCAGAAGACTTTCCCATGGCTTCTAGTGTCATCAGTCAATTTTTTGGACTTAAGTAATATCAATTATGAAGATGGCTGCTTTGACATAATAAATACTTTCTTGTATTTGTAGTTCTCCTTTTATGATACCCGTAGACATGTTCTAAGCTCTTAGAAGGCAAAATTAACATCTTACACTGCTGTGTATTCACAGCCTTAAACATCAAGCATAGACACTTGAATCCAATAAGTAATGTTTTCTCATAGTGATGGCTTAAATGAGGACAAAAAATAAACTGAAATTAGGTTCATGATTAATTATAATTGGCAAGACACCTATTTACATAAGATCTTGTCAAACATGAAAGTCCTTTCATGTGCAAATATTAGTTACTGGGATGAAATATTAAAGGAACAGGGAAGAAATAGTCATAATAACCATCATACTTACAAGTCAATCTGCTTTAGACTTTGAATTATGCTGTTATTTCTACCATCTATTTTAGACTAATCTATGAGAACTTCCAGAAAAAAAGACATTAGTTGCTTAGGCTGGACATAATTATTTCGCAATTATGGAATAATTTACATTTATAAAATTGCTTTGCAATATTTATAATGTTCACTGGAGATCAAACAAGACTGAACAGGAAACCTGAGAGAGTCTTCAAAGGCTTCCTGATGACCAGGGACTGCCTATAGTAGGAAATATTTGCTTAAACTCTATGTAGATCTCTTTTTTCTCAAGAGAAGATGAGATTGCATTGATCTCCATGTTCTAAAGCTACTTGTGAACCCTGCTGCTCTAAATGTGTGGCACCTATTTATTTCTTAGGGAAACGAGAACTAAATTTATTTTACTCTCCTTGGCTGGAAAAATTGAATGCCATATTGGAACAGGTTAATGCTCCACTAAGTCATATTCAGAGCTCTAAGTTATAAAGGAAGGGAGGCCCATGTATGAATCTCCTTAATGTATGAGAAAAGATGTGAAATTAAGAGTTGTGAATTCTCTTCTGACTCTTGTAGGTGATTACCTCTTCTGGGATTTTAATCTGGTGGGTTCATAGACTATGAGATTAAGTATGATGCCACACACACACACACACACACACACACACCTATAATGACATAATTTTTTATTTTATTTACATTAAGAAGAGGGGTTAGTGGAAGATATCTTCATATACATTAACATTGAATAGATACTCTACATATAACCCCCACATGATAACCCAGATTTCTGTTATGGAGCATACAATTTGATTACCTTGCTAGTGTTCACTTACCTTGCATGACTAACAAAATCATTAATAGCTATAAAAGTATTCAGGTCCTTAACAAAGCAGTGACTATGCTTCTCTCATTGGTCTCTTACAACAGCAAATTCTAGGCTGATTAGAAGTTGCACACCAATTTTAATTTTAACATATACTTTATATTAATTTAATTAAACCTACTCTTGCTCTTCTGCAATGTCACCAAGAATCAAAAGGGCTTTCCTGTGTCTCCTACCACTTCCTCAATGGATGTAAGAAATCAGACCCGACTTTTCTTGCTTCTTATCTTCAGGCTGAGTCTGACTTTTTTCACTTTACCATTTATTTCTCAATAACCCTGCTCTTGACCCTGGGCATGCAGTCTGAGATCTGGATGGGAGTAAAATATGGAGAGGATGTTCTGGAGCTAAGCAGATGGATCCCAAGAGAACAATGGGTTGCCAGCCCTCCTGTGACTGTTGTCAAAACACCTTCCTATTTTCAAAGGGTGTCTCACCCCCTGCTCCTTTGTTTGACTCTACTAGAAGACTGTGGTTCTGATTTTGTGAGGAACCAAATTTGCTATTTCAAGAAAATGCAGCCGCTTGCTTTGATGGGTGACTTGAAAAAGGGAATTTTTCTATCCTCCTTCCCCAACCTCTTTCCTACCCCACCTCCATGTCAACTCCACTGGCTGGCTCATCATTTTAGGAAACATTGATTTTAGAAGCTGACTATTTCCTTTTGATTATTTGGCTGAGGTTGCAACAAAGTCATTGATGGATCTCATTTTGAGCTATAATCATGTCCACTCTTTTCTGCCAGCCTTCTAGAACTGACTGTTTGTTCCCCCAAATGAAACTGCACAACAAGACAGTGAGGCTTTCTCAAGTTCCACCATTTCCCATCTCTGAGAAAATGCAGAGCTGTAAGGGCCCCAAGCTGGACCTGCTCACTCTAAGACTGTTAGTTCTTTCACCAACCCATCATTAAGTGCAAGGTGTGATTTGATGACTGCTGCCTACGCTGCTATCCCTGAGTGGATATTGCTTTGGTACTGATGTCACTACTTTTTGCGATCTTTGCTGAAAGAAAACAGCCAAGCTCAGCACAGCTGGTGTCTTCTATGATATAGGGCACACTCTTTTCCTACCCTTCCGAACTCTCAGCTTTTGGAAGAAAGGTCATTGGTTTCCTATGGCCATTCTAGTCCCTGCTGTAGGCCTCAGGCACAAATTAATATGCTTTCCTTTCCAAAGTCCAATAAGCCAATATGCAAACTCTTGGACCTCAAATTGGGATGCTTTCCCAGCTGGCAAGGCATTATTTTCTTCTTAAAAAGAAATGGTGCATAAAATCTCTGCTGCTAAAATGATTTTTCTGTCAGTTCTATTCTATCTATCCTCTTTATGGTGCTCTCTCTGCTTCTTTTTGGTATCTCCCTTTTTCAGTTTACTATCCACTGTCCCAGGGCTTTTCAACCTGAACAGATAATTGTGTGTTGTGTTGTTAGTAGCATATGTGACATGCCTTTGGTACTTACATTGCTAACCTGGATAATCTAACTGCAGCTGTCAAATTGGCAATTTTTCATGTTTATTCGTTTTCTTTCTTTCCTTCTTAAGTGGACATTAACCAACTTGTAAGTTTCCTAGTTCAGTGAAAGATCAGTCAGTAGAGTAGTTGAAACTCAGGGAGCTACCTACAGAAAGCAACTCCTAAAATTCTGAGAGAATTTTTGGAGGGACAAAGAGAGAATCTAAGCCCAGGCTGATCATCTAGAACTAAAGGTCCAGTGTTCTCAATTGAGGTTATCTTTTGTCCTAGGGAAGGAAGCCCAGAAGTTGAATCATTAGGTTGTCCTCTTCCCATCAGTTCTTTGGCTTCTATTTGTTTGAACTTAATGTAAATGGTTCTATAGCATGGAGTGCACATACTCACCTCAGCTCCATCACTATCTATCTGTAAGTCTTGAAAGATCTAGTTTGTTTTTCCCAGTCTTGTGGATATCTCCAAAAAGAACTCAACCTCCTATAAGACAAGGCAATCAGATGTTTTTATTTTATTTTATTTTATTTGGAAAGCTGATCTTCAAGACCCATCCTGTATGGCTAATATTTTGATCAGGAGTATTTTAACACCCTCACCCATTCTTTCCAGTGATATTTCTGCCTCTTTTCCCACTCCACTTGAAACACCTAATAGCAGAAGAGATTGTGCAAGAAGTCTAGGCTGGGAGCCAAAAGCCAAGTCCTTGTCTGGAGCTTTAATCTAAGGAATTTACACATGGTACAGAGGTCCCTAAGATTTATTTACTAGGTTTCAGCCCTAGAGTTTTAGGGTAGCCGTGAAAATAAATAGATTGGTCTAAAAGAGAACACCCCTAGTTTTTTATTTATAATTATATAATTTTTTTCAATAGTAGGTGCAGTTTATATTTAAATTGGCTTTTGAGTTCTCTTATTTGGTGTTTGTTTTTATTTTCTTCAAGTTATCAAAAAAACATTTCCTATGGAGTAAGTGGAATGTCACTTTTACATTCCTCCTTGGGATGAGAGAAGCACAGAGGGGCAGCGGAATGGCTGGGCATAATCTGATCAGAATGCCTTTGAAGGGAGTTTTCTGTTTTCTGAAGTGTAGTGGTGGGGAACAATAACAGTTGGTATGAGTTTGCACCTAGGAGAATAGCATCTGGAATCCACTTGGAGAGAAATTCACAGGAAAAGGTTAAGGCAATAACACCCAGAGCCCAAATGGTGCTGTCAAACATAATAGGTAGTCACTGCAGAGTAGAACAAAAGGTGTTAGAGAGCAGTGTTGTTTATTGAAGGGTATTTGCTGATTTAGTCTTTGCTAATTAAATGGTCCCCATGATGTATGTTTATTTAGGGACATTTACGAATTTTGCAACAGCAGGGGTTTGGCCCCCTGGGAAGTGCCATTCCTAAAGAGAGAAGATAAGCCTGGAGGGGGTTTGGGAATAATTTATTCAGGGATATGGATCTTGTCAAAATGGGAAAGTTTGGGCTGATTAATAGCTTTCTCTTTTCACCCCTGACCCCTACCTTTCTTGTCTTTCTTGGAAAGGCAAGCATCAGGGCCATAAAGAACAATTTTAGTCCTTAAAGAACACTTTCTTTACTTTGTTTTTCTGATGCAGATCCCTGGTTGTCACTATTTATCCTCTTTCACAGGTTGGGAATAGGAGGGGGTTATGAGGAAAAAGTACAAGGATTCTCAAATACTTTTCTTGGTCCCCTTCCCTGGTCTTCCTGGTATTTCAGAAGGGTCAGAAATAGCATCCAGGATGTTGGAAACTGCACCCCACCCCTGCTCAGCAGGTCTACATTCTTAGTTGTTGCTTTTAATGCCTTTTCATGTGATATCTGAGCATGTGTATGTGTGTGTATGGGGGTGCTATAAATTGGACAATCACTTTAGGTAAACAGGAACAGAATTTCAGGAAGTTATCAACATGGTATACTCCACCCTGGTTCCTACTCTAGCAAAATCTATAGTACATAAAATTATGTACTGCTACTAAATTAACCAACTAAAAGTAAAACCACAAGGGCAAGGACGGTCTTTTAAAAAAGATTTCCAGTCCCTAACGCAAGCACATAGCCAGCACTTGTTGATTTCACAAGGGAAGTGATTGAGTTTTATGTAATGAGTTCATCTTGGCAAATCATTAAACTGCTCTGAAGTAGACTTCCACATCTGCAAAGTTTCTTTACCTCCCAGGGATATTGTAAAAATTAATTGAGATGGTGACTTTAATAATGACATTTTTCAAGTTTTTGCTGTTTCTTCCATTTTCATTCTTTGATTTTCTCTACTCTAGAAATTATAACCTAAGTAAGAAAATCAGATATGCAGGCTGGAAAAGTTTGACTTTGGTTATTTCTTTAAATCAAGCTTTTCTAAGAGAACCTCATCAGCCAGCTGGTCAATTTGGTCACGTAAAGTGGAATTCCCATGAGATGCAACAAAAGCCAAGCTAAATGATCCATTTTTCTGTAGCAAGGGTAGAAGAATGGGATGTCAGAACAGGGCAGGGGAGATATAAAAGGGAGAGAGAGAATAGTTATTTGAAGGCTAATTTCTTTGGAGTTTGAAGCAAACATTTTAGAGAACACATAAGCATAACCAATGGACAAAGGCACTGGGGGGCTGAGGGCATGTGCTGGGGAGTAAGGGAGGTGGAGGTCAATAGGGGAAAAGGAGACATATGTACTACTATTTGTAATACTTTAAACAATAATAATAAATTAAAAGAAAAAAGAAAGCCCCCTTAAACTTGTCAGTACTACAGTTCTCATATTCTAGTATGTTAATTCTTACCATCAATTTTAACCTTTTTGAACAAAATTATTTAGCTTACTCTTATCCTCATTTTGGTCTTCTATTACCATTCAACGTTATTTCTGTGGCATGGATAAAATTTTAAAGATAAAATACATCTCCTTATCAATTTTGCTTCTGGCTTCAGTGACTCAAGGAGTTGCCTTGGCCCAGAGCACCACAGCACTGTAGTTGATACCCAGGACCTTATGTTTCTCAGCAAAGGTTGGATAAAAAATACTGAAGACGGTCACTAGATGTCCCTCTTGTGTCTCTAAAGAGGCTGAGGAGGCGGGGCTCCCTTCAGGATTGAAATAAAAGGAAGCTAAAACTAAGAACTTTCTTTTTCTTTTTATTATCTACAGGCAGAAAAATTTTATTCAGTTTATTAACAAATTCCTGATCATGGTGGTGTTTTCAGCCACTCATTTACTCAATAGCATTATAGCTCTTGGAGTATAATGACCAAGTGTGCCTATTAGGAAAAAAAAAAATACATTCTGAGAGCAAACAGTATTAGCATTACCAGTACAAATAGACTGGGGAGTGGGTGGAAGAGCTGTTTTTTTTTTTAGAGGGGGGGGTATAACTATCACTCTGAGCCTGTGGTAAAGAAGGGAAGCAGGGGCACATGCCCCTGCCTCCCTCAGTGCCTGTTTTGTACAAAAGCGGTTTATTACAGTTGGAAGCACTGGGGTGCTCTGTGCGGAAAGTAGGGGCTACTCCAATGTGAACAGCCAGCAAGAAACAGGGAGCCTGTTGCCATCTCTTTAACCAAGAGCACGTTTATCTTTGCAAATGCTGAACATGTCTTTACAATGTGATTGCAATTACAAAGGTAATGACATTGTACAAGAATTGAATTCTCCTATTTATCTTTAAAAGACAGCAGAATATAGACATTCTATTAGCACTCCCCAAGGTAAAAGGTCTGCAGCCTTCTTATCGTGTGTGCATCTTTTCAGATGCCATGGCAATATTAATCATTTTACCTGAGTAATTCTTCCATTTCTCATTACCTGGGGGATTGTTAATGGCCGAGATTACTTCTCAGACTCTTTGCTCCCTCTCAATCAAGCCTTGGAGGCGCCAGTTTACTTTTATTGATCAGTGGGTTCCTGACAGCCTTCGCCACAAGGAAGCAGCATCATCCCTTTTTAACTTAAAGGGGAACAGATCGCCTTAAAGTTTATAGCTAAAAGCCTCTAAGCATAGCATGCAAACATTTTAGCATGCTGCTAATTGTTCTATTTAAATAGTCCAAGCAATATTTTAGAAAGCTGCCAAACGCGGAGTCACATCTCGTGATCAGATAGCAAACCCATTTAAAATGCCTTTTTAGGCCTTTTTAATTAGACCAAAATGCACTTCATTCCCACTCGCTAACATCAAAGGTAAATAATTGTGATAAATCAAATAGAACCCTTCTCTTTGCCGAGTCCGCGAGGTGTGCCCTTGCTGCCTGCCATGTTGTCACTCTCCTCTAATACTTGCCCATTTTTCCAATAGGGTGTGCAGAAAACTGGACAGGGCACGGGACTCCTTCCAGCCACAACTCTGCTAGTCCATCCACATTTCTAAATGACCAAAATTAAATGATATTCATTGCAGATACTTTGATTTTCTCCGTGATGTTTTGGGCTGAATTGCATCCTAATGGAAAAGAGTGAAACGCTCTCCATGAGCAAAGTGGATTATGCACTTTGCACCCTTCCCTAGGTCTCCACCAAACCTTCAAGGGGTCTCAAAGTCACTCCTGATAATCTCTCGAAATAGGAAGAATCTGTCTTTTCCCTACACCCCGTAAGGGTAAAGGCTGCTAAACTAGCTTCTCTTGGACGGATAAATTTTTTAAAGCAGTTGGGGTGCTCTTTGTAAGAAGATGGCAGTTTTGAGAAAACATACTGTGCCTAAATGCCCTTTTTCCTTTTCTTGTTTAATTTTCTTTTAAGGGCAAAGTGAATCTCGTTTTAAGCTCACGGGTTCTGGATAATGTCGCTGGGTTAATTATGAGTTTGCTTAAGACTCCCAAATATATGAGAGGACTCACTCAGAAGGGAGGTTTACCCTTCTAAGAATTGTGAATTCAGAAGCCGGTCCCCTCCATCGCCAATTTATGATTTTAAAGAAACAAACAAATAAACAACTTATTCAACCTGATTTTTATTTTCCCCTCCAGTGACCTTAATTAAGAGCCTCAAAATCAAGTGGAGAGGAATCCCCCTCTATCCCCAGGGCTCCTTCAGTCTAGAAGGCAAATGGAGTTTGATGTCAGCCGAGCCACGCCAGCCTCAGCTTCTCAGGAGCCACGCCAGCCTCAGCTTCTCAGCTCTGACAAACCTTGCATTAGCTGTCACCATGACCGCCGGAGCGGAGCTGGCAGCTCCCTGGGACGGAGGCCCCATGGGAAAGCTGGGGCGCCCAGCACAGCAGCGCCCACTCCAGCTGTCGGCGACCTAGTCAGATTGCCTGCCTGCTCCGCAGCTCCCACCCGGCTCTGGGCTTCACTGGTGTGGCGCTGCGGCGTTGGCTCTACCCGCTCTTCTCAAACATACAATTTATTTATAGGGAGCTAAATTCTCCAACAGGGTGTGGTGAGGAACAATGAAATGTATCAAGCTCTCTTCGAGGCTCAGTCCCTGCACCAAGGAACCCATCTGATTAACAAGCAAGAGACAATAGCGAACCAAATCCGGACACGGGTCCTACTGGGGTGGGGGAAGTGCTGCATCTGTCCTGGGAGGAGGGATGGGGTTGAGGGTCCGGGAGGATGGCTTCCCTGATTCTCAGTTGAAGTGAAGACTTATCGGCCAAGAGTCAGATGAATGACCATCTCCAGGGAGCTTTCTCCTTTCTTTTTTTCCCTTCCACTACCAGAGAAAGAAAAGGAGAAGACGAGAAGCAGACAAACCCAGAAAGATGAGACAAAGGGAGGGAGAAAGACGGCGGGGGGGGGGGGGTTGGGAAAAGGGGAAGTGGGGAGGGAGAGAGAAAGAAATATAAATGTGATATTCAATATATGAAGATATATGAGAGAGATAAAGACGCCCAGATAATCAAATCTCTCTCATCTTTCCTGCAATTTCTACACTCAGGAGAGGTGCGGAGTTCCTGGGAAGGTTCGGCCTAAGCGCTAGCATGCCCCACTCCTTCCTGTCTTCTTATCCCAATCTGGCCAGCCCGCCAGGCCTCCCCTGACTCCCGCCTGGGCTCTGCGGGCCGCGGCCGGGACACCACTTGGTCCTTTCAGTGTAGAAGTTTCCGGCTGGCCCCGCCCAGCCCTAGCCCCCCGCTCCATGGCCCCGCCCCAATTCCGGAGCCTGCTGGGCTGTGCGCTGATTGGTTAGAGCCTGGCGTAGCCCAGCTCAGCAGCTCCTGCTCTGTCAGTCTCTCTTCAGACTCCCTGGCCAGTAGTTTGCGGCAGCATCGGAAGGAGCAGCAGCAGCAGTAGCAGCGGCAGCGGGTGCGTAGGGAAGACAGACTAGTGGGCTCAGAGGGCAGCAAAGCTCCTGCACACCATGCCGGGCTTACCCAGGGGACACTGGCACCCGTGTCCCTAGCCCAGCGCGGGCTCGTGGCGCATTGCTTTCCGTGGCATTCCAGCTGAGCGGATTCATCTGAGATACGAAACCGCCCACCCCTGCTTGCTCAGACTCCACACTCACACTCCCCACACCACACACTCACTCTCCCTCTCCACGCACATTCACACACCACCTGAGAAAGGAAGAAAAAGCCAGACAGACCTTCCGAGAGAAAGAGCGCCCGACAGGGAGGGAGCTCAGCTCAGAGGGGCCAGCGCCTTTCCTGGAAGATGAAATCAAGACTCTCCTGCAAGTAAACTTTGGCGGCTATAAAATCGTCGACCTTGGCAGATGCTGAGGCAAACCTCAGCGACATGCCACTGAGCTAGGAGGGCTTCCTTCTGCAGCAGCAGCGGCGGCGGCCCTTGGAACGACACCCCAGCCCAGACTCAGGGAGGAATCGAAGCCCCGGGTAACCCGCAGCGGCGGCCCCGCCTCTTTTGGCCGGTACTGTTGTCGCTTCCCCTTTCCTCTTCCCCATTCCCCGCCCCCATCGGGCAATAGGAAAGAACGGGACTTCGATTTTTTTGGACAAATTGCCAACGCCCGGTTTTCACAAACTTGACGTGGAAGCTCGGGTTGTGTTAGTAACTTTGATATCTGAGACGCAACATCCGTAGTCCAACTGCTTTGTGGTGGGACCTCTGCATCCACCTCTGATTCTGGAGAGACGCCCTCCAAGTCTTTGCCAACCTCTGCACCGCGGAGCGTGTTCTCTTTTCAGCTGCCTCTCTACCATCTACCTTCCCTTGCTGACCCTGGGACTGCTATCCGACTCAGCCAGATACCTGAGCGCCTGCGGCTTTTGACACATCTCAAACTCCCACCTACGATCCCCCTTTCTTTCCAGCCCTCCTCAAAAAGGCCAGTGTGGCCCCCTCACGGACCCCGGAAGACGCTTTCCAGGCTGATCTCCTCTCTCAGTGAGCCAGGAACGCTGGGGGGAGGTCCTTACGTATACCAGGTACACAGACAAGGAGCTCGCCAGTCCCAGTGCCGATGCGCTGCGGCGGGCCAGGCTGTGCCTGAGACGCTGCATCCCCACCGCCTTCCCCGCCTCGGCTCCAAGAGCGGTCCAGACTCAGCTGCGTGTCAACCCGGCCACTCAGAAGCCATCCGACCCGCCTTCCTTCGCCTTAGCGGCCAGTCGAGCCCGGGTAACTCTGAAGGGGGGAAACTGAGTAGCCGGGCTGGAGGGTGGGGGGTCGGGGCCGCTCGGTGCTCCCTCGGCCCCCTGGAGCCCCCGGATCCCCCGCAAGCCCCTGCTGAGTCAACGGAAACCTCAGCATTGGAGCCTGCGCGGGTATCACCCGCGCGCCGCCGGGCCGCCCTGGGTGGGACTCCTCCCGAGGCCTCCAGGGCCCCTGGGCGCGCGCAACAGGCGGCCCAAGTCAGCGGAAAGCTGGAGCGCAGGCGGCGTCGTCCTCGGAGGGGTGTGGAGAGGCGAGGCCAGGCAGAGCCCCGCGCAGCCATGGAGTCACTCCTGCTGCCGGTGCTGCTGCTGTTGGCCGTACTATGGACGCAAGCAGCCGCCCTCATTAACTTAAAGTACTCAGTAGAAGAGGAGCAGCGCGCAGGGACGGTGATCGCCAACGTGGCCAAGGACGCCCGAGAGGCAGGTTTCGCGCTGGATCCACGACAGGCCTCTGCTTTCCGTGTGGTGTCCAACTCGGCTCCGCACCTGGTGGACATCAACCCCAGCTCAGGCCTGTTGGTTACCAAGCAGAAGATCGACCGAGACCTGCTGTGCCGCCAGAGTCCCAAATGCATTATCTCACTTGAGGTCATGTCCAGCTCAATGGAGATCTGCGTGATTAAGGTGGAGATCAAGGACCTGAATGACAACGCGCCCAGCTTTCCCGCGGCACAAATTGAGCTGGAGATCTCAGAGGCGGCCAGCCCTGGTACTCGCATCCCCCTGGACAGCGCTTATGACCCAGACTCTGGCAGTTTTGGCGTGCAGACCTATGAGCTCACGCCTAATGAGCTGTTCGGTCTGGAGATCAAGACGCGTGGCGATGGCTCGCGTTTTGCTGAACTTGTAGTGGAGAAGAGCCTGGACCGTGAGACACAGTCGCACTACAGCTTTCGAATCACTGCTCTGGATGGCGGCGACCCGCCGCACCTGGGCACTGTTGGCCTCAGCATTAAGGTGACTGACTCCAATGACAATAACCCGGTGTTTGGGGAGTCCACCTATTCAGTGAGTGTGCCAGAAAACTCACCTCCAAACACTCCTGTCATCCGTCTCAATGCCAGCGACCCAGATGAAGGCACCAATGGACAGGTGGTCTACTCTTTCTATGGCTACGTCAATGACCACACTCGTGAGCTCTTCCAGATTGATCCACACAGTGGCCTCGTCACAGTCACCGGTGCCCTAGACTACGAAGAGGGCCATGTGTATGAACTGGATGTGCAGGCTAAGGACCTGGGGCCCAACTCTATCCCAGCACACTGCAAGGTCACTGTCAGCGTTCTGGACACCAATGACAACCCGCCAGTCATCAACCTGCTGTCCGTTAACAGCGAGCTGGTGGAGGTGAGCGAGAGTGCCCCTCCAGGCTACGTGATTGCACTGGTGAGAGTGTCTGATCGAGATTCCGGCCTCAATGGGCGCGTGCAGTGCCGTTTGCTGGGCAACGTGCCTTTTCGGCTGCAAGAGTATGAGAGTTTCTCCACTATCCTGGTGGATGGACGGCTGGATCGTGAGCAACATGATCAGTATAACCTCACCATCCAGGCGCGCGATGGCGGTGTGCCCATGCTGCAGAGTGCCAAATCCTTTACTGTGCGAATCACCGATGAGAACGACAACCACCCGCACTTCTCCAAGCCCTATTACCAGGTTATTGTGCAGGAGAACAACACTCCTGGCGCCTATCTTCTCTCTGTGTCTGCCCGAGACCCGGACCTAGGTCTCAATGGTAGTGTTTCCTACCAGATAGTACCATCGCAGGTGCGGGACATGCCTGTCTTCACTTATGTCTCCATCAACCCCAACTCCGGTGACATCTATGCGCTTCGATCCTTCAACCACGAGCAGACCAAGGCATTCGAATTCAAGGTGCTGGCCAAGGACGGTGGCTTGCCCTCCCTGCAGAGTAATGCCACAGTTAGGGTCATCATCCTAGATGTCAATGACAATACCCCAGTCATCACGGCCCCGCCACTGATCAATGGCACAGCTGAAGTCTACATTCCCCGAAACTCTGGCATAGGCTATCTGGTAACTGTTGTCAAAGCAGAGGACTATGACGAGGGCGAGAACGGCCGGATCACCTATGACATGACTGAGGGAGATCGTGGCTTCTTTGAAATAGACCAAGTCAATGGTGAAGTGAGAACCACTCGCATCTTCAGCGAGAGTTCCAAGGCTTCCTATGAACTTATTGTGGTGGCCCATGACCATGGCAAGACATCTCTCTCCGCTTCTGCTCTCATCCTAATCTACCTGTCCCCTGCTCTCGATGCCCAAGAATCAATGGGCTCAGTGAACTTGTCATTGATTTTTATTATCGCCTTGGGCTCCATTGCCGGCATCCTCTTTGTCACTATGATCTTCGTGGCGATCAAGTGCAAGCGAGACAACAAAGAGATCCGGACCTACAACTGCAGGTAAAGCCAACTTTTCTTTCTTTCTTCTTTTCTGTCTTGGGTAAAAAAGATGTAACTGTGTTGCTTTGTGATAATCCCAGTGCTTTTGTTTCCTACTTAAATGCATGTGTACAGCTCTTCTTTTTAGAGGGAGGGTGGAGGGAGTTTGTGGCAGTCCACCTTGATCAATTCTTTTGATCTGACAATTTGCTGGAAGATAATCATATAGTGTTCAATGGATTCTGTCACATAATGATGATGAGAAGCATATCAATTATCATTTCAAAATTTGTACAGCTGTCTCCATGAAATTGTGGCAGAAAAACACAGGGTGGGGGGAGAGAGAGAGAGAGAGAGAGAGAGAGAGAGAGAGAGAGAGAGAGA
>JAAGEH010000037.1:2202231-2217126 GCA_011751065.1 Lasiurus cinereus
GAGAGAGAGAGAGAGAGAGAGAGAGAGAGAGAGAGAGAGAGAGAGAAAGAGAGAGAGAGAGAGATTTTCAACAGAACCACCAAGTACTATAACTTTATTTCAGGGGCACAGTGTTTTGAGGACAGATACTGAAAGGAGAGGGAGTGCTGATAGCTGCCCTGTCACTTTGTAGAAATAAAGTGTTAATAAAGCCTGTGCGTGGAAATGTGAGGTAAGAAGTAGAGAGTTGGGGAGAAGAGAGAACAAGAATGGGTGGGAAAGCAAGTGATTAGTGTTTTTTAATGTTTTCTTGGCTTGTTTTGTATCCAGTCCCCAAACATCTGGTCATGTAAAGTGAAAGTCTAGTAGTTATGTGTATGCTTTCAAATATTTGGTTGGTTGGTGAGGTACAGATCAAACATTCCAATGAGGGAGAGGACTTTGCATCCAGGTGTTTTTGTAAAAAATAGCAAACTTCTGGAGTTGATGGTGCTTTCCTCTAATGTGGACTGGTTGTTGTACTAAGATCTGCTTCCTACCAGTGGATGTCACTATGGACTATTATGTTTCAGACTCCTTTGAAGTGTGATCAGGGTGTGTGTGTGTGTGTGTGTGTGTGTGTGTGTATCTGTGTATGTGTGTATGACAGAGGAGAGAGAGAGAGAGAGAGAGAGAGAGAGAGAGAGAGAGAGAGAGAGAGAGAGGAGAAGGGAAATGTGGGAATTGGAATAACACATACTGGGTTTTTTTGTGTAGTTTTTTTTTAAGATTTTGTAATAAGCACATTAGAAGGTCTCACTGAAGCCCTTCCTTACAATTGGGTAGAACAAATATAAATGTTTATAGATTTCAATTTAGGATAATACATGTAATTATTTTCCAGCAGTATCTCATCAAAACGGTTGAAAAAAATTGTTTAGTTTTCTGAAAATGAACGATACTGCTATTTCTAACCAAGGTGTATGTGTGCTTTCAACACTCCTACACACCCAGTATGTCTTTTGTGCCATCTGTGCTTGCATGTTAATCAGTCAAAATAGGTCTGATTTGTATTTTACATGATCTGAAATGCACACTTCTGTGAATTAGAGTCTCCTGAATATGTAACAGCCATGCAATTATTGTTTCCCTTTTACTATTCTCTGCGTTACACAAGTTAGTAGACAAATGCTAACCACACATGAATATCAATCAGGTGCCACAAAAGAGCAGCTGCAATGCCTCATAAATGCTTTAATCCTGTTACTACTGAAATGGCCATGAATTTCTTCAGCTCTGTCATTTCAGATGGGAGATATGGAAATTAATATTGCTCTTATACTTTTGAAACCTGCAAGGGCCAGTGGTGATTTTTATAGGAGAAAAATGCAGGGTCTATAAATGTTATTTATATAGAAATAATGATAGAAGGGACTCTTTTTAAGTCATTTCCTGAGCATAAAGTAAATGCATAAAACCCTTTCCTTGATGAAAAAGAAATCAATTTGTGATAAACATATTGAAGGCTTTGCCACCTCTTGATGATGTATGGCTAGAAGTGAGAGTTCTTTCCTAGAGGTTGCCAGGAAAATCATTAAACAGGAAGGAGAGCATTTGAATTAAAAAAAAAAAGTCTCAGTGCTTTCCAACTTCACCCACATGTGAATTTTATAAAGAGCTCTGTTCCCTGTGATGGTTTGGGATTAATGAGGTACAGTTTAATTAAATAATTGGTCAATACAGACAAGGCTGCCCAATGAATGCCTCAGCTGACTAATTGGACAGGGCACTGCCAAACTTACCCATCATAGATAAACAAAATGATTAGAACTTACCATTGATTCTGTAAACAGATTAGAAAAGAAAATCAACCCTCATCCTGGGGTCTTAGAGATTTTATCTGCACCCAAACCCCAGTAGCATCAGCTTGCTCTCACTGCAAGCCAGCCTGAACACTGAGCCAAAGAGTGAGGGGATCACAACTGCTCAACTCTTGAAGATCACAGGGACAGAGCAAGAATTTGCCTCGGGAGATATGTAATCTCCCTGTGTGCTCAGACTTTTTAGAAAACAAAAGTTGAAGAGATTGTCTTTCCATGTACTAGGCAGAGGTTTCTTGTTCTCAGCATCTGCAGAGCCTCCTCCTCAGACGCACTCGTTTATGAGACTTGTGAGATGATCTGCAATTACTACTTGAATTAAGCTCTCTTTTTGTATTCAGACAATTAGCCTTGTCCAGTGAAAATACAGATACCTGTATTTGTTAAGATCAACCTGTATTATTTATTAACCCTATTATTTTGCTGATTATTGCCCAGAAATTGAATTTCCAACAATAGGCTGAATCATTGTGTGCAAAATAATAAGTGACTTTGATAAATTTGCTACATTTTAATGTGTTTCTTTTGAAATACATACAGCTTGGTGTCTTTGGTGCACATTTCTGGGTCTGTGTCAGTGTTAATTAAATTGAGCTCTTTATGTTCCAGTTGCAGCACAGCTGCTTGTAGGTACACCAGAATGGAGAAGGATGCTGAATGCACTAACCTTTAAATTCCTTTGCAGTAATTGTTTAACCGTCACTTGTCTCCTGGGCTGTTTTATAAAAGGACAAAACAGCAAGTGTCAGCATTGCATCTCAGTTTCTCCCATTAGCGAGGAGCAAGACAAAAAGGCTGAGGAGAAAGTGAGCCTAAGGGGAAAGAGGTAAAGAGGCATTTCCCCTCATTCAAAAGGGTTTGGCTATCAGATTTCTCCAGGAGAGGTGGAGTGGGGAGGGAAGTGGAAGGGAGCAGGGCTATGGCAGAGGGACAGAGGGTGTGGAAGAGAGGAGCCAAGAATATGTTAACCCAAGGTCTGTTCTCCTACCCCAGTCCTAAACTCATCAGTTCAATCATAGAGGAACCTGATTGAGAGTCTTGGCCACGTGGAAAATGTCTGGAGGAACTGGAAAGAGGGTTATTTTTTATTTCCTTCTACATCTTCCTCAGTTTAATTAAGACTTGCTTCTTCTTTCACCTAGGAGTCACTTTGGCTTCCAGGAAAGCTCCAGATTTGAGCATTTTCATGCTTTTGCTCCCATAGGTTCAACTTTCCCACCCCCCCATCCTTGCTAAATGGCCACTCTCAATGAAAAAATTTCAAATCCAAAGTACAGAAATTTTTTGGGGGGGAAGGGGAGTGGGCAGTTATTACGTTTAATAAGAAAACTTTATGGCCCTCAACTTGTTTTCCAATGTAAAGAGCACAGGGAGAAACCCAATGATGTAATGCACCCAAATAAGAAGCTGCAGCAGAGATGGGGTGCAACTTCTAGGGTGCTTAATGTTTATTAATCAATGCATGGTTTGGGAGGGCGTTAGCGATACATCCTGCCTTTTCTGTCACATAGAATCGCTGAGTACTCCTATGGGCATCAAAAGAAATCAAGCAAGAAGAAAAAAATAAGTAAGAATGACATTCGCCTGGTACCCCGGGATGTGGAGGAGACAGACAAGATGAATGTTGTCAGTTGCTCCTCCCTGACCTCGTCCCTCAACTATTTCGACTACCACCAGCAGACACTGCCCCTGGGCTGCCGCCGTTCTGAGAGCACTTTCCTGAATGTGGAGAACCAGAATACCTGCAATACCAGTGCCAACCACATCTATCATCACTCTTTCAACAGCCAGGGCCCCCAGCAGCCAGACTTGATCATCAATGGTGTGCCTCTGCCTGAGGTGAGTGCATCTAAATGGCACTGTAAAGTTTACCCAATGCTTTTCCCATAGGCCCCACAGTGGAACCTCCTCTGGCAAAAATAGAAAGGAATTCTCTGCCTAAGCCCATTTCCATAATCAAGTTCTGCTACCAGTGCTTCTTGGGGCAAAGGGTAACCCAACATATTGGACCTTTGTAGGGGGTAGGTTTTGGGAGTGGAAGCTCAAGGGGGCTGCACCTTTGAAATCCCTGTATGGTATTCTGGCATAATATGAGTTTGCTCCACCTGTTTCAAATAGGGCATGCTTGCCAGCTAGTTAAAGTGGCAGAGAAAGAGTCAACAAGTAGTGTTAAAGATGGAATGCTCAGAGCCCAACTTCCCAGGGTGAGAGTGATTCTGCTTCCTAAAGCCCCATTTTGCTTTTTCTTTGGTCATATGCTTGTTTTGCCAAAAATATGGGTGGGCTTGTAAAAAGAAGGCTAGCAAACAAATTAAAAAGCCACTTTGTCATTTCTTGGTAGGTCTTATGGTGAGGAATGAGGAGTTTAAAACTGTCACTAATAATGAAAATTTCAGGAATCAACTATGCATTTCAATGAGCTGTTTACCTTTACTAAGAATGAATGCTTTAAAATGGAAGCACTCTTTAAAAAAACACTATATAGTCCAATGTTTGCCATCTATGGAAATATCTCAGGGTAGTAGGCTGAAAATGTGGATGATGGTGGGTGTGTGGCTGGGTAAAAAACTATAAATACAGTTCTAAAGTTGATTTTATTTTCCCATGAATTGCTTAAACCCCTCTTTGGTTGAAAATTTGATGCACTGGGAGGCATATGCCCTCTTCCAGGCCACAAATGCAAGATCATACTGCATACTTGGAATACTGCATACTTGGAGAATACTTCCACATTTAATGAAGTGCCTTCTCAACCACTGTCTCCTTTAATTCTTGCAATTAGGTATCTTGATACATTGTCCTTCAGTATATGATGAAATGGAGATCCAGTGATGTTATGGAATTTGTTCAGATGCACAGAGCAGGGGAGAGAGAGAGAGAGAGAGAGAGAAAGAGAGAGAGGGAGAGAGAGAGAGAGAGAGAAGGACTAGATCACAGAGCTCTATAGCTCTGGTGAATGCTCTTTCAGTGACAGCTTCCTGCCTCAAAAATAATTCAGTCTGACATATATAGGCTATGATGCATATCAAATGGCCTCATAGTATTTGTATCAATTTCAAAATGCAAAGTGTTTTAGGATTACTTTTATCAATTGCTTCTCCTATTTCCTGAAAAATAATTCTTCTCAGAATTAATGGGACTAAATAACTGCCTTTAATAAGAAACTGATGATATTCGTCAATACTTTCAATCTATAAATCTATAAATAAGGATTTATTGAAAATCAAGTATTATGCCAGGTAGGCTCATTTACAATTGTGAATGTCAGTGAATAGTACTAGGGACTTGACCATCGACTTTTTGGAGGAATACTTGTAGACCACCAAGAGTTCAGCAATAGAGAGGGAGAGATGGTGCTTTGAGTGGAATAAGATAGACCATGATTTTGAATCTGGGGGACACCTCTTACTATGGAATCCCTCTGAGTCTCTGTTTCCTCATCTACAAAATGGGCACATCTACCATACAAGTTTGGTCCAAGGAAAATATGATATTGCACAATGTAAATGGTCTGACACATAGGTGTCTTTTGAATAGGACAATAATTGGAGAATCACTGTTGCAATAATCTGTACAACTAAATGTGACTCTCTAGGCACTTGTAACCAACGAGGAATTTAGGCTGGTTCTATATAGGTAATACCTACAAAGTGGTGTGGTTAGAGTATTGATATTGGATATATAAGCAATAGAGGTAAAAGGTTGTGGGTTCAAGTGCTAATTGTTATTGCTTGTCGAGATGTACAAAAGAATTGAATCCTGAGGGCTTGGTGATTACTTATGCAATCAATTAAAGGTTCCAGAGAAATGTGATCCTAGATGTCTATGAGATACTTGGAAGGGGCAGGAGACATATGACAATGTCTGCATGGTTTACCTAAAATCTTGGCGTTCTTTCTAAAATTATCCTATGGCAGGATTAAATAAAGTATTGCTTCAATTATTTAGAAAAGCCATTGAAAATCTGAATTATGATCCTAACCCTGACTACAAAGCCAGATGTTCTCTTTATTTAACAAAATCACACAGATATAGTGTGTAAGGCTAGTCAGGGCCAAGTCAGCGTGTACTAGACACAGTGGGGTTAAGTGTATATTTCTAACATATGGTTCTGGAGAGTTCAACTGACAAACCCATTCTGAAATGGGATAGACCCACATACAGCCATGTATGAATCAGTCAATTTAACCTGCATATTTCACAAGGAAATATTTTCACATAAGGAAAATGACACTTCTCTTTTTCTTCTCATATTAGAGGCCCTTAAGTGTGGATTAGGTAGAATACTTGAGGTATAGTGAACTCTATAGAAGAGTAGGAATGTTTGATTTATATATCCAACTAATATTTTTTGAGTGTGTACTCTTTGAAGGGTCTGCTCTAGGGTCTAGTATTTGAGAAATAAAAAAAGATGCTGATATCAAGGAATTCACATTCAAATGGGGGAGGCAAGCAAACAAATAGGTGATTTGCATGAAGCAATAAATGCTATTATTGGTTAAAATGGGATATTTGCCTTTCCTAGGATAGTAATACACTGATGTATTTTCTACATTTTCTTTATATTTTCTTTATTCATTAATGAGTTAATTTAAGAAACAACACTTATTAAGCAATTATAGTACAGAGTGATAAGTACTACAATGTGATAAGTATAAGATTCTATGGAAGTCTCTATTAGATCTTATGACACTTATTTTTTTCATTAAACCATTCTTTTTTATTTATTTTTTTATTAATTCAAGCTAGTAGCATTTATTGCATACTTATATAGTAATGTGCCAGGCACTGTACTACTTGCCTAGGATATAAAAATAAAACACTTGATCTTTGACTCCAGGGAGCTTACCTAGAGACAGACAAATAAACAAATCATTTCAATTCAGGATAACATCTCTTTCCTGAGCATATATTACATTATTACTCTCCACATTGGGACCAAAGATAAGTATATATTAGATTCCTCTGTGGATATACCTTGTGATAAACCCATTCTGTTCCCTTCATTAACTGCAGTACAGTTTTAGGGCTTACTAGCAATGCCATTTTAGAGGAGTCAGAACTTCCCTCACAGGACTCCATCACACTTTGAAGTTTATAACCTTGGTATTGGAGCAAATTGATCAGCGTTTTTTGAGTATTTACGGTGTGCTCAATTGTGTGGCAGGTACCATGAGGATTCCAAAGAAATATAAGATGTAGATGCTTCTCTTACAAAGTTCTTAGTTTAGGTGGGGAGCTAAGAATAGCTACTATATTTTGCTGCAAGCAATACAAGTGTTTCTCCTTAGTATTCCCGTTCTTCTTCCATGCTAGACCTGTCATAATTTATATGTAGATTTACTCTTGAGCTCTCAAAGTTTGGTGCTGATTTGGGCTTATCTTTTGCATTAGTGTGCAAATGTGGACACATCTGAGTATTGTTGACTATAGAAATCAACAATGTGACTTTTAATGCCATTAGGTGGATAAGGTAAAATAAATGGAGCATTAATCTGGAAAACTGAAGGTTAACCTTTAGTATTACAGAGATAATCTTGCCCAGGTTGTATTAGTATATCATTATTTACCAATCTCCTGATGATAGTGAGGAAATAAGTTATATGGATTTTGTGGTTTTGTACACAAGTTAGAGGAGGAAAAGTGGAAGATGTCTTTGCTGTTGACAGAAGTTTTGTAGAATTAGTGATGTTCAAGTATCTCTTAAATATTTTACATTGAAAGGTGAGGATTCATTCATTGGCATTCTGGTTTATTTGGTCCATAGATTAAATACATGTGGAATTGAATGTGTGTGTGTGTGTGTGTGTGTGTGTGTGTGTGTGTGTGTGTGTAGGGGTGAGTATATATAGTGTGGAGGGTGAAGAGAGGGAAAGGGAGGTTTAGAAAAAGAATGGAGAAGAAAGTAGGTTTGTCAGTTTGCTAAAATTTTTTTCTAAAACACATAATTTTTTAGAGGCTTCTTAGTATGGCAAACGACTAGTATTTCAATCTTATGGAATGGAAGGGTGTCTACTGGTCCCCTCTGGATGCTGGAAAGTGTAACTTCTTTGTACATCAGTATTTCTGCATTTTCTTTTTGTCACCCAGGCTGGGGTTATTGCTGGAGGAAAAACAAAATTCTTTCACTGGTAATGGAGACTGGGTGGGACCTTTTCCTGCCTTCAGAAGGGGTGAAATGACCCAAACACCCAGTCTCTTTGATGAGGCATTTTAAATTTTAGTTTTCTAATGTTAAATATTCCTAAATTGACAGCGCTGAGAGTGATAGTGGACAAGATTCCAGAATTCTAATCATAGGTGTATGGGGACTTAAATTTTGGTTTCAAACTGAATCTTGAGTTCTCTCTGTTTTTCTACCTTTTGCTAGTAAACAGCAGCATTTTTTAATATGAGACTTTCTAAGGGTGTATGCATGCTCTGCTATGGTCACTCACCAAACAGCTTCATAAATAGCAGTTCAGTAACAGTGGGAAAGTTTGCAGCACGAGGATGTATGTGACAGACCAAATTGAATGCTTCCAATTATCCTACCGAAAGTCTCAATGCATGTTATCTTAGTGCAAGTAATGAAACTAAAGCATCAATTAGGTTTTGAAGAAAGTAAGAAGAAAAATATAGCTCAATATGCTTTGGTCCCTAAAACAGAGTTTTAGAGTTAGGGATTTGCAGTGATTTGAGTGAAACTCTAGGCTAAGAAACTAGAAAAGCAGCCACAAACCCGTCAGATAACAGATTCAGAAATCACTAGAAAATGAATGAGTATGTTGAGGCTGGCTTGGATAGCAAGAAAATAGCACAAAGCACTTTTTCCAATTTAAACCAACAAATACTTTAGTGAGTGCTTTTTTACTTTACTTTCTTTTTTATGACAGGGTTTTGGAACCATTTAAGTTTTATCCCTAACAGTCAAAAGTAAGCTCCAGGCTGCAGAAAGAAGCAATAGAAAACATTTTTTCAAGACTGCTTAGTCCAATTTTCTTTTACACTTTGGGTGGTGAGCACACAATGGAGTATAGAGATGTTGTATTATAAAGTTATACACCTGAAATTTATATAATGTTATTAATAGATGTTACTCCAATAAATTTAATTTTAAAAATTGATGGCTCTACTTCTACTAAGGCATTCTAGGGTCACCCATTACCTATATTGTACCTTATTAGCCAGTTTGAAATCTAACGCAGGTAGTGTTTCCCAGTGGGGATCTGCTTACAAGATGTGTTCTAGAATAAATCGTTCTTCTGTTGTCTCCATGCAACTGCCACAGAACTCAATTAGTTATTTGCTAATTTATTATTACCATTCCTTATTGGCAATTAACTGGTTACCTTAGAGATCATCTCTCTCCCCATACACTTTCACCAAAGTTGAGCTCAGACTGAGGCTTCCTAATGAACCTGAGATTTCTCTCCTTAGGGGACTGGAGATAGGACATTTTTCAGAGAGGGCTCTGAGGCTTTGGAATTCCTCTTATCAGAGGACCATTTGTTTTGGGTCCTTGGGGCTGCACCTGGTTTTTCTCTGATTATCAGTCAGACTTACAATGCGAGAGGACCATAGACATTTATTTGCCTCCCTAACCTTACCCTAGTCTTTGCTGTGACTTTAGTATACTGTGCCCAGAGGCTGAAGCTAGGGGGTTGGGGGTATCACTTGTTAGGAATTAAGGGAATAAAAATATGAAGTCATCTCTAGGCAAAGCTGGAATCTTTCAATTATTGCACTGCAATGGATCTGAGGCGTCTTCGTGGAGTTTCTGTTGTTGAACCCTCTGCATTTGTATCTCAGTTTCCAGGGCTTATTGAAGGCCAAGCTTGGCAAGATCAAGTGTTTCAGATGTGGGTAAATGAAGTCATTTGTACAAGAGAGCTGTGTGTGAGAGGTGGGAGGCTGGCTCTGGAGCGGCCATTGGCCATTTTCCCCCACTGAGAGGAGCTTGATTTCTTGCTGTGTGACTGGCTGGCCTTTAATGTGAGCCTCATTTACTTTGAACAATGGAGAGGCTTGAAGTGAAAGTCCCAGAGGATCAGTTGTTTGTAGAGGGAAATGCTCTTCAAGTTACATTTCCTTTTTGGCTGTTGTGTAGTTACGAGTAGTTTTTGTGTGGGCTGCATGATGACGGTCACTCTTTTTCCAGTGGATGTAGCCAGGCTGCAAGTGCCTCCCTAGGTTCCCCCACAGAATGGTGAGAAAAGTACTGCAGCTATGTGAAGAATGGCTCTGCCAGGTCCAGGAACTTGGGCTCCCACTCAGAAACCTCATTGGCTAGTATTCAGCATTTTGCTTAAAAATATTGGCTAGGACCACACCGCTCCATAGCACTCCTGGAAAAGGTATCAGAACAGCCCAGTATTTCCACTTTATAAGCATGAAAATGGAATTACAGAAAAGGCAAATAACTCATCCAGGCAGACAACTGGACTTCCTTTTGCTTGACAGAGTTTCTTCTGATGAAACTTTAAAGTATTTTCTGTCATATAACAGAAATTGGGTTCCATAGGAAGACCTTTGAATCACAGTGGGTTTCTAAAAAGCTGTACAGCAATTGAGTGTTTGTTTTGTAAATTAGACCCCCCCATGTTAACCATATTGGTGGCAATCCATATTTATAGGAATCCTGTGGTGGATTATTTTGCAAAAGAAAAGAGCCCTTGTGTAATGGGGATAATCAGCTCCTGACTAATTTCCATTACAAGTAAGTCTGAATTTTCACATATCTTGTTTGCTTAAAGTGAGCTTTCTTACTTGGCAAGATTTACAAAACCTTTGGAAGATGGGCTAATTCATTATTCCCTTGGATTTTTAATGTTTAGTGTTCCTTTTTCGAATTTCATTTAATTAGAAAAACATTTAATTAATTCATATTTAAAATACATGGAGTCCAGAGAAAACAGATACGTATCTCCCAAATATAAGACATTTCATATTTGTTCCAGATTTTTTAAAAAATAGAAGGTTACAGCTACCCTACTCACATTTTATTCCTATCTATTCACATTTTGTATGTATGTGGCTGGAAGAACAAAATCACAACAGGAATGTTTTCGATGCTTTTTGTCTTAGCCTGTTTCACTTGCTTTTGAAAGAAATAGCTCCTACTTTAAAGCTCCCAAATCAATAAGGGCTTCCTGAATTGAGTTGATCCTGGGAATTACTTTGGAAAATGAAAGAGCTCTTTTAGACTTCCTTTAAATTCAGCATTTTGCTAGGAAGAACATTATTTTTCAGAAATTAAAAAAAAACCAGAGTGAGAGTTTGACAGATTGACAGACATAGGTGTTAGGAGAAATTGTCTTTAGTTTTGAGCATACCATTTGAAATTGAAGTAGACAAGGAGTTTTGTGTGAGGCTTGCATTCTCCTTGAGCTGTGTTCATGGACAAGCACCAGGGTTTCTTTATGTGGGATGCTTAAGCACTTGCCTTGATGTGCATAGTCTTCGGATGCTCCATTAAGTTTCTGAATGCTGGGGTGGCCAGTTTTCAGCTTCTCCCACAGGGACCCATCTGTCCACTGTTCTGTGACAAGATGCTCTCACTTACTGCCACCAACACTGGCCGTGATGGTCTCTGCTTCCTGGATTATTTTCACTCCTAAATCTAATTTCCAGAGCATGAAGGGTACCTCTTCTTAGAGTGTGTAGTTTGCTCTTCTGAATAACATGAATTCCCTGCGTAAGTTGGCAGGAAGATAAAGTCAACCTAAGGGACAGATTCTCCCTTTATGTGTGTGTGTGTGTGTGTGTGTGTGTGTGTGTGTGTGTGTGAGAGAGAGAGAGAGAGAGAGAGAGAGAGAGAGAGAGAGAGAGAGAAGACATTATTTGTGTTTCTCACCCACTTATTCTGCCTCTGTTCTGTGGTGATGGAGCCTTTAGGGGCTGGTCTTTTGATACACAGTCTGTGAGCTTATGTCCTAAAAACCCTACTCCCCAACTTTGATACCCCACTGGTTGTCTCCATAAGGAAAAATTTATAAGCCTATTCAGAACAGGGAGTGATCTCCCTAAATGTGTGGCTAAGGCAACCCGATTTGATAAAGTTCAGAAACAGATCTCATGGGGACTATTTTTAGTTGAGTAGTGGGCAGCCAAATAATATTTTTTTTGTTCATAAATTTCAGCTTCAGAAAAACTTATAGGGAATTTTAATTTATTGGACATATTTTTTTTGAGGCTTAGTTTCTCTTTTGTCTCTCTTGGGCAAAATTTTATTTCAAGCCTTTCTCTTCCTCTTTAATTCAATTGGCTTGAGGAAATCTGGTTTGGGTTCTCATATGTACAGGTACTTTGCTATAAACCATATATTTTCTAAGTGAGATGCATGAGTAGGGAGACTAGATTAAATTGCATTTAAACTGATGGGTTTAACTTTAAGCAACTCTTTTTTTTTCAATGAAAGATGTCTGTATTCTAGTATTCATATGTAAAACTTAACATATTTGAGGGAGACAGGGCTCTGGAAATGCAGGGACAAGCAGAGGCATCTGGATGTAGGTAATGGAAGACTGATTTTCTCCTCTGTGCTGCACTCAGAAAACTGGCATTGACTATGATCTTGCTGTACTGGTCATTTCTTTAATTAGCTCATTTCCATTTTCTCAAGTATGGACTTTTGAGTGATGAAGTGCACTAATGGCAATGTTCATTTCTAAGAGCATAGGGGAGAGAATATGATGGTATTAGTATTACATAATGGCTTTTCCATAGTGGGGTTTTGCTTGATTTTTTTAATTGCTAAACAATTTATGATAGTTGTGATTCTTTAGAAACAAATCTCAAATGGTACATATAAAACACCAATTTTTCTGTGTGACTTGTGAGCTTGCTGATGAAATGTGTGTCCCCTTACACCTCTAGGTCACTCTAATTTTATCTCTATTGGTAATTCTTTAGAAATGGAAAAAGGCGTGTGCTTCAGTGCAGTAAGAAATACAATAAGGTAATACCTGCAGTGGAAAGAAAACTAAACTGCCTTTGCATAAACTACTATTATACATTGTGTAGTGGCCTCAAAGAGCAAAATCTTATAAAACTGGTAAGCCATAAATACTATGATACTGTAAATTACTGAAATGGCATCAGGGGGCTTAGTCTTTGCACATCTGATTATTTGGCACCTCAAGAAGAGATCATGGAAGGTGGAGAAAAACTGGAACTGCAAAGGTATGTGGCTGTGAATGGTGTCAGATTTGGTGGCTCATGGGATAAAAAAATACATGTGACTTTTGCAATACCATGCTCTCCTCACTCTTTGACCCTAACAAGCTCCATCAGAACAGTTTTTTCTGTGTGAGTGACCTCGAGTCACTGTATCCCCAAATATAACAATCTAAAAGTCTATAATTTTGGAATAAGGGAAGAGGTCACAAGCAAAAAAGAAAAAAAAATAGAAACCTCATAAGAAAGGATATTTAGTTTATTGAAAGCTATTATTATTAAGGAAATTAGACTTTAGGACGTCAAGGATTCTAAAAACAATTCTAAACAGATGCTAAACTGTGCTAATTCTGCAACATTTATTTGAGGAGATTTGGTCAGGAGATCTCCAAGTTCTCTTGCAACTCTGAGTGTAATTCTGTGAATTTTGCAGCATTAGTTTGAGGATCTTTATAAAGCATCAAGGTTTGAGTCCTTGTAATGGCAAGGTCTATAGGTATTAAGGGTAAGGAACTTAGTTAAAATAGGTGACACAACAGCCCTTTAACTTTTATTTATTTATTTATTTATTTATTTATTTATTTATTTATTTATTTATATTAATTTTTTATACATATCTCCCCATTGCCCCCCCTCCCACCCAGGCATACCCCAACCCCGCCAGTGTCTATGTTCATTGGTTATGCTTATATGCATGCATACAAGTCCTTTGATTGATCTCTTATCTACCTCACCTAACTTTAATCTTCCTGCTGTAATTTCACAGTCTGAAGCTTTACTGTCTCTGTATCTATCCTTTTGTTCATCAGTTTATAATGTTCTTTATTATCCCCCAATGAGTGCGATCATGTGATGCTTCTCCTTCATTGACTGGCTTATTTCACTAAGCATAAGGCTCTCCAGTTCCAACCAGGTTGCTGCAAATGGTAAGAATTCCTTTTTTTTAATGGCAGCATAGAATTCCATTGTGTAGATGTACCACAGTTTTCTGATCCACTCATCTGCTGACGGGCACCTAGGCTGTTTCCAAATTGTAGCTATTGTAAATTGTGCTGCTATGAACATAGGGGTGCATAAATCCTTTCTGATTGGTGTTTGTAATTTCTTAGGATAAATTCCTAAGAGTGGGATTACAGGGGGTGACATATTCTGTGTCTAATGTAAGTTGTGAGTATGTACATCAAAATTCAGTTGCCTCCCCATTCAAATAGGTCTCCATGTCTAATGTGAGTTTTATTATAAAGGCAGCAATGACTATACTAACCTTTCCTCAGTTAGTCTGTGCTTGTTCTAGAGAGAGTAGGAGATACACTCCCCTTGTCTGGCAAACCAGACCTTTTAGAAGAACACAAATTCATTCAAATATAAATTGTATTGATTATCACATGACCTCAAAATTCGCAGAGCTGGAAGTCACTGAGATCTTTTTAAGTTAGATATTCTTGAGAACTATTTTGTATATCATGATAAATTATTTAACCTTTCATACTGTTGAAGGCCATACATTATGGAAATAAGCAGCTTTTTATTCTATTCTAAGGTCAGTCTAACCAAATTATGCAACTTCTAATGCAATTGCTTGAAGCTTCCACTTTGAAAGTTTTCTCATTTTAATACCTTGCAACAGAAATAAATATTTTAGCTACTATTTGTACTTGATATATTTCACTGATTGTCGTCCTTTGTAGCATTTGTTGGCATGAGAGGCAGCTTACAATGGCCTTTCTCATTTTGCTGTTTGCTATAGATAATCAGCAAAAAGTCAGAATTGAATAAAAATGTGTTTTTGTGTGCATGTTATTTTTAATTTCAAGCCATAAAAGTCTAAGTGAGCCCTACAGAATATACATATATGTGTGTGTGTGTGTGTGTGTGTGTGTGTGTGTGTGTGTGTGTGTGT
>JAAGEH010000037.1:2217136-2417031 GCA_011751065.1 Lasiurus cinereus
TGTGTGTGTGTGTGTGTGTGTGTGTGTGTGTGTGTGTGTGTGTGTGTGTATGGGGCACTTGGGGCTTTGCTTGAGAGCCAAAATGATGTAGATTTTTTTAATGTATATTTGATTCTAGGATTATTAAACTTAATGCATGTTGGAGACTGACAGATTGCATTTAGTAGGGTTTGGGGCACTGTCTATAACAAAGCAATCTATTTCTTTCAGGAAGTAAACTGTTCATTCAGGAAGGTCAGTTGGGGAGCCCTTGGGAAGTTCTGTTTTACTTTTAATACTGATAAAGAATATTTTTCAGGAACTCCTTAAAAGTAAGGCTAATTCAGTGTAATTATTTTTGTATAGTGTCAGGAGTTATTAATTATGTTTTGTTACTGATGAGTTTCTACAGTGGTCATGGTTCTGAGCACTTAAAGGGAATTTATTCTAGGTAGATCCTAGTTCTCTATGATGCTTTGCCGACAATAAGTGAATGGACTTATTGTTTAGTAGTGGGTCTCTTTTCAAGGAAAATAATATTGGCTTGAAAATATTTATCCATTCACCTATACACTAAATATGTGTAGATAATTATTTATTGACCAATCCTTACTCAGGTCTTAGGAATATAGAGAAAGTATAAGCAGTACCTACCTCCATAGCTTATATTGTCACTGAAGAACCTAGAGGTTAAGCATATTTTAAAAAACAAAATCAGCCCTGACTAGTTTGGCTCAGTGAATAGAGTGTTGGCCTTCAGACTGAAGGGTCCCAGGTTTGATTCTAGTCAAGGGCTTGTACCTTGGTTGCAGGCACATACCCAGTAGGGGGTGTGCAGGAGGCAGCTGATTGATGTTTCTAACTCTTTATTCTTCTCACTTCCTCTCTGTAAAAAATCAATAAAATATATTTTTAAAAAAATCAGTCCTGCTGGTGTGGCTCAGTGGTTGAGCATATGCCTGGATTGTGGGCTGGATCCCCAGTAAGAGTCATGCAGGAGGCAGCTAATTAATGATTCTCTCTCATCACTGATGTTTCTATCTCTCTCTCCCTCTTGCTTCCTCTCTCTGAAATCAATAACAACATATTAAAAAGATGAAAACAAAATCAATGACTAAAGTAATGATTACTCACTAAGTGATGCCATGTAACTGATTAACAATTGGAAAAAAGTATTTTTTTCCATTATATGAGAATATAAATTCAACATGGATTAAGAGCTAAAACTTTAAGATTAAAACTCAAATAATAAAATTATTGAAAGAAAACAAAATTCATCTAATCTTGAAATTGAATAAAACTTTAGAAATATATAAGAAACAGAAATGAGTGCAAAGAAAAATACCAGCAGCTTTGACTATGTCAAACTTTAAAAAGTTTGTATGTCCAAAAATATCATAAGCTAA
This sequence comes from Lasiurus cinereus, assembly GCA_011751065.1. NCBI lineage: Eukaryota > Metazoa > Chordata > Mammalia > Chiroptera > Vespertilionidae > Lasiurus > Lasiurus cinereus. The sequence continues at coordinate 2,218,522 of JAAGEH010000037.1, forward strand.
ATAAAAAAAATAAATGATAGCAGACAAAGAACCTATATTTATTAATTTTACATATAATTATAGGGTGCTTATTACTATGTGCTAGTCAGTATTTAAGGTGCTGGGGCTACAATAGTGAACAAAACAAAGTTCCTGATCCACTGAGTTTATATTTTTATGGGTGCAAACACCAAGCGAATAAATATAAAATACGTTAGGTGGATAAGGTTATATGTTCTCCTGGGAATGAGGATTCTCTAGGAAGGTCAGGAAAAACATCTTGGATAAGGGGACATTTAAGCAACACTCTTAATATAGAAAGAGTTCTTACAATTAAATAAATAAGACAAATAACCACCATATAAAATAATGCAGTAGTCACAAATAGATAATTCATAAAGAAGCTTTACAAATGACCAATATATTTGAAAGTATTATAACCTTAGTAATTGAATAATAGCAGTGGAATGACACTAATTTTAATTACAAACACTATATATTCTTATTAAAAATTCAAGCAATATAGGAGTGTATAAAATAGAAGTCTCCACAACTCTCTCCTCACCAATCCATTACCTCACGGAAACTACAGACAATGTTATATTCAAGTTGTCATTTTTTAAACTTGTCAAATTAGGAAAATTTTAGAAAATATACTAAACATTGGTAAGGGTGTGATTATTATAATAGTACTCTGTTATATGGAGTATAATTGATAGAATTGAAACTGATATAATATTTCTTGGGGGTAATTTGTAAATATACATTAAAACCCTAAAATATCTAGCATTTCTTCCTCTGGATGTTATCCTAAGGAAATCAGTTTAGATCACTTGGAAATTAATGTCCAAGGGTGTTAATCTCAGCATAATTTATAGAAATAAAATATTGGTAATATCTTAAATATCATTGATATGTGAATGACATTTTTTAGGTTGCATATATTATTAGACTACCATGAAGATATTAAAATAATATTTTGAGGAATATATAATGGTATACACTCATGGTATAGCATACATTAATTGAAAAATTTAGTAGACAAAATGGCATGTGTAGATTGATTCCAATGATTTAAAAATATATATGCATAGGCAAAAAAACACTCGAAGGAAAACTACCTAAGCATTAATAATTATCTCAGGTCTCAGAAAATCAGGTGATTTTTACTTTTTAATATACTTTCTAATTTCCCAATTTTTTTTACATTAAATTGTAATATTTTTGAGATAAGAAAAATAATTACTTACAGAAGTTAACTATTATACTATATAGTTCATATTAGTGGCCAAATATGTGTCATAGGCAGTATTATAAATTATTATTTATTTTCATTTTTTAATCAGATCATACTTTCTAAATTTTTCTTCTTGTTTTTCTTTTTTGGTGCTCTCACTCAGATGATAACAGGTATGAAGATTTGCATTTAAAAATAACCCTTTTCTTTATATTTACCTTTCAAATGTTTTAAATAATGTTATGAAACATATTTTTCCTTTTTCACTCCTCTTGCCCATCTTGTAAAAGTAGACTTGTCTCACTAGTGTTAGACATCTGGTCCACAAATTTTATTTTTAGAATGAGAAATTTTAAAATAGCAATATTTGGCTATAATCTGTACAGATTTTTAATATTATAAAAATGATAAAGGCTTTCTCTAAATGCCAGTTTGGCAACATATATTTTTTGGTGCCATTTTTTAGGCCCAATAGCCAATTTGAAGAAGCACCTTTTTAACATTTCTTAATATTTGATTTCATGTTTGAAACTTTTGGCTCTGAGGTATATAATATCTCCAACAATTTGGAACAACAACAAAAAGAGGCAGTGAATGAGTTGGCAAATATTTAGATGCTCAACATTTAAAATTCAGCCTTGACCAAAAGCACTGTCCCCCTGTCCCTCAAACAAAATGGACCACTTTCAATCCTTATTAAGAAAGGCACATTTATTTGATTGCCTCCCCATTTAGTAGTTTAACTTTGAACAGCCTAAGTTCAAAAACTAGCATCCTTTGAGACACTTTAATTGATGGCTGTATAATTCTGTATAAACCTCTCACATACTAAGTACTGTACTTAAATGCAAAATGTTTATTCAGTTGTTCTGTGTAGATATCAGGACTATTTAGATATTGTAAAGAAAATTCTAATTAAAAAACAGATGCTTCACTTCCACCCCATAACTAATAGATGAGAATGTTGTCTGTACAATGTCACCTAATTGTAGATGAAGTGTTCGTGTGCTACAGAACACATCTGCAGCCTAATTCGATAGTCTGTCCCTTGGATAAATGGAGAGTGTAGCCTTCAGTAGGACTGTATTTATTATGCGTGGAATCATTTAACTAGATGAGTTTCAATTTCAATTATATGTTATTACATGGCATATTTGATAAAAATAAATCTGTTGTTTTTTTATGTGTGTAAGCACAAAAAGAAGGGAATAAAAATTAAGGGAAATCAAGGGAAACACCACTACTTTCCCCCCAGCCTCCTCTTTTCCCAGTTTTTTTTTAATGTAAAAATCCTCATTTAAAGAAATATTGAGAATGCTTGAAACTTGATTATGAAACTACCTAAGATTCACATTTTCCAATTGTATAGCTTAAAGATGAGATTATTCAAATTAAAAAAATCATAAAATTAAATATTTGATTTTAAGCCAGGATATGAAAGAAAAGTAATGTGATAAAACAGTGTTCTAGCTGAGAAAATAAAATGTAATAGTATACAAATTCATATAACCACTAAAGTCAGTATAAAACTCTGTAAAGTGATAAGAAGATTAAAAGCAAAGAATTTTGCTTATTGAATTCTGAGCCTATTGGCAGTTGCCAGTCAGTGGGGGTTTGGTACATGCTGCTCTATAGGATGTGAGTAAAGGTGATTCTAAACTTGCTTATGGGCCCTGGATAGGCTTAAAGATTTAAACTTCTCCCCACCTTCCATTTTCCTTGGATGCTATTGCCTAGGACCCTAGCACAGAATTGATTAGATGTTGTGGCTGAGATATTCTTATTTACCAGTGGCCTTTCCCTGCAGGCCTTGTTGACCCCAATTTTTCTCCTCTGCCAGCCTCGTCACCCCTAACTGCCCTCCCCTGCTGGCCTGGTCCCCCCAACTTCTCTCTCCTACAGGCCTGGGTCCTCTTCAACTGCCCTCCCCTGCTGGCCTGATCGCCCACAACTGCCCTCCCTTGCAGCCCTGGTCCCTCCCAACAGCCCTCTCCTGATGGCCATCTCGTGGTGGCCATCTTTTGTCCACAAGGGGGCAGCCATCTTCTGTGTTGGAGTGATGGTCAATCTGTATATACTCTTTTATTAGATAGGATAGAGGCCTGGTTCATGGGTGGGGGCCAGCTGGTTTGCCCTGAAGGTTGTCCTGGATCAGGGTGGGTATTCCCTTGGGGTGTGGGGCGACCTGGGTGAGGGGCCTGTGGTGGTTTGCAGGCTGGCTATGCCCCGCTATGGTGACCCAAGTGGAGGCCCTGGAATCTGGGGTTTATTTATCTTCTATAATTAAAACTTTGTAGCAGAGGCCAAAGCAGGCCAGGGTTCTGGGAACTTGGCTTCCTCCATCGCTGGGGGCAACCAAGCCTCCTGCTCTCTCCAGCTCCATGGCTATCTCCATTTGGGGGAGGGGATTTATTTATCTTCTATAATTGAAACTTTATAGCCTTGAGTATAGGCCTGGGCCAGCCAGGGCAGCAGGAAAGCTTGGCTTCCTCCATTGCTGGGAAAACCCAATGAGGGAGATTGAGGCACCTAGGATGAAAGAGATATTACAAGACTCCCCTGCAAGAAATGGGAATCTCAATGGGTTGATACCTTTGAAGACACATCTGTTAATATCCTGAGTGAATGTAGTATACTATCTGACTTTTACTTGATAATTATTAAGAAACCTGTTGCTGTCTGGGGGAAAAGTAGGCTGAGTCCTACTGTATTTTTTTAAAATTATATTGATTACTCATTATAAAATCAATTCATTTCTATTGTGAAAAAGATGGAAAAGTACAGAAATATTTGAAGAAGTTGGAAAATCATCCATAATTCCACTACTCAGGGACAACTACCATGGAACAAAATAGGTGTTCAATAAAAGTTATTGAATTAATGAAAATAACTTCCAAAGTTTTACCATTTTAAAATTGGGATCATTTTAGTTGAGATTTTTTTTTCATATTTACATTATATCATAAGAAACTAGAGGCCCAGTACACAAAATTCATGCACGGAAGATGTGTGTCCCTCAGCCCAGCCTGCACCCTCTCTAAGCTGGGATCCCTTGGTGGGATTGGGCCTAAACAGGCAGTCAGACATCCCTCTCACAATCCAGGACTGATGGTTCCTAACTGCTCACCTGCCTGCCAGCCTGATCACCTTCTAACCATTGCCCTGCCAGCCTGATGGATATCTAACTGCTCCCCTCTTGTCCTGATTGCCCTAAACTGTCCTCCCCTGCAGGCCTGGTCACCCCTAACTGCCATCTCCTGCTGGCCAGGTTGCCCCCAATTGCCCACCCCTGCAGGTCAGGTCCCCCTAACTGCCCTCCCCTGTCAGCCTGATCTTCCCTAACTGCTCTCTTCTGCCAGCCTCATTCCCCCCCCCCCCCAATTGCCCTCCTCTGCAGGCCTGGTTTCCCCCAACTGCCGTCCTCTGCATGCCTGGTTCCCCAACTGTCCTCCCCTGCCAGCCTGATCACCCCCCAACTGCCCTCCCTTGCAGGCCTGGTCCCTTCCAACTGCCCTCCCCTGCTAGCCATCTTCTGTCCACATGGGGGCAGCCATCTTGTGTGTTGGAGTGCCAGTCAATTTGCATATTACTCTTTTATTAGATAGGATTATTTTATGTCATTAGCATATATTTATAAGTAAGATTTTTTAGTGGTTAAATTGTATTCTGTTCCATACAACAAATTGTATTCTGTTGATTAATTTTATTCAAACAATCTCTAATGTTGGCCTTTTAAGCTATTTAAATTTTTGTCCTACTATGAATAACACCATGATGGATATCCCTGTGCATAAATCTCCCTGTGTTATTTGATTGTTCCTTTAGAATGCATTCCCTATTTAATTATTACAAATAAATTCTAACCAAGCCTATTTTTTTTGCTTTTAGTTACATGAATAACCCTTTACATGATAATAGTTATTTATTTATTTTTCATTATTGGCTCCTTCAAGATTTTTCATTATTTTTTACTGGCATACTCATTTCTAGTTCAACTGTGAAGTTGGAGAAGTTCCTACATACATCAAAGTTAGCTAGAGGTGCTGTTGGGAGAGCAAAAAGCCGTTCTCTTATATTATCCCCTGGTACTTTCTTTCCAGAGTCAGTGGATATTAATTCAGGCCTTAATCTGGCATTTTTCAACCTTTCTCCTGCTTGATTCTGTGCTGGGCATCTCCATTAACTAGGAAGCTCTGGAGATGGCAATTTCACGGACCACTGGCTTGGGGTTGTGACCTGCACTTTAATAAGCACTGCCCCAAGCCTTTTTTCTCCTATGACCTGCTGCTTCTGCAGACCTGGGCTCTGTTTAAGGGCCACTGGTTTTTCTTTTTTCTTTCATGCAACTGATTTACAAATTAATTTTAATAGCCAGTTCATGATGAGGAACTTCTGAGCTCATGTTCCTAGCACTGTGCTCTGTCCCAGATATGCCTTTCTTCTACCCAGGAAACCAACTCCTGGTGTCTCTTTTCTATGTATCTTTTACACTTTTTTTCCAATTTGGGGATGTAATATAGAAAATTGGGGCAGGGGATTCAATTCACTTTCACTACTTGGGGGACCAATTTATACTTTGAAAGTTTTAGCGCAAGGCCAAAAGACTGGCTGGGAGTGGGAAGGGAGAACAAAAGTTGGTTTTTCTATTATAGTATTTAACCTGAATGAAATGTGTGAAACCTGGCAAACAAGATCTCACTCTAAATGACTCATTGCTATCAATAAAATAATAAATAGCTGGGTGCCACTATTTTCTAATCAGGTGTATAGCCCTGATGTATCAGTTAAAAAAAAATAAATAACTAGATACTTTTCCCCATAAAGTTAGCATCTGAGGATCTAATCTCTTTACGTTCATTTAACTACAAGTTGATTTTCCCCTTTTCTAGCTTATAGAGTTGTAATTCATGCACTTACAATTAAAATGACATTCAAATACAGCTCAGGGTTTCCTTTGATTTTGTAGTGGTTTTGGTGTGTAGGGCAGGTTGTTGCTTTGCTATAAACCACAGACCCAGAGTAAACCTCAGCTGTGCTGTAGCTATTTTGGACGACAAGTTTCTAGTTGCTTGTGTGTAATTGCCCATGTTACATCATCCTAACCATTGTGAAATGTGCAAAATGCAAAGCTCATCTAATGATTCATTTCAGGTGGACAGTTTATCTCAAAGTAATTCTAGAAGCCATTCTCTGCATGAAACAGATTCCCCCATTTTGTTCTTGCTTTCTTGTTCAGGTTGAAGGTAATTTAGTGATTGATAACAATGTACTAGGGAGAAACATATCATATACATTGTGCCATGTAACATTGACAGTCTACCTAAAATGTTCCATGGGATGTAGTTTCTCTTGGTGTAAGTAAAGAACCAAGGGAAGCAAAATTCTCTCCATATCAAATCAAGGAAGCATTAAAATGAAATTGAATTTTCCTATCACTGAGCAGCAGAGAAAAAAAGTCTATTTTCAGCATTCACAAGAAGCTTGAATACAAATTGCTCACTGGTCTTACTGGGGTTTCAGTTTGTCAGATTATGCTATATTTTGTGATCGTAAATGTATGCCACATGAAGACTTTAAAATGCCTCTGTTGGTGGATTGTATTAACCCATCTTTAAGTCAGGTATGTGAAATTCCACTAAGCTAAAATTTGGCATTTTCTTACCAATGTTAAACATTTTTAGACTAGATAATTGATCGTGTTTATTCACCTGTTAATAAGAAGAGGGGCTTAAATTAATAACATTTATTCATGGACCTTACATATCATACCACACACAGAGTATAGTTTGGTTAAAGGCTTTATAGGTAATATTTCAAAGTGGGGGAAAAAGATTGCTTGGAACCAGAAAGATCAGAAATAGATAAAATAATTCTGGGCATTTTTATTGTTGAATAATGGACTGTGTAAATACTACATGTGACTATTAGATAAAATGAGAATAGATAGGGTTCAATATTAATTTGTTTAGTATCAGCTGATGGCCTGATTTCAGGGTACAATGAAATTATGTTATCAACATATTTTTTATTGATTCCTTGGTTTGAAAATTAAATAAACATAGCACAAACATTTGCAGTGATAAGTTGTAGCAGGGAATAAGGTTTTGATTTGGAAACTGAAAACAGAATTAAAGGTGATAGAGGCAGGAAGCAAGCTGTGGCATAAGATTTCTGCCAGCATTTCTTGAAGTAACAGTATATTTGTGATTTTGGAGGAATAAGAACCAAAGAACAGAGACTTTGAAGGAAGTGGTCTAACATACATTCTTAAGGATGATGTCAATATTAGCAAATACTATTGTTGAATAGTTTAGCTTGATTTGGTATGGATATATTCATTTATTAATTATTTCATTCTATAATCCCCCCCCCCCCCCCCGTGTCTTCTTGGTATTGTTCTATATACTGTTTAAACAAGGGTGAACAAAACTGACATACTCCCTGCCTTTATGGAGCCAGGAGATAAAAACCCCAATATAAAAGTGTAGTGCTATAAAACAAAAGGTCATTTTAGTATGCAAGAGAAAAATTGGGGTATCTGACATAGTCTAGAGGATTAGAGAAGTCATATTTGAGTTAACACTTTAAGGGTAAACAGGAGTAAGTGAAGCAGAAGGGTTTTGGGTTGGGGCGATTAGCATGTGAGAAGATCCTGAGGTAGGAAAGACCTTGGTGGACCTCAAGCTAGATTACCAGTGGAATCAGAACCTGTGGGTGAGTGGGAAAACATTGCATGCTGTGGCTGATGAAGTATGGATCTGGAATTAAACTCTTGGCCACATCTCAGAAATGCCTTCTGAGTGCTGAGGTTTTGAATCCCACACATAGCCATTGGTTAAAAGAGTGTAAAGGGGCTGAGGCAATAGGGTAGTGATGATTGTGCACAGGGTCTATTGTGAATTCTAGCAAACACAAATTCACTTCAGAAAAGCAGCCATGGACTGAATCCATTTCAAAGTAAAGAAAGAAGAAGCCTGCAGCCAGCTCCAGATGGATGGTTTGTGGCTCAAGTCCATTCTCCTAATCTCTGCTTAATTGCCTTTTGTGTCCATGTTGTGCTCACACACATTGGTGGGTGGTATGCAGATGAACTCTGTTAAAATAGTGCTGTGGCTCATCCAAGGCTTATCTAGTAACATTCACATTGTGGAATAAGTAATATCAAGACAACATTGACAATTTTATTTTCGTTCTCGGCTGGTCTTGACAGAGAAGACAAAGAATTTCTTCATCTTCTCTCTGAATAAATAGACAGCAGGCCCCAGGGAAGGATTTTTTACTTCCCTATTTCCTGCTTCCTGTCTCAGCTTCTTTATCTCCTCTTTGTGCTCCAACTTTTTTTGTGTGAAGTTCTGCCCAATAGTCAGCAGAGGGCGCACAAATGCACCAAAATTCAACCTTTATTTCACTGGTCAAAGTAATTTCATTGTCTTTATCTGTTCATCTTTTCATTCTTCAGAGACAGGGATGCATCTGAGCCTTTTCTCTTTGTAATATTTACATCAAGGGCAACAATTCCTACCTATTTTGTAAAAGTGGGCCAAAGTGACTAGATAAAAAAAAAATGGATTGTGTTTCTGAGATATGGGAGAAAATGGTGTGTGTGTGTGTGACAGAACTCAGAGTTGCTGGTATCCTGTGTAACTTGTTTGGAAAGGACTCATTTTGCCAGTAGCAAGGGAGACAGTCAGTCAGGGCTTCTGTTCTTTGCTTTCCTTGGGCTGTTGTCCTTATAACAGCTGGCCTACTTCCTGACATGTCCTAATAATGAAGATGATGTGGCCAGGGGGAGATTAATCTCTTTCCCCAATCTGACCTCTTCATTGAATTTGCTCCTTGCTGAAGTCCAAAGGGAATTGTCTCCTCTTAACTGTGAGCTCTGTTCACTCTGTCCAAGGTCAGAATCCAGCTGTGACCTGTCTGCCTCCAACATCACTGGCCATAGAGAGTGATCTGAATATGCCTGTGACAGTTCTGAGCATGATGTGTGAGAAGCAGAAGACAGTTAGTGTAAGCTTCTCAAAGGATGTCTTGGCATGCCAGTGCTGATGAAAGTGGAGACTTGTTTGTGTCAGTGACATATCAGAAAAGACATCTATGGACCAGATTCAGAGAATGAGGTGTGTAGCTTAGTATAGTCTTCTGACAAAAGCCCACATACTTTATACTTATCTGCCCTTAGTGCCAATCTTCTGATGTCTTAATCTAACTTCGTTCTGGTTTGTTCATAGGATTCTAGTGCCACAAAGAATTGTTTGGCTAGTGGCAGTTATACTGGTTTGCACATTAATACAAGTACAGGACAGTTTAACCAATTAGTGTCATAATATGAGGAATAAGCAAATTTAGCATATTCTGCCTATTGTAAAGCATCAGGCACAGTTATAACTCCTCATAAATAATGATGTCCCTGAAAGGTCACTTTTTCATTTAAATTACCTTACCATTAGCAGGTTTGGGAAAGAACTGTATTGAAGAACATGTTATTTAAACTGTAAAATGATTTCTCAATAAAATGTTTTTTAATTTTTCCCTTTGGGGCTCTGGGGTGCCCTCCTTGTCTTAAAGATCCACATGGGCAGATTGCATGTTAGCTTGAAAATCCAGAGAAGGAATCATTCTTACCTTCAATGTCAGCAAAACACTAATACTTTAAACACAAAGGACATTTTACATAGTAACTGTGTCAGATGGAGTGAGTGGCACTGTGAGCTTGCTCTCTCTTGATGATTTCTGTATGATGGGAGCAACATTGGGAGTCAAGTCAAGGCTACTCCTTAGTTTGTGGGGTATAAATGAATGAATCAGGTCACGGCTACTCCTTGATTTGTGAGGTATAAATGAATAACTTTAAAAAATGTTGTATAGTCAGAATTATTCCTGTTCTTCCTCAATAGACTTGCAATCCTGGGCTGAATACTTATCTGGCTTGGTTTTGTGTGTATTGATCAAGGGAAACTTCCAGTGACCAGTTTGATTAACCACTAATTGTTATTCCCTCTTTCCTACTATTCCATTTTGGGTGTTCTTTTACTCCAGTACATTGGATTTTCAATCACTTCAAACTCTATTAGGCTGTCTTCCATTTATAGCAAATTAGATTCCCTTATACTTCCCTGCCTAGCAGGATTTTTCTCTCCACAATGTGTAGAGTATTAGATTCTCTGACATGGGTTGCTGCTTGTTAAGTTGTGTTTGGTGCTGCATAATATTGAATTCTCTTCTTCATCAGTAGTCACTAATTTGTTAATTATACACTTGCAAATTCACTTCTTTTGGACATTCTCAAATGCACAGTTCTCTGCAAACTCTGCCTACACAAGTCAGTGCCTCAGGCAGCCATAGCTGCTCACAGGTTCAGTTCAATTCAGCTCTGTGATATTGAGCATCTGTGCTTCAGCATCTATGCTAGGTATTATAGGGCTTGCCAACGTGAAGGAAAAATAATTCTTGCCATCCAAGAGTTTACAGTCTGCTGGGATAGGGACAAGGAAGAACAGTGCATAAGATGAACTATGTGTATGAAGGCTGTTAGTTTTATGTCTTCCCTAGTAAAAATTTACTATGTAGCATATTTAAAGCACTGTTGATGGCAACTTGTGATTTATTATGTCATTATAGCCACAACTCTGTTCTATGATGAAAGAAAAAATTATAAAGCACAACTGTGTGAAAAGTGAACATTTTATCAGATTCCAATACAGGTATTGACAGAATTGCAATAAAACTCTGAGGTCCCTTAACACACTCAGTCCTGTTTTCACATGTGCCCAGAATGATATTAGCAATCACATGATTCTTTCTTTTCAAATTATTTTTTAATTAATTTTTTATACATATCTCCCCATTGCCCACCTCCTTCCCAGGCATACCCCAACCCCCCAGTGTCTATGTTCATTGGTTATGCTTATATGCATGCATACAAGTCCTTTGATTGATCTCTTATCTACCTCACCTAACTTTAATCTTCCTGCTGGAATTTCACAGTCTGTTTGAAGCTTTACTGCCTCTGTATCTATCCTTTTGTTCATCAGTTTATAATGTTATTTATTATCCACAAATGAGTGAGATCATGTGATGCTTCTCCTTCATTGACTGGCTTATTTCACTAAGCATAATGCTCTCCAGTTCCAACCAGGTTGCTGCAAATGGAAAGAATTCCTTCTTTTTAATGGCAGCATAGAATTCCATTGTGTAGATGTACCACAGTTTTCTGATCCACTCATCTGCTGATGGGCACCTAAGCTGTTTTCAAATTGTAGCTATTGTAAATTGTGCTGCTATGAACATAGGGGTGCATAAATCCTTTCTCATTGGTGTTTGTGATTTCTTAGGATAAATTCCTAAGAGTGGGATTACAGGGTCAAATGGGAGATCCATTTTTAGTTTTTTGAGGAAACTCCATACTGTTCTCCACAGTGGCTGCACCAGTCTGCATTCCCACCAACAGTGCACAAGGGTTCCTTTTTCTCCGCATCCTCGCCAACACTTGTCGTTTGTTGAAGCAATCATATGAGTCTAATAAATACTCATTAGGCATAGTAGAGAAATAAAATTTCAGGTTTAGATTACTCAATAACATGCTTTGACATTATATAGAGACTAGGTCTATCTCTATTTTTTCTTTGTCACCAAAATATTGTACTATTTATTAATCTTTGGAAGGGAAGGAACTAAACAATACAAAATGGTGTGAGAGTCATAGTACCCTATAAGCAACAAAAAGAGGGGAGGGGACCGAAACTGGTTTGGCTCAGTGGAGAGAGCGTAGGCCTGTGGACTGAAAGGTCCCAGGTTTGATTTCTGTCAATGGCATGTATCCTGGTTGCTGGCACATCCCTTGCAGGGGGCGTGCAGGAGGCAACTGATCGATGTCTCTCTCTCATAGATGTTTCTAACTCTCTATCCCTCTCCTTTCCTCTCTGTAAAAAATCAATAAAATATATTTTAAAAAAAAGAGGGGAGGGAAATTACTAATTGTAATCTTAATGCTCAAAAGTTTCAACATGGCTGCAGAATCACAATCTTACGTCTCACATTAGTGTAAATACTGCCTACTTTCTTCTTCATTTGGCTTCTCATTCCTTTAACACTTACCACATGCCAGGCACTGTTCCAGGTACTTTGTTGTAGCATCTCAGTAATTGCTCACGATAAACAAACCTTCTTTGCATTTGCTGTTGATTAAAAAAATCAAAGTTTACTAGCAACCAAGGGATGTGTTTTGCATCTCTTTCTGCCAACTCAACCAGAGTGCTTCATTAATGCCAAATTTCTAATTTGATGCAACAAATAGTGATCTCAGAAGAAATGTGGTTTAGAAAAAGACCTAACCAATAAGATTAAGATTATTTGTTATAGGAATGAAATAAAACAAAATCTTGGTTTAATTATTTTTCATTGACACCAAAATATTGTGCCATTAAAAAAATAATCCCTGGAAGGGAGGGAACTAAAAGTAAGGCAAGGTAGAAAGAGGTGACAGGACCAGTGCTTTTGCCATTTACTCAATATTTTCTAACTAGTAAGATATATTAGTGTGTCTAAAACCCAGAGTATGACATCTATATTTTCTATTTTAATTGTGCCCTGCAAAGAGATTTTATTTGTATGGTAAAGTGACAGCAACTTTCAGAACTCATTTTTTCAAGGATGTGTTATTTTTCAAACATGCAGACCATAACACTGTTTCATTAGAATAATAAAACATTGATCTTTCAAGTAAAATGTCCTACCTACTTACTTGACCAAGGTCATCACTAGTTTTAGGAGTGGCAGTGTTTTTTGTTTTTTTCTTTCTGAACTTAACATGCATACCTGGATGCAGACTTTATTATACTCTAATACCGCCCCCAAATTTTACTGATCTCCTACTATGTTCAAACACTCCTACCAGGGTATACACTTCCATAACTTAACTATATCATATTTCATTATCCTTTGAATTCAAGACTTGACACTGTGACTTACAAATTATAGCTTCAGAGAACTGTCAGTTACAATGCAACCTGCTATTCTTTGGACATACTTTATTTCATAGTGCAATTTCCACTTTTTCCCTGGTACTCATTTTTTTTCCCTATAAAGACCATAAAGTCAGTCACTGCCTCAAATCTTGCCACCCCTTTCACATTATTAACACAATGGTGAACATTCTACATGTTGCTCTTGATTCACATAATCACCATGCAAAATGCATCACTCATAAATTGTTTAGTGCGACCTTTTGCACAGTAAAACTAATTATTATTATCATGTAAGACCAGTAAACTAGGCTGGTAATTATCAGGGATTTATTTGAATGGATAGCTAAGCTATGTTTAGCAAGTTGGTCAAAGCAGTTATCATAACAGCCATACAAATATGTGGTATGAATTGGGTTGATTAGAGTAATTAATAACTGTTATTTGGCTCCTCTTTCCCAAGGTATTGCCTCAGCATTATCAAAAGGGGAAAGATAAAGTTGTTTTAAAAAGTTTGCATCCCTCTCCTAAGAATGCTACTTTTAAAATAATTAAAAGCACTGAACATCCAAAGGTGGCTCCTCTAGAGGAACCCTTATTTTTTATAGGACCTCCTTATACATTTGGAGGTTTCAGAGTCAGCAAGCATAAGCCACACTGAAAAAAAGTAGTTAAAAGGAGATGCTGAATAGTTAGTTCCCCAAGGCTGCCACTTTCCTTTTAGTCACCTGTGAGAGCTCCCAAGGGACCATTCCTCTGGCTGCCACTTTTGGCAGAGCCTGGCTTTGAGTTTTTTTTTTTCTCATCTAGAACTTTTTTGCTTTGCTCTCTAGCCTGTCCATAGTATCTGTTTCCTCTTCTTATTTTTTCCTCACAAAGTTGTTGTTTTTCTTGCCTGGGTTTCTTTCCCTCTGAGGTTTTCAAAGTGTTAATTTTGTTGGAGGCATTTTTTTTTAATTTAATGCCTTGGAGACCATCTAACACTGCCTGGTGGTGGTTTTGCTCTTTTTCTTTTTTCTTTTCAAAGAAAGGAAAAGGAGGTAGCTCTGAAGAGTTTTCTTTTTCTTTCCTTAAAAAGTAAAGAGTAAAAGTCCAAGTATTATCTCTGTGCATCTTAGCATATTAAGTTATTTTCCTTATTATAGTGCAGAGAAAAGAGAAAGGGAGAGGTTAAAATGAAACTGGTTTTCCCCACTGAGGTACTCCCCCCCCCAAAGGGATACTATTATTCACAAAAAGAATTTGAGACTTTTCATAATGGTTTTGAATAGCAATTGTTTCCCCCCTGTTTCTTCCATAAAACAAGGAGAAGAAATGGATACAAGGAGGGAAGGGAACTGAGGACATTAATTGAATACCAAATCTATGTCACTTCCTAGGCCCGATGATTTTCATATATTAATTAATTTAATTCTCACTACAGCCCTGTGAGACTGGACACAATATTATCCTAGTTTTATAGATGAAGAAACTAAAGGTCAAGGAAAGACCAAACCTAATGAGGACTTTAACCCAAATCTCTCTGATTTGGATTCCTTTCTCTTATACTAGTTAGAACTGAGTTTCTCAGAAATGAGAGAAGCTTCTAGTACTTATACATTCCAGATGCCTTGTTCACACCTCAAATCCCATTGACAGGAAGTGCCCATTCTTTCTTGCTTTTCTGCCTCTTTGACAATTGAGACTTATAATTCAGGGGCCAGCATTCTGATTGGCCCATAAAATTTAAGTTTGGAGACAACCATAGTGAAAAGCTTTTAGTAGAAATCACTTGGCTACTTTCTTAGAAACGGCCACACATTTTCTTCCCATGTGACACTGGAGTCTCATGATCAGGAAAAGGCAGATTCCTTTTCTATTTTATATGCAGTTGGCTTGTTAAGGTAGAAAGGTGTTGTGTTGTCTGAAGGTGTTGTGTTGTGGCTTGATGATGCTTGGAAGCTGTGCAGCACACATGGGAAATGGAGGTAATTGGGGTCCTTTGGTTACCCCTATGCTAGTAAACAGGATCATCTTCTGACAGCTTAGAAAGCTAGAAAACCAACAAAAGGGGGCTATTCTAGGCCCACTTGTCTAGTTTACCTGTATGAAATTTAGAATGGATATTGTACATTTGGTATTAATTTTTAATAATTCATAATGAACATTGATTCATTCAGCAAATAGTTAATGAATACATACGTCCAGGGTTCTAGAAAGAGCAGTGAACAAAACACAAATATTTCTAACATCATAGAGCTAAAATTGTAGTACAGGGAGAGAGATGATAAATAGTGAAATTTATCATATTTTAGAAGATAAATGCTATGGATAAAAATGTCAGAAAAGAAGAATTGTGAATATTGAAGAAATTTTGCAAATTTAAATAAGGTGATTAGATAAAGCTTCATTGAAATCTAATTTTATTCCTTATGAGTTCACACAAAGACTCTTTTCCAGCCAGGCTGATAGTTAGTTCATCTCTTCATTAATGCCCACCTTAGGTACTATTTGTTGTATCCTGTCAAACATGAAATACACATTTCAGAATAAAACAGACCCTGATACTACCTTTATGGAACCCAGAGTATAATGTAGGAGACATACAGTAAAAAATAATTACAGAGATAATTACTTGTAATCATGATAAGGGTGATGGAAAGCAGTACAAGGTACTAACATGTACCACTCATGAAAGCCAGGACACAGCTGACTAACACTATTAGACAAACCACTGAACATGTGATTTCACTGGATTATAATAGAAAGGACCATGCTGACATGATGACAAAACAGCAAGTCTCATTTGGTTTAGGTTGTGTCTAAGGGTCTATGATTTTGTGATTTCAAATATCTGATTGCCATAATTGCATATAGATATCTTCAGCCTCTAACCCAGCATATTATTGGCATTTTATTTTTTTTTAACAAATCTTTACTGTTCAGATTATTACAATTGTTCCTCTTTCTTCTCCCCATAGCTACCCTCTATCTGGTTCCCATCCCACTCTTTACCTTTACCTCCCCCCGCACTGTCCTCATCAATAGGTGTACGACTTTTGTCCAGTCTCTTCCTGTAACCCCACACCCTTTTCCCACTGAGAATTGTCAATCCACTCCCTTTCTATGCCCCTAATTATTTTATATTCACCAGTTTATTCTGTTCATCAGATTTTTTACTCACTATATTTTTAGATTCACTTGTTGATTGACATGTATTTGTGGTTCAAAATGTTTATCTTTACTTTTTCTTTCTTCTTCCTCTTCTTAAAGAATACCTTTCAGCATTTCATATAATACTGGTTGGGTGGTGATGAACTCTAGCTTTTTCTTATCTGTGAAGCTTTTTAACTGCCCTTTAATTCTGAATGATAGCTTTGCTGAGTAGAGTACTCTTGATTGTAGCTTCTTGCTATTGATCACTTTGAATATTTCTTGTCACTCCTATCTGGCCTGCATAGTTTCTGTTAAGAAATAAGCTGACAATTGTATGGGTGCTCCCTTGTAGGTAATTAACTGTTTTTCTCTTGCTGCTTTTAAGATTCTCTCTTTGTCTTTTGCTCTTGGTATTTTAATTATAATGTGTCTTGGTGTGGTCCTGTTTGGGGTTCTGTGTGCTTCCTGGACTTGTAAGTCTATTTCTTTCACCAGGTGAGGGAAGTGTTCAGTCATTATTTCCTCAAATATGTTTTCAGTATCTTGCTCTCTCTCTTCTTCAGGCATGCCCATAATTCAGATGTTGGTATGCTTGAAGTTGTCCCAGTAGCTCCTTACACTATCTTCATATTTTTGGATTCTTTTTGCTTTTGTATATTTCAAATATTTGACTTCATTCTTGCATTCCTCTAGTCTGCTGTTAAGTCTCTGTATAATATTTTTTATATCAGTTAGTGTATGTTTAATTTCTAGTTGGTCTTTTTCATATCCTTGAGAGTCTTGTTAAATTTATCGACCTTTTCTAGGACATTCTTGAAAACCTTGTAACTGTGGTTTTGAACTCTATATCCAGTCTTTAGTTTTTCTCCATTTCTTTCATTTGTGATCTGTTTCTTTGTATCCACATTTTGGCTGCTTCCCTGAGTTGGTAGAGTAGCTTTGTGTGGTATGTGTCCTATAGGGCTCAGTGGCCAGCCTCCCCCAGTTACCTGAGGTGGACACTTTTGGTACACCCTTTTGTGGACTGTGTGCACAGCCTTGTTGTAGTTAAGTCTTGATTGTTGTTGATATCACTGGGAGGAATTGACCTCCAGGCCAATTAGCTGTGAGGGTCAGCTGTGTCTACACTGGGAGAACTTCTGTCCTAGAAACACCCTTGTGAGACAAGACTTGCAAAATTGCAAAAGCCTCTGTGCTCAGCTTGGATGGGGCAAAGTCTAAGGGTGGAGCAGACAGCCTTTGATTCCCATCAGCCCTGCCCTATGAGGCCCTTGTGTCTCACTGTCCCATGGTAATTGCTGCAAGCACCTCTGAAAAAAAGCCGCCTTCAAGTTCCTCCTGCTGCCAGACAGTCCAGTTTCTCCCCAAATGATTCTGGGTTTCCAGAGTCTCATCCAGAACTGGAGTTCAGTGCAGTTGGGAGCTTCCATCTTCCTCCTGCTTGAGAAAGCCATCTATGCACTCAGCCACCCATGCACTCAGCCACCCATGCACTCAGCCACCTGTCCTCTCCGCATGTTGCACGTCTCAATACCTCAGCCTTTTGCAGCTCCTCTGAGTATCAATATGCTTTCCTCTTTCCTTCTAATTGTAGAATTTCCACTCTGCCATCTTTACTGTGGTTCTGGATGGTGTCAGTTTTGTCTTTTAGTTGTAGTTTTGATATTGTTATGCGAGGCAGCAGTTTAGGTGTTTGCCTATGCTGCCACCTTGGTTTCTCCCTGTATTTGATTTTAAATGCAGACACATATGACAGTGTTTTTTTTGGGAAACAAAGAAATGATTGCTTGTTTGGAAATTGTGAGGCTTATAGAAAACTGGATTCAAAGCAGGGAAAGCACTAATGAAGGTAATGGCTAATTTTCAGAATGGAGTGCCTAATAGTTTTTTTATCCTCCTCTTGTTGTACCTCCAAAGCTTCAAACCCCCTAAAATGAAAGATTATAAGATAAAATACATCATTTTTATTTTTAAACCATGAAGAGTGAAGTATTTTAATGAGGAAATATATTATATTGTTCTCCTACAAAATAAGGGCTAATAGCCTGGAACTGGTACTTTGGCTCCCTAAAAAATCCAACAAGACAAACCAATTATGGACCCTGAAACATCCTTATTGTTAGTTCCTTGTAATAGCAATTCATTTCTTGCTATGGTACATTAACTGGGAAACAAGTTGAAATGAGAGTTTTGGCACCTTTAGAATAATTGACTATATTTACTAAATTATTAATAGTGCAGAGAGGCTAGTATGTGGGGGATAAAAAAGCAAAATAATAGGCAAGGAGCATGTGCATACAGGAGAGCATGACTTTTCATGAACTCATGACTTTTAAATTGACATCTGTGGAATACAGTTTAGCTAACTATTTTTCTTTCATTTTATTCTTCAAGTATACACACTTTGGTTATTTTCACTGATTTCTGTCTTTAGGTGGGATGTGGTGTTACTTTGGTGACAGAAGTAGCTGTTTACAAATGAAGAGTGCAATTGGCACAGCTATGCTATTCTCCATACCACAATCTCTGGCAGTCTCCAATTGTTCTCTGTATCTGGGTGCACTTGTAACATGTTAGCTGGTCTCTTCCCTTCCTTTTATAGTAGAATTTCTTTTGGGGAGAGGCACATTACTTTTCCTTTCAATTTACTCTTTCATCAGTGGTTCTACTTCCCTATCTGGTAATCTGTTTGGAATTCTCAACCAAATGTCAAAGTGGAGTGTAGCTGGTCATGCCTCAATGGAAGGAGTCTATGGGAATGATAGAAATGTTTCTTAGGAGGCAAGTTGAGGACAAATGAACTGCCAAAACAAATATGATATTAGGCTTCATTAGCAATGTACAATTACCTGAATACTGAAGGTATAGCCCCTCTTTGATTATATCTGAAGTATTAGGTTCAATTTTGGATGCCTTATTTTAAGTAAAACACTGACAGACGGAGTAAGATTCAAGAAACTAGTTAAGAAACTAGTAAAGAGCCTGGAGACCATGTCATTTGTGGAAAAAAATTCATATTGCTTAATTATGATGTAGGTCAAAAGGCTTGTAATGTTGATGAAGCCAAGATTATTATTGGTTTGCACTAGGCAAATATATTGAAAAGAAGAGACTAAAACTAAAATATCATAAAAGCATAATAGATTATTTTCCTTCTTATTTTTTAATGGAAGTGAATATTTACTTAGAATAAGAAAATCACAAAAATTTAAAAGGTGACAAATACCAAAACACCAAAAAATCTAGGAAAATGACATAATACTTAAATTAATTAAGTACCTGATACACCTTTATAAGACTCTTTTCTTAATTAAAAAAAATTTTAGAAAGGGCCCTGGTCCTTGTGGTTCAGGGCATGTATAGGAGGCAAAAGATACATGTTTCTCAGTTGATACCTCTCTCTCTCTCTCTCTCTCTCTCTCTCTCTCTCTCTCTCTTTCTCTCTCTCCTCTTTCTAAAATCTGTAAAACATATCCTTGAGTGAGGATTAAAAAATAAAAAGAAAATAATTGTAATAAGCTATATATAAGACATAATTTTTCATTTTAACTAATTAATTAATTAATTAATTTTTATTTTTTATTAATGTATTACATGTATACATATCTTCACATTGTCCCCACTCTCAGGCAAATCCTAACCCTCCAGTGTCTTGTGTTCATTGGTTATGCTTATATGCATGCATACAAGTCCTTCGGTTGATCTCTTATCCACCCCACCTTTCCCTAACCTTCCTCATGTAGTTTGACAGTCTGATTGATGCTTTACTGCTACTGTGTCTATCTTTTGGTTCATCATTTTATAATGTAATTTATTATCCATAAATGAGTGAGATCATGTGGTGTTCTTCTTTCATTGACTGGCTTATTTCACTTAGCATAATGCTCTCCAGTTCCATCCAGGTTGCTGCAAATGATAAGAATTCCTTCTTTTTGATGGCAGTGTAGTATTCCATTGTGTAGATGTACCATAGTTTTCTGATCCACTCATCTGCTGACGGGCACCTAGGCTGTTTCCAAATTGTAGATATTGTAAATTGTGCTGCTAGGAACATAGAGGTGCATAAATCCTTACTGATTGGTGTTCTAGTTTCTTTGGGTATATTCCTAATAGGGGGATTGCAGGGGCAAATGGGAGTTCCATTTTTCGTTTTTTGAGGAAACTCCATACTGTTCTCCACAGTGGCTGCACCAGTCTGCATTTCCAAAGGCAGTGCACGAGGGTTCCTTTTTCTCTGCATTCTCATCAACACTAGTCATTTGTTGATTTGTTGATTTTTGCCATTTTGACAGGTGTGAGATGGTATCACATTGTCGTTTTGATTTGCATCTCCTGGAAAATTAGCGACTTTGAGCATGATTTCATGTGTCTCTTGGCCTTCCTTCTGTCATCTTTCAAAAAGGATCTATTTAGGTCACTTGCCCAGTTTTTAATTGGATCATTTATCTTCCTTTTATTAAGTTGTATAAGTTGCCTATAGATGTGGGAAATTAAACTTTTATCAGTGATAATATTGGCACATATTTCTCCCATACAGTGGGCTTTCTTTTTGTTTTGTTGATGGTTTCTCTTGCTGTGCAAAAGCTTTTTATTTTGATATAGTCCCATTTGTTTATTTTATCTTTAGCTTCCATTGTCCTTGGAACAGTATCAGTGAAGAAGTTCTTTCGTTATATGTCTGACATTGTGCTGCCTGTGGATTCCTCTAGTATTTTTATAGATTCCCATCTTACGTTTAAGCCCTTTATCACTTTTGGGTTTATTTTTGTGTATGGTGTAAGTTGGTGGTGTAGTTTCATTTTTTTTTTTGCATGTCTGTCCAATTTCCCAACACCATTTATTGAGGAGACTGTCTTGACTCCATTGTATGTTCATACATCCTTTGTCAAATATTAATTGAGCATAGTGGTTTGGGTGGATATTTGGATTCTCTATTCTATTACATTGGTCTATGTGTCTGTTTTTCTGCCAGTAGCAGGCTCTTTTGAGAACAGTTGCTTTGTAATATAGCTTGAAATCTGGTATTGAGATCCCACCTACTTTATTCTTCTTTCTCAGGATTGCTGTTGCTATTTGGCGTCTTTTTTTTGTTCCGGATGAATCTTTAGAGAGTTCTTTCTATGTCTCTGAAATATATCATTGATATTTTATATGAGTAGTGCATTGAATCTAAAGATTGCTTTGAGTAGTATAAACATTTTAATTATATTGATTCTCCCAATCGATGAGCATGGTATGCTCTTCCATCTGTTTATGTCTTCCTCTATCTGTTGTTTCAGTGTCCTGTACTTTTCTGCATATAGGTCTTTACCTCCTTAGGTTTATTCCTAGGTATCTTAATTTTTTTGGTGCGATGGTACATGGGATTGCTTTTTAGTCTCTCTTTCTGTAGGTTCACTATTAGTGTATAGAAATGCCATAGATTTCTTGGCTTTAATTTTTTATCCTGCTACATTGCTGAATTCATTTATTAAATCTATTAGGTTTTGGATGGAGTCCTTCGGGTTTTTTATGTACAGTATCATGTCATCTGCAAATAAGGACAGCTTTACTTCTTTCCCAATTTGGATGCCTTTTATTTCTTCTTCTTGTTGAATTGCAATGGCTAATGCTTCCTTTAATATGTCGAACAGGAGTGGTGAGAGTGGGCATCCCTGTCTTGTTCCTGTTCTTAGGGAAAATAGATTTAGTTTATGTCCATTGAGTATGATGTTAGCTGTGGGTTTGTCATATATGGCTTTTATGATGTTGAGGTATGAACCTTCTATTCCCACCTTGCTGAGAATTTTTTATCAACAAAGGGTTTTGGATTTTGTTTTTTCTGCATCAATTGATATGACTATGTGGTTTTTATCTCTCAATTTGTTTATGTGATGTATCACATTTATTGATTTGCATATATTGTACCATCCTTGCATTCCTGAGATAAATCCTATTTGGTCATGGTGTATGATCTTTTTTTTCCCTTTTTTAAATTTTACTTATTTATTTTTTAATTCTTTTAATTTTTTTTATTAATGTATTACATGTATACCTATCTTCCCATTGCCATCCCTCCCAGGCATACCCTACCCCCCCCGTGTCTTGTGTTCATTGGTTATTCTTATATGCATGCATACATACAAGTCCTTTAGTTGATCTCTTATTTACCCCACCTCTCCCTAACCTTCCTACTGTTTTTTGACAGTCTGTTTGATGATCTTTGTGATGTACTGCTGCATCCAATTTGCTAGAATTTTGTTGAGGACTTTGGGATCTATGTTTATTAGGGATATTGGCCTATAATTCTCTTTCATTGTGTTGTCTTTATCTGGTTTTGGTATTAGGGTGATGCTGGCTTCATAGAAGGTTTTTGGAAGTGTTTCTTCTTGAATTTTTTTGAATAGTCTGAGAAGGGTAGGTTTTAGTTCTTCCTTGATTGTTTGGTAAAACTCTCCTGTGTAGCCAGCTCATCCCAGGCTTTTGTTTGCTGGAAGCTTTTTGATGACTGCTTCAATTTCTTCCATAGTTATTGACCTGTTGAGATGTTTAGATTCTTCCTGACTGAGTTCTATAAGGTTACCTTTTTCTAGGATTATGTCCATTTTCTGCAGGTTGTCCAGTTTGTTGGAATAGATTTGTTCATAGTAGTTTTTAACAATCCTTTCTATTTTGCTGGGGTCTGTTGTTATTTCTCCTCTTTCATTTCTGATTTTGTTTATTTGGGTCTTCTCTCTTTGCTTCTTGGTGAGCCTGGCTAGAGGTCCATCAATCTTGTTTATCCTTTCAAAGAACCAGCTCTTTGTTTTGTTGATCTTTTGAATTGTTTCTTTGGTCTCTATGTTGTTTATCTCCACTCTGATCTTCACTATTTCCTACCTTCTGCTTACACTTGGCTTTTCTTGTTGTTCTCTTTCTAGCTCCTTGAGTTGTAGAGTTAGGTAATTTATTACCATTGTTACTTGTTTATTGCAGTAGGCTTGTGGAGGTATGAACTTTCCTTTCAAGACTGCTTTCATTATGTCCTATAAATTTTGTATTATTGTGTTGTCATGATGTTTTTTATTTCTTCCTTGATCTCTCTAGTTACCCAGTCATTGTTAATAGCATGCTGTTTAGTCTCCATGTGTTTGATTTCTTTGTATTTTTTTTATTGTAATTGATTTCCAGTTTTATGCCACTGTGATCTGAGAAAATGCTTGATACGATTTCTGTCTTCTTGAATTTGAAGAGACTTTGTCTATGATCCAACTTATGGTCTATCTTTGAAAATGACCCATGTGCACTTGAGAAAAATGTGTATTTTGTTGCTTTGGGGTGAAATGTTCTGAAGATGTCAATTAATTTCATCTGGTCAAGTGAGTCATTTAGGATTGATGTTTCTTTGTTGATTTTTTGTTTAGAGGATTTGTCCAGTGGTGAAAGTGGGGTATTAAATTCTCCTACTATAATTTTTTTGCTCCCTTGATATCCTCCTGGAGGTTTTTTAAAATTTTTTTTTATTTTTAAAAAATATATTTTATTGATTTTTTACATAGAGGAAGGGAGAGAGATTGAAAGTCAGAAACATCGATGAGAGAGAGACATCAATCAGCCGCCTCCTGCACGCCCCACAGTGGAGATGTGCCCACAAGCAATGTACATGCCCCTGATCGGAATTGAACCTGGGACCTTTCAGTCCACAAGCTGACACTCTATCTACTGAGCCAAACTAGTCTTGGCTGGAGTTTTTTTTTTATGTATTTGTGTACTCCTGTTTTGGGTGTGTCTATGTTCACCAGAGTTATTTCTTCTTGTTGTATTGCTCCCTTTAGTATTATGAAGTAGCCTTCTTTATCTCTTGTTATGTCCTTCACTTTAAGATTTCATATTTCTGATATAAATATTGCAACCCCAGCTTTTTTTTCTTTTTTCAATTCCTTTTGCCTGCAAAACCATCTTCCATCCCTTCACCCTTCACCCTCAGTCTGTGTGTATCTCTTTTTCTGTGGTGAGTTTCCTGTGGACAGCATATTTATGGATCATGTTTTCTTATCCAATCCGTATCCCTATATCTTTTGATTGGAGAATTTAATTCATTTACATTTAAATTTATTATTGATAAGTACTTATTTGTCTCCATTTTTATTTTTTACCCGTGTATTCCTTTTATAAAGCAGACCCTTTAACATTTCTTGCATTGCTGGTTTTGTGGTAATATATTTCCTTAGTCCTATTTTTTCTGTGAAGCTCCTGATTTCACCTTCAATTTTGATTGAAAGCCTTGCTGGGTTCAGTATTCTTGGTTTCAGACCTTTCCTTTGCATGACTTTGTATATTTCATTTCATTCCCTTCTGGCCTGATGAGTTTCTGTGGAGAAATCAGTTGCTAGTCTGATGGGGGTTCTTTTATAGGGAACTTTCTGTCTCTCTCTGGCTACTTTTAAGATTCTTACTTTGTCTTTGATGTTTTCCAATTTAAGTATAATGTTCTTTGGTGTCGGTCTTTTGGGGTTCATTTTATTTTGGATATGTGTGTTTTTTCCTTCCTATATCAGGGAAGTTTTCTGTCAGTATTTCCTCAAACAGGTTTTTCTATTCCTTGCTCAGTTTCCACTTTTTCTGGGACCCCAATTATGTGGATGTTGTTTTATTTCATGTTATCTCAAAGTTCCTTTAGGCTCTCCTCTTGCTTTTTAATTTATTTTCTAGAAGCTGCTGTACTTGGGTATTTTTTCCTACCTTGTCTTCTAGCTCACTGATGCAGTCCTCTGCTTCTTATAGTCCTACTTTTGATGCTTTCTGTTGAGTTCTTTACAGCAGCAATGGCATTTTTCATTTCTTCTCGATTCTTTATAATTTACTCTTGGTTCTTACTCATATTGTTGAATTTGTCTTCCATTCTTTTCAGCCACCTGATGAACTTTTCTATGACCTTATTCTCTGGCTGGTTGTTTGCTTCTATTTCTTTTACTTCCTTTTCTGGTGATGCCTGCTTTTCTTTCATATGTGGGCTGTTACTTCGTCTGTCCATGGTCTTTCTTCTTTGAGTGTCTGGTTATGTAGTTCTCTCTCCTGAGTTGTTTTAAAGGCACAAAATAAAACACAACCAGGAAAAATGCACAAAGCACTGAATAGAAATGTATTTGTGATGTTAATAACCACAAATAAGGTGATCACCAGTGAGAAACAAATTAGGGGTAAATAGAGAAAGAAGAGAGAAAGGAGGAAAAAAGAAAAGAAAGAAGTGCCAAAATGAAATTGGGAGAAGGGAAAAAATGAGGGATAAAAATAAGAAGAAGAAAAGAAAAAAAATAAGAAAGAAAAGAAAGAGAGTAACAAAAAAAGGGAAACAAATTATATATAAGTGGAGAAAACTTCCTTAGAACAGCCACTACTCCTAACAAATGCCAACAACAAGTAACTGGAGACTAATATAAACTACAATTAACAACTAATATCAAGGGAGACGATGGAAAACAGAGACAAAAAAAACAAACAAAAATAAAGTATAGAAAAATCAAAATAAAACAATTAGAATAAGCAAAACAATCTCACAAAAAAGTTAAAAAAATTGATATAATCAATGCTCAAGCAAACAACTACAAAAAAAAATAAAGAAAAACATTTTTTTTGGACAGTGAAGACTGAGAAGAGAGAGGTGTGTATGCACTTGGAGTAGGAGATTTGATATTAGATATATAAGTGTGGTGATTTTTTAACCAGGTAAAATGAAAGAATAGGGAAAATCTAAGTAGGAAAAGGGAAAGAGAAACAAGACAACCAAATTGGAAAAGTTAGGAAGAGAGTGTTGGCATAAAGATAGAGTTGAGATAGAGTAAAATGATGCTAAAGGAGAGATGAAAAAAAAATGTATAACTCTAATCCCAAAGTAAAATAAAGAGAAAATAAAATTACACTTCTTTTTTTTTCCAAAAAGGTAAAATAGTAGTAATAATAACACTGGTTGAAAATAAAAATGTAATAATTGAAAAGGTAAAATCAATTGAGGAAAAAAAGAAAAAAATAGTTTTTAATTGAAAGATGAAAAAAAATAAGAAATAATTAAAAGTAAAAGAATAGAATGTGCAGTAGTGGAGGTCATTCATTTTCTCTGTTGTTCTGTTTGGCACGCCTGTTTCCTAGTCGGGACAGTATTACTGTTGTCTGCATTACACTGCTGTTCAATTTTGTAAGCCAGTCTTGGTTTTTAAACAGGCAGTGTGTTTTAATCTCTTTATTGTTTTGTGATTACACAAGAGTCAATTTGTGAGTCATCCCCTGGGCGGAAGTGTTTTGGAATTGACCTCTGAGACCATAGGTTCTCTCTAGCCTATGCTTAGATCCCGGTTTCTTTGTGGTACTCAATGACAGTATGTGAGATTGGGTTGTCCCAGAGCTCATTCTCTGATGGTTATTCTGTGCTCTGATGTCCAGGTTCCAGAAAAACAACTTTCCCTTGCAGTCTCTTAGGATGTCCCCAATTGGGTGATCCTATGTATTGGGCTTAGCAGTCAGAAGCCAGGTCGGAAGAGGAAAGAGTGCAGTGAGTGCACTCCCCCTTCCCCACTCCTATTCAAGCAGCTGGGACACTTTAATAACTCCTAGGCTTTCTTTCTGCCTCAGATCAAATGGGTTGCTTTCTAGGGCTCCCCTCTATTAACTGCTCTACAGGTCCCCTTCCACATTCAGGGATCACACTCTGCCCAACATCCGTGGAGTTCTCTATGTGCAGCTTTCCCCTGGTCCAGTTCCCACAGTGTGCACGTCTCTCTGTTCTGCGGGACCAGAGACCTCACCTTATCCCAGGTGAAATATAACCTTTCCATGTGGTGTGTGGAGCTCTTCTGAATCTGAGTGTTTGGGCCAATTGGGGAGCAGTGTTCTGTGTCTCCCCCCTAACCCCCCGTTCTGTGGATGCTGCAGCTGTCGCTATTCAGGCTTCTGTAAATATTCACTTTCCCCTCCAAGATGGTGCGGTCTCTGCGCTGGTGCTGGTGGCTCTAGGAAAAAAAAAACCCATAGCAGTGGGGCTGCTTGGTTAGGGGAACCCCGTCCTGAAGTTCCCCATCTTATCCTGGAGGATAACTGTCCCTTAACTTCCCAAGAAACACTGCCAGTGTGACCCTCAGCTGTTCTCTCTGTCAGCTCAGCAACAAGGCTCTGGACATGTCCGTCTATTCTGCTGTCATTTTTTCCTTCCTCCTTTTTCTTCTTAATGGATTGTGAATTGGTTATTTTGAATAAATATATAGGATGGGGAAAAAGTAAGTTTACAGTTGTGAGTACATGAAATAGTTTATTATTATATTATTATTTATTAATTATTGTAATATTTTTCATATGAACAACCGTAAGCCTACTTTTCCCCACGCATATACAGCAGTCCTCCCTTATCTGTGGGAGGTAGGTTTCAAGACCCTCAGTGGATGCCTGATAGCGTGGCTAGTACCAACTATATAGTTTTTTCCTGCATATCCATATCTATGATAAAATTTAATTTATAAATTAGGCATAGTAAGATATTAATAACAACTAGTATTAAAATAGAGCACTTATAGCAATATACTGTAATAAAAGTTATAGTATATGAGGTTTCTCTTTTTCTCTCTAGTGATAAACCTGATGATTTAGATGGCTACTAAGCAACTAATGTATACTGCATGGATCCACTGGACAAAGGCATAATCCATGTCCTAGTGTGACGGAGTAGGCGGCACAAGATGTTATCACACTACTTAGAACAGCACACAATATAAACTTATGAATTGTTTAATTCTGAAAAATTTCATTTAATATTTTCAGGCTATGACAACAGCTTTTGCATACTCAGCATGGATAATCAGTTCTCAGGGGCAAAATCAAAACCTGCTGGATCATTGGGTGATCAGGGATTTCCCTTTCCCTTATATAGTTCTCCATATTTAATCTTCTCATTATTTAAGACCAGGTGATTGCCACAGCCAACCATAGAGTCCTAGAGCAAATTCACCAGTGGCTAGTATGCTATCTTCCATTTCTTGACACTATTTGCAGTTTTGCAGTGTTGTAATTTTAGTGGGGTTAGGAAGTAGTTAATATATTGGAAAAACCTTAGAGGTGACTTGTTTTTCTCTTAGGAATATTGAGAAGATGAATATGACAATTTGAGATTTTATGGTATCTTATGCTCTTTTTCTAAAAGGCACTTCTAGTAATAATAATAATCATAATAATAATCATAATAATAATCTAAACTTAGAGAAGAAATATTAATTTGGGAAAATAAAATGTCAAAATGATTTTTATAAATAAAATAGTTGACTGGTATGAGATCATCATTATTTTTTAGAAAGCATTGGGAGAGATCATTCATACCTTTATTCATTCACTATATTCTCATGCATGATTCATTTATTTATTAATATACAGGGGAGAAAACTGTGAAGGAAGAGATAAAAATAGACTTTGGACAGAAGCACAATGTATACATTGTTGGCTTAAGGCTTGTAGTTAACACAAAAAGTCTGGCTTCAGAGTCATTCATTCCCTGTTATTTAGGACAGCAGACACAGGACTATCATTCTCAAATCAGAGATGATGTTTCTGAAAAATCCAAGGTTTTCCTTGTTTCTTCTTGTGATCTTCCCTTACTGGATAGCTCATATTGATAGGAAGGGAGTAAGGCTCCTCCAGCACCTGTTAAACAGGAGAGTAATCCAAGAACTTTTAGCTTCTTCTAGATAAAAGACAGTCAGGTGAATCAGAGGAAGAAGAGAACAAGCAGAAATATCCACATTTTTGACTCCATAAAAGGAATAAGGAAAGCACTTGCTCTGCTCCTTACCAAGTATACAAGTTTTATGGTAATCTCTTTTTGTAAGGCCAAGATCTAGTGGGTCTGACATGCTGAGGAAAATGAAGGTCTCCATGTACAGATGCTATAGGAAAGAGTTCGATATTCATTTTCTACTTCTGACACGTAGACAAGGGAAACTTAACCAAATCTATTGAAGCTAGGGTTGACTTGTCTCAGGACTCATCTTTATGCAAAGACTGCAAAAAGAATGTAAAGTCATGAGCATCTTGACCACTGGAGAAAACCTTTACTCATTAAAAAAACAAGTCTCTGTGGTTTAATTAGCTACCTTCTCGGACATTGATTTTTCTAGCACTTGTACTGAACGTAACTTGTCTTCCAAATTTTAAGGATGAGCCAACCCATATTCAGCTGGATTAGTGGCTGTAGTGAAGTTGCTTGATTTTATTAAGCATGGCTTATGTTCTCTCTCTCTCTCTCTGTCCCCTGACACTCTTATCTAACTTGCAAAATCAAGAATTAAAACAAGAGAAGCAAACTCTTCCCTCCAAACAAATACTTTTCCTATTTTCATTTCCCCTTAGATCGGATGTGTCTGAAGGCAGTTCTGGCATCAAGTGTTACAACCCGGGTAGGGGGTGGAGGGTGGGTGATGCTTTTTCTTGGTTGCTTTCTCCTTTGTGCTCCCTATACATGGTCATAGCACAATACCATATTACAATTGTCTCTTCACATACCTGTTCCCACCACTTGAAATGTGAGTTCCTCGAGGGCAAGAGTGGAATCTGATTCATCTCTATATCCCTAGCATCTACCATGGAGTTTGTCACACAATCTTAACAGTATTTGTTGAATTGAATTGAGCTATTTTGGCTCTGAGCTGTACTAGCTGCCATTTGTTCTGCAACAGGGAGTCAAAGACAGCCAGGGAACATGAGGCAAATCTTTTCAATTTGGGGGAGGACTTGGAATGATTTCTTTTTGCTTTGTCTTCCACCTCTTCTCATTGCACCCATTTACCATTTTTCACAACTGGTTGCTTTATTTTTGTGCAAAGAAAGGTCTCAGACATAGTTCAGGATTTTCTGTGACTTTTACGTCTTTTGACTTAGGGCTGATGGCTTTGCCATTTTATTCAGCCTTTATAGAGTACAGTGACATCTGATTAATTGAAACTAATTCAGGGAACAGCCAGTAAGAATTATAGATATAAATGAAATGCAATTTTATCACTTTTGAGTTTGTAGAATAATAAGAAATGTAGCAAAGCTCTTGCCAGGAAATTTTGCCAAATAGAAATCCTTGGACCTGCTTTAATAAATAAATAAGAATAATGTGCAATTACCATATTTATTGTTTGTAAATTGCTTCTAAAGTGCTTAAAAACAATTTATTCCCACAAGTAGTTTAAACACTTCCTTTGTAATCCTGTTTACACGATAATTTGTCTAGCAAACCTTCTAAAAAATAGACACAGCAGCCTAGCTTTACCTGAATGATCACCAAATATGAATTAGTGATGCCTGAACTACAAAGGTATGGCTCCAATATGTTGAAGCCAGTAAGCATGAGAATAATACTTTGAGGAAGTGGGCAGAATAGATTTCTCCTTTCCTATGTAGTTATTAGTCATAGAGACAGGGGCTTAGAGTTAGTTGCTCAGTCCTGTTTGGAGAAGAGGAAAGCTCTCTCACCAGGAAAAAAATACATGCCATCATTCTATCTCCCCCACTCCCCCTACTCCTCAATGGTCTAATGCCAGTTTTCACTGAGGCAGTAAAAATGAGCAAATTTATCTTTTGGATAATTTCACTATGATCAAACAATCGCCAGTGGGCAAAACTAATAGAAGATACATACTGTATTTTGATTGCAGTTTATCTCTAGCAATTATAGATGAGCAATTTAAGTGACAACAAAGCAAGTCATTTGCTAGAATGAAGCTGTATTTCATGGAGCTTTATCATTTGATGTTCTCCCTATCACTCAGCTAAAGACAGTATGTTTCCTTGGGTGGATCATACATTCTTTTTATTCAGTATCCTGAGGAACAGTTACTTTTCTTAATGATAGGAAATTGACAAGACATAATTTATAAACTTCATTTGCACTAAATTTCATTTTATCCTCCCAAGAGAAATTTAGTTGATGAAACTTACAGCATTGTTTTATGTTTCTGGTATTTCTTAGAAGAATTAACAGGAAGGAGCTGGACAAGAGAAGAGGGATGAGACCTGGCCTGGGTGGCCTGGGTGTTACAAGAGCTGAGTGATAAACCCATGCCTGATTTCTGAAAATCAGATGTGTTATTTTGGGGTCATTGTGAGGTCCCCTGGGCTTATTTCCTTGTCTTCAAATACTGTGTGTGTGTGTGTGTGTGTGTGTGTGTATTAGAAAGAGAGAGAGAGAGAGAGAGAGAGAGAGAGAGAGAGAGAGAGAGAGAAATTAGATCGTTAAGGTCTTTTTGATTTTTAATGTTTATAATTTTGTGATGTTCATGAGCCCAAAAGGGAAATTTTCAAACCCTGTAGTGAATAGCATAGCATTGTCATATTGCACTAATGACTTCAAGAACTTTTGAAATGACCACATTTGTCAGTAAAGTAACTGAAGGCTCTATCAATATCTGAAGAAATATTTAATATTGCATAAATATGTTTTCGAATAAATTTATGAAGTATAGGTCTCAGAAGGGACTATAGGTTGAAAGAAAAAGCAGTAAGCAGCCAATTTTCTACTACCTGTAAAATTAGACTGGGTGGAAGGTCCCCTAGTCCAGGAACCAGGAGTTTTAGGTTCTTTCTCTGAGTCTGCCAATACTTGGGTGTTTGATATTGGATTAGAAAACTCTCTGGATCTCAGTTTTCCATATGTTAAAAAAGGTAAAATAATATCTTGCCTATGTACCTCTTAAGTCTTTTGTGGTTATTACAAGAGAGCATAAGTCTGGGATCTGTGAAAAATAATTGCCATACAAATACAAGGTACTATTTGAGAAAATAATTTTCTTAATTAGGTCATTATGATACACAGCTCTACAGATGTTTCTCATTGTGTTAGATTGTAAACACCTTGTTTAAAGGTGAGGATTACATAATGTACAGTAATTGTATTATACACTGGTATCAATAAACATGGGCTTCTAATTTTTTAATATTTATAAGTGGTACTTTGGATAAATAAAAATGGTAAGAATAGAGGGATGGGAGACAGAGTTTTATTTTTGTTTTTGACTTAAGCCAGTCCTCAAACTGTCTAAATTCTTGATAAATGTTGAAACAAATACAAATTTAGGAACTACAGCAGCCTTTTAAAAATAGCTTCTTTGGAAGTTTTATATTTCTGATTCAATTTATGAAATAAACAGGTGATATCTTTCTATCTCATAGACAGGTCTAACATAAGGTGTTATTCAATTAACAAACAATGAATGAGCACCTGCTCTGTGCTGGGAAAGGTGATAGGCACTGAAAATATTGACACCAAAGACATGTTTCTTAACCTTAAGGAGTTTTCAGCCTTGTGAGGACAACAAATAGGCAATACAATATGTTACAGGATATTATAGAGATAAGTATACTACTTATATTTTCTTAGATCACCAAGTGATCACATTTTAGAACTGGAGAGTCTGATTAAGAGATCAACAATCTTGCTCTGAGATAGCACTGAAGAACAGAACTTCATGTGTTGATGAAAATATTTTATATCTGTGCTATCTAATATGGTAGCCACTAGCCACATTTGCCTACTGAATGCTTGAAATGTGTCTATTGTACCTGAAGAACTAAAATTTTACCTTTATTTTTGTTCATTTAAATTTAAATACCTACATGTGTTATGCCGCTGTACAGCACAGCTGTAGATGGATGATAGAGGTGGCACACAGTCAGGCTCCAAGGCAGTCCTAAATTGAAATCTCTCTCATTGCTTTGGATTTTAGAAGGCCCTGGTTAAGCTTCCCCAATCGTCTTTTAACCCTTCTTTTTTCTATCTGTACACTTCACTAGCCTTTGACTGGCTCATTTCCAGCTGGCAACTCTGAATTATGCAAGCTAGTGTGCTTCACTTAATCCTGGAATGAGGCTTTTCTTTCCCTCCCTCCCTCCCTCCCTCCCTCCCTCCCTCCCTCCCTTCCTTCCTTCCTTCCTTCCTTCCTTCCTTCCATTTTTTTAAGAAAAGTATTTCCATGATAGTTCCATCATAACAGATAAAGGAAATAGGGCAAAGGAAAACTAGTTTATAAAAGCGTTTCAAATGTCTCAAATCCTTCCTTCACATAATTTCAGATAGTGTGATGTCATTTCAATTCTCTTTAAGCTGACTTTTCTCTCTCTTACACACACATGCCCCTGTATGAACACACACACACACACACACACACACGCACACACACACCTCAGCTAAGGTCTGCTGTAGGAGACTGGCTTTCTTCTATTCCTACAGACACAGCAATTACAGATTGTGAGCATCTCTAATATATATATATATATATATATATATATATACATATACATATATACACTCTTATGCTGAAAAAAGACTTTACCATATTATTTCTTTTTCTTTCTTTTTTTTATTTTTTATTGTGTTACATGTAAACATATCTCCCTATTGCCCCCTCTCCCTCCCAGGCATACACCAACCCCCCAGTGTCTATGTTCATTGGTTATGTTTATATGTATAGATATAAGACCTTTGATTGATCTCTTATCTACCCCACCTCTCCTTAATCTTCCTGCTATAATTTCAGAGTCTGTTTGATGCTTTACTGCCTCTGTATCTATCCTTTTGTTCATCAGTTTACAATGTTCTTTATTATCCACAAATGAGTGAGATCATGTGGTGCTTCTCCTTCACTGATTGGCTTATTTCACTAAGCATAAGGCTCCCCAGTTCCATCCAGGTTGCTGCAAATGGTAAGAGTTCCTTCTTTTTAATGGCAGCATAGAATTCCATTGTGTAGATGTATCACAGTTTTCTGATCCACTCATCTGCTGACGGGCACCTAGGCTGTGTCCAAATTGTAGCTATTGTAAATTGTGCTGCTATGAACATAGGGGTGCATAAATCCCTTCTGGTTGGTGTTTGTAATTTCTTAGGATAAATTCCTAAGAGTGGGATTGCTGGGTCAACTGGGAGATCCATTTTTAGTTTTTTAAAAAAATCCATACTGTTCTCCACAGTGGCTGCACCAGTCTGCATTCCCACCAACAGTGCACAAGGGTTCCTTTTTCTCCGCATCCTCGCCAACACTTGTCGTTTGTTGATTTGTTGATGATTGCCACTCTGACAGGTGTAAGATGGTATCGCATTGTTGTTTTGATTTGCATCTCTTGGATAATTAGTGACTTTGAACATGTTTTCATGTGTCTCTTGGCCTTCCTTCTGTCATCTTTTGAAAGGGTTCTATTTAGGTCCATTGCCCATTTTTTTATTGGATCATTTATGTTCCTTTTATTAAGTTGTATAAGTTGGCTGTAGATGTTGGAAATTATCAGTGATAATATTTGCAAATATGTTCTCCCATAGAGTGGTCTTTCGTGTTTGGTTGATGTTTTCTTTTGCTGTACGAAAGCTTTTTATTTTGATGTAATCCCATTTTTTTTTCTTTAGCTTCCATTGCCTTTTGAGTAGTATCAGTGAAGAAGTTCTTTCGTCATATGTCTGAGATTGTGCTACCTGTGGATTCCTCTAATGTTTTTATGGTTTCCCTTCTAATGTTTAAGTCCTGTATCCATTTTGAGTTTATTTTTGTATTTGGTGTAAGTTGGTGGTCCAGTTTCATTTTTTTTTGCATGTATCTGTCCAATTTTCCCAACACCATTTGTTGAAGAGGCTATCTTGACTCCATTGCATGTATGTTCATGCCCCCTTTGTCAAATATTAGTGGAGCATAGTGGTTTGGGTGGATATCTGGATTCTCTATTCTATTCCATTGCTCTATATGTCTGTTCTTGTGCCAGTACCAGGCTGTTTTGAGAACAGTTGCTTTGTAATATAGCTTGAAGTCTGGTATTGAGATCCGACCTACTTTATTCTTCTTTTTCAGGATTGCTGTGGCTATTCGTGGTCTTTTTTTGTTCCAGATGAATCTATGAAGAATTATTTCTAGGTCTGTGAAATATGTCCTTGGTATTTTAATGGGTAGTGCATTTAATCTATAGATTGCTTTGGGTAGTATGGACATTTTAATGATGTTAATTCTCCCAATCCATGAGAATGGTATGCTCTTCCATCTGTTAACATCTTCCTCTATCTCTTTTTTCAGTGTCCTGTAGTTTCCTACATATAGGTCTTTTACCTCTTTAGTTAGGTTTATTCCTAGGTATCTTAATTTTTTTTGGTGTGACGGTAAAGGGGATTGCTTTTTTAGTTTCTCTTTCTGTAATTTTACTATTAGTGTATAGGAATGCCATAGATTTCTTGGCATTAATTTTGTATCCATATTATTTATTTTTCTTTCTTTTTTAAAAATAAATCTTTATTGTTCAGATTATTACAGATATTCCTCTTTTCCCCCCATAACTCTCCTCCAACTAGTTTCCCCCATGCCCTTATTCCCCACCACTGTCCTCATCCATACGTGTAAGATTTTTGTCCAATCTCTTCCCACACCCCTCATGCTCACTTCCCCTTGAGAATTGTCAGTCCATTCCCCTTCTATACCCCTAATACAATTATATACACCAGTTTATTCTGTTCATCAGATTCTTCATTGACTTGATTTTTAGATTCACTTGTTGATAGATATGCATTTGTTGTCATTTTCTTGTTCATAATTTTTATTTTTACCTTTTTCTTCATTTTCTTCTTCTTAAAGAATAACGTACAACATTTCATAATCCTGGTTTGGTGGTGATGAACTCCTTTAGCTTTTTCTTGTCTGTGAAGCTCTTTATCTGACCTTCAGTTCTAAATGATAGCTTTGCTGAGTAATCTTGGTTGTAGGTTCTTGCTGTCCATCACTTTGAATATTTCTTGCCATCCCTTCTGGCCTGCATAGTTTCTGTTGAGAAATCAGCTGACAGTCGTATGGGTACTCCCTTGTAGGTAACTGTTTTTCTCTTGCTGTTTTCAAGATTCTCTCTTTGTCTTTTGCCCTTGGCATTTTAATTATGATGTGTCTTGGTATGGTCCTCTTTGGATTCCTCTTGTTTGTTGTTCTGTGCTCTTCCTGGACTTGTAAGTCTATTTCTTTCACCAGGTAAGGAAAGTTTTCTGTCATTATTTTTTTCTAATAGGTTTTCAATACTTTGTTCTTTCTCTTTTTCTGGCACCTCCATAATTTGGATGTTGGTCCACTTGAAGTTGTCCCAGAGGTTCCTTACACTATCTTTATATTTTTGTTTTTGTTTTTCTTTTTGCTTTTCTGGTTTGGTGTTTTTTTTTTTTTTTTTTTTTTGCTTCCTCATATGTCAAATCTTTGATTTGATTCTTGGGATCCTCTAGTCTACTGTTGAATTTCTGAATATTATTCTTTATTTCAGTCAGTGTATGTTTAATTTCTGACTGGTTCTTTTCCATTTTTTTTTTGGCATTCTCACTAAGTTTCTGAGAGGTTTCTAGAAGATTCTTGAATAACCTTGTAACTGTGGTTTTGAACTCTATATCCAGTAGTTTGCTTCCTCCATTTCTTTCATTCATGACATGTTTCTTTGTCTCTGCATTTTGGCTGCTTCCCTGTGTTGATGGAGTGGTTTTGTATGGTAGGTGTCCTATAGGGCCCAGTGGTTCAGCCTCCCCAATGACCTGAGGTGAACACACTTTGTGGGCTGTGTGCACAGTTTCGTTATAGTTAAATCTTGATAGCTGTGTTATCCAATTGCCTGTGAGGACCTGCTGTGTCTATAATGGAAGAAGTGCTGTGCTGGAGACACTCTTATGGGGCAGGACTTGCTTTAGAGGGACTTTGTTGCTCACTGACTCTGCCTCTTGAGTGTGTTACTTATGGATATGAGGAGTTGAAATCTGATATCATCTCGCACTGACCACTAGGCACACTAGTTTTTGGATCTTCAAGGAGGTTCAAAATCAGCTCCTGCCTGAGGCCACCCAGCTGGAGCTACAGGGAGATCTGCAGATTTCTCCCCTTTGTTTGGAGTTTGGAAGTTTTGGAGTTGTCTGACCCAGCTGCAGTTTGTTAGGTTAAGCTGTGAAAGGACAGGCTATTCATATGCAAAAGCCACTGCTCACAGCTTGGGTGGGGTTGTAAATTGTGTGGTGCTGGGTCTCATAGAATCACCAGCGTGGAGCAAACAGTGATGGCTCCCAGTCAGCCAGTCTCTGTGTCTCAGCCTCTTCATGTCTCTGAGACCCCCCATGTCCCATGCAGTAACAATGATCCCTGCAAGCACCTCTGTAAGAAAACCACCCTTGCTTTCTGACATGATGCCAGACAGTCCAGTTTCTCCCAGTAGGAGTCTGGGTCCCCAGAGTCTGTCCAGAAACTGGAGTTCAGAGCAGTTCAGAGCTTTTTTCTCCCTTCCGGATGAAAAAAACAGTCCACCCAGTTGCTAGCCTGATTCCTGTACCTCCCTACCTCTGCTCTTCCACGCCTCTGCACCTCCTACCCAGTCTCAATGCACTTTTTTCTTTCCTTCTAGTTGTAGAACTTCCATTTTTCCAGCTTTCCCGTGGTTCTGAGTGGTACTCATTTTGTCTTTTAGTTGTACTTTTGTTATGGTTGTGAGAGGCAGCATGTACAGGTATTTACTTATGCCACCATGTTGGTTTTCTTTTATTATTTCTTTTTCTGAAAAGACAGGGGGAGAACGAGATAAAAAATATTAGTTGGAAATCTTAGAATGAAAACTATTCATAGTGTTCAATAGGAATTTAGTTTAGTTAGAGATATAAATAAGTATTCAAGATAAATCAAGTCTGTGACATGTTAAGCAGAAGACTTGTCATTTGTCTAGTAATACATAGTTTTAGAAAGCACCTGCACCTATATTGTTTTATTTGATTCTAATAATAATTAAGTAAGCTACTTAGGACAGATATTATTTCCATTTTATAGCTTAGGAAATTGAGTTTCAGTGATTTCTGCAAAGTCACATGGCTTGCAAGAACTTTTTTCTATTTTCACCTTGTAAGCTCTGTATTGGGAGTCTTTCTAGGACTTTTCTTTGACTGTTCTGTGATCTTTTTTAAGTTTATAGCCATCTTGCCCAAAAAATAACAGGGTGACTTAGCCCTAATGAAAGCCGTGTCTACCAGGAAAAAGCATTTTTAAATAACAAGACACAAAGATACAAAAATTATATATATAATGTATATGTTTGTTTGTGTGTGTGTGTGTGTAAATTAAGACATGAATACTTACACCTGTTTGTACTGTATTAACCCCAAACAAAATGTTTCTATTTTTTTTAGTCATGTAGACACAATATTGAGCAGACCAGGATGAAGAGTGAGTGTTCAAGTTACCATTGATAGAAGGGTGTGGGTATATGTAAGAGTGAATGGAGAAAGAGATGTCTAAAAGTATTTGAGAGACTGACCAGGAGAAGGCTGGAAACTGAGAACAATATTGGGAAAGGAAGGTAGAACTCAACTATACAGATGGAAGGTATGACTGCCTGACACAGTACAGTGTTATGTTTCTGCAAGCATTAATTTTTTTTGACAGTTAAGTTTGGAATTGTTCCTGTGGTGTTTTTTTTTTGTGTTTATTTGTTTGTTTTTTTGCTGCTGGGAGTCTTATGGTAGAGGGAGGAGAGTGAGGTATTTTTCCTCATTATTTCTTAATCTTCCTGCAGGAGGGAATTGTTCTAGCTGTGTTCACTGCCCTTTACCCTGTCACGTTTAAGTAGGCTAGGGTATTTTTTTTCCCCATCCAAATAGTACACCCAGTTAGCCAGTCCTAAATAATTCTATTTTATTGCATTTTCCAGAATCCTAATGAGGTGTGGCCTAGTGATGTGAATCCAGGACTCACAGTGAGAAATCTTGAATTCCAGGTGCAGATACAATACTGTTTCTTTCTATTAGAGGCCATGTCTCTTAACCTGTTCTGTCCTGTTTTCATGGGCTTAATCTTATTTATTAATGTCAACAGAAAGATTAAGTAGGTAATGTTGTTAAAGGCAAAAATATAAGCAAGGAAAAATAAATGATAAATTTTTGTGTATTTTTTGCATTTTCAAATGCTAATTCATTTTCAGGATGATATAAACAGGAAGCTCCTACTCCATTGCAGGCACTAAGCACCTCACAGAATTCTTGCTGGCTGGAGGAGAAGCAAAACTCTGTGCCATGAGCTCTGGAGAACATGTAGCAAGCTACATTCAGCCTCACTTTCCAACTTGGATGTTTGTTTTCCGCCCATCTACTAGTAAAAATATTCCTTTCCCTTATGGTTTCTCTAAAGTTTAGTAATTTGTCTCTCTCTTGAAACCTTTTTTTCTTACTGTTACCACTACAAAATGACTATCATGCTTCAGTTTTGGGAGCAAGTGATACCTTTGTAAAATAATCTGTTACACATTCTGGTTATTTTTTGTTAATAAAAGGTTCTATATAAATGCAAGGTATTTTAGTAATTGTTTTGTTGGTGCATTGCACAACTGCATAACAAATTTGTAATACACTGACAATTTCAAGCCGATAATATTAGTCACTCTGCAAGGTGTAATTATGACTTGACTGTGCATGGTTTCCAGCACCCTTATGTCAGATTAACCTTTGACTAATTTCTATTCCCAAATGAGGTCAAATTCTAACCTTCCCTCCTCTTGACACATAAAATGAGAAGGTCTATTAGGATTTTGGAGGATAGGTAGGAGTTTTTAGAGAATGAGTATACATTTTCATTATTTCCTTGAGTCTTCTTCCTTTCTTTGATCATCTTCTCATTTGTGGTTCATGAAGTGAGGCTAAAGAGTAACACTATCTTGCCCCTGACACTGATTTGCTGCAATGATCATTTAAGTTGCAAGAAACTTAAGGCTACTGTGGATTTTCTCCAGTGCTTAATAATTTCAACAGAACCAAATGATCTTTGTTTATACTATAGTCATAATTAGAGTTGCCAATGTTAAACAACCACAAAGTTTGATTTTTTAAAATGTTGATTGTGCCTCATTAAATTGGAAATTAATACTTAAAAGATAAAAATAAATCATGTTTATATTTTACATTTTTGTGACAGTAAATATAAGAGGATGCTGTGT
Source organism: Lasiurus cinereus (assembly GCA_011751065.1). Classification (NCBI taxonomy): domain Eukaryota; kingdom Metazoa; phylum Chordata; class Mammalia; order Chiroptera; family Vespertilionidae; genus Lasiurus; species Lasiurus cinereus. The sequence goes on from JAAGEH010000037.1 coordinate 2,258,770, forward strand.
GTGCTCATCTTTGACTTTGTGAATTCCAGTGAGTGAACTGAAACATTTCTACCCTCTTTTTGCCATGGGAGTAATCAGAACAACTGAGCCAAAAGAGAACTATGTAGGATTTCATTGACCACAAACAATAAAATGGCCTATTATATTGTATCTAAAATAGAAACATCAATATTATAGTCTAACACATTCAGCATTTCTAAGATGGTAACATTATTTGTTTTTGTTGGTATAGTCACATATTACCAGCTTGAACAATGAGCTGGTATAAGGGAATTGAATTGAGAATGGTATGCCAAAGGCTGTTTGTGAAGGCAACTGGTTTTTAAGTGATGTATAGCACAAATAATCAAATTGGGATTGGGACTAGATTTGGAGGTATTATTTTTGTCCATAGGAACAGGGCTACCTGCTACTTTCCCTCCAAATATTTTGAAAGTCTTTTCAACTGACAAGGCTTACTCAACATGAATTGCACTCTGAAGGCAGTCAGGGCTACATAATTGCTAAGTAGCAGAGAATCGAAGAAGTGATAAAATAAGATTTAATGGAAAAGAATGAGCCAACTTAGGTTCTGAGAGTTCTGGGCCTTCTCTGAGCTAGGGGTGGCTAATAGATTGGCTGGACTTAGAAGAGCTCCTGCTGTGATTCTTTGTCCATTGCTTTTGGAAGGTCTTTTATTAGTTTCTTAATGTCAGTTGAACCAGTTTTATCAGATCATAGCTTCTGAAACATGAGATACCCCATAAGTCATCCCTAGTTATCTTAGGTCATCTTGTAATGATGGTTGCCAATGTTTCTAAAGGATAATTGAAATTGTCACCAAGGTTCCAGGGAAGAAAGTAGCTCATCCCTGGATCTCTTGAGCTATACAACAGGGCTCTCCATCTAAATCTGGAGAACCATCTTGTTAGTGTGTGCCAAATTTATCTTTGTCTAACTGCTAGATTATACTCTCCTGGTCCATTCACTGAAAGTAGCCAAAAAAGTCCTTCTAAGAAAAATAGGTATGAAGCAGGCTAATTACTTCCCTGTTGTTACCATCTTGTGTTTGCTTTCCATTTCAGTAGTAGTTAATGCCAAGAATAGTGCTCCTGGGGATTTTGCTTGTTATTTTCATTTTTGTGACATTTTCTAGCTGAGTCAGTATTTAATATTGCTGTAGCACTTAACTTGTGTGCTTATTTTCTTGGCTGTTTAAGGTAGAGATAACTGTTGGCACATGTTTGTGAAGTACTTTGATATTTGGGGATAAAAGGCACTCTGTACTCTGTACCTGCAAAATAGCTTTAATGTGTTGTAGGTACATATTTGGAGATATACATTGGACTCCAGGATTTGTTTCACTGGCAAATGTGGTTGATAGTTATTTACTTCACAGGTTGAATTTTGTTTCTGTGGGTTGAGAAAGTGTGACTCATATGATTGGATTCATAATTTTATTTACTCTTAAGCTACTTTTACCCACACTGAGGTCTTGTTTATTTTGCATCTGTGCATAGATTAGACATCATCAACTTGTTCCTGAGAGATTTTTATTAAATAGGAACTTGTCTTCAATGAAATTAGGAGACATGTGTAAAACAACTACATAATATCTGAAAACACATTAGAATGGCAAGAACTTTGCAGGGTGAAGGAAGTGCAAATAAAAATACCCAAAATAAGCAAACCCTGTGGTCCTTAAGATCCTTCAAAAAGGCTTAAGAATTAGGTGGAAATAATAATGTGGACTAAAAACAAGGGGATTGGTTAGAATTATGTTAAGAGTTAGGCAGTGCTTCTCATCTCATGGTTGGGTGTTAATCTTTCTTTCAACCCAAAGGAACATAAAAAAAGATTATTCATTGGTAAAATTAAACCAAAGTGGAAATGGCTCATCAGGCACAAAGAAAGGTAAAGATTGGCAAGTGAAAAGAGAACTCATATTGAATGGTGAAACCCCTATCTTTCTTTTTCCTACCTACTTCCAAGAACCTCTGGAACCAGCCTTATACTATTAGGCAAGAGGATGTTGGGTTTTCCTCTGGAGAAACTAGAAAACCCCAGAATTAAGAACTATGGAATTGGCACTTAGGACAATCACCAATTGAAAACCTGACTTAATACTCAATCACCCTACAGCAAAGCCTGTTGATAAAAAAGCTATGGCAATACACAGAGAACTTCATGTCCACTTTTTTATTGCTTCACAATTAAATATGGGTGGCAAGGATGACAAATAATTTAATGGGGGGACAGAAAGGTCTTTTTAAAACAATACTTCTGCAACAACTGGATATGGAATGAAAATAAGCTCAACCACTACTTCATCCCAGTCATAAAAATAATTTGTGATGGATTGTAGATCTAAATTTGAAAGAAAAACTATGAAATTTCTAGGAGACTATCTTTACTATCTTTGGGTAGTTACAGATTTCTTAAAGAGGACACAAAAAAAAACATGATTTAAAAACTTTTAGATGAATATCATTTTGATATATATTACAATTTTTAAAACAATCTAGATTATCTTTTACTCTTTTTTATTTTTTAAATTTATTTTTAAATTTATAGTTGACATACAATATTATACTAGTTTCAGATGTATAACATAGTGATTAGACATTTATATACCTTAGGAAGTGATCACCCCAATATATCTAGTACTCATCTGATACCATATATAATTATTACAATAAGCTTGACTATATTCACTATGCTGTACTTTGCATCCCCATGAATACTTTTATGACTGGCAATTTACGCTTCTTAATCCCTTATCCTTTTTCACCCATCCCCCTAACCTCCTCATATCTGGCAACCATCAATTTGTTCTTTGTATCTATGAGTTTGTTTCGGTTCTGTTAGCTTTTTACAAGCAGACTGTTTTAGAGTGTACAATGGCCCACAAAGAACATAGAAAAGGGTCTCAGATCTTAATTCAGAAGCCTGTGCTTATCTATTTAATAGTATGGTGCTTAGCCTCGTCTTTCAGAAGGCTCCTTGCCTCTGAATTGTATGTATTCCTAGAACCTGCTAGATTCATCAAGGAAGACTTTCTAGTAAAATTTTCAACTGGGTTGCACTTCTAAATGCCTGTCATTGACCTAAAGATGAAAGTGGAGAAAAGTATGGTCCCTAGGCCACCTTTGTCACCTCTAGGTAGTCTGACCACATCAATGGTGTTAGTGAAATTTAAGTGAAGATAAAAGGCCACCAAGAGAAAAAATCAAATTGATTTGTTGGATATTAACAACCTGGCCTGAATTTCCCATTGATAGCCCTGTTATGAAATCCACTGGAATCCTAGAATTCTTTTCTACATTCAGAAAAGTAGCTGTTGCACTGTCAGTCTGTGACTCAAAGGTCTTCAATCTGACAAATCCTTATCTTTTCACAGAAATCTTATGTACTCTGGTTTGGAAACACTATCTTGTGCACTACTGCCATTCCTAGAGATGTGGCAGAACAGATGAATTTAGATGGGCAGAAAGCACCTAACTGTGTCATTTTATCCCCTAACAGTTATATCCAGACTACTATGTATTTATAAGGTAATAATTGGGAGTGAGGACAGCCAACAAATTGTAACTATAGAAGACTATGCAGAATGGATACTTTTTGAAACATTTTGCAGAATGGGCTAGAGCAAAGGCAAATACAGAAGAAGAAAGTGGCACAAGGTGATAAAGACTATGGGAATGGAGCTGAAGGAACATATACAAGCTACATTTAGAACTTTAATAATTTTATAGCCCATTTGATAGGAGAGGGAGGTTTCCTGTATTTGTGATGTGGGTTTGTATGTATAACAAATATAAAGACCAAATCCTCCTATGTGAGTTGCCTAACCTCATCCAGCTATTAGGGTATTATTTAGCTCTATAAAATAGTAGTGTAATTCTCAAAGTTGCATTGTAATAGCTTGTGTACAATTACTAGTATATGTATGTATCTGCAAGTAAGTAGTATGGGACAATCTGTGTGTGTGTGTGTGTGTGTGTGTGTGTTTATTTTTCATGGTTTTCTGAATGGCTGACATTTTGAGCACCTCTGATAAGAGGTTCATTAATATGTGACTTCCTTTTGGTGCAGCCTATGTCTTTCTTTTTCATCTTTAGTGTTCAGTGCATGCTTATTGTATGGACAAATGAATCCTATCTAATAAAATAATAATATGCAAATTAACTGTACCTCTGCTACACCAACAAGCCTTGCCCATAAGCCACTCCCATCAGCCAATCAAAGGAAGTATGCAAATTAACCCAACCAAGATGGCTATGACCACAGAGAGTGCAGGAGGGAGGTTTGGTTGCCCCTGGTGATGGAGGAAGCCAAGCTTGCACAAACCCTGGCAGGCAAGCCTCTTCTTAAGGCAGTGGTTCTCAACCTTCCTAATGCTGCAACCTTTTAATACAGTCCCTCATGTTGTGGTGATCCCCAATAATAAAATTATTTTTGTCACTACTTCATAACTGTAATTTGCTACTGCTATGAATCTTAATGTAAATATTTGTGTTTTCTGATGGTCTTAGTAGACCCTGCTAGCTGTTCACCACCCACAGGTTGAGAACTGCTGTCTTAAGGCAACAAAATTTTAATGGCTGCTGCCACCAAGCGAGGCTTGGGTTGCTCCTGGTGATGGAAGAAGCTTAGTTTTCCACACACCCGCCTGCAAGCCTCTACTTAAGGTAATAAAGTTTCAATGGCTGTGAGCAGAATGCTTGTCTCCACTCCAGGCTACAAAGTTTCAACTGTAGAAGTTAAATAAATCCAAGATACCAGGGCCTTGGCTTGGGTACCTCGAGGGCGTGGCTGAACTGCAAATCAACACAAGCTCCTCACCCAGGCCACCCCACGCCCCAAGGGAACACCCACTCTGATCCAGGACACCTTTCAGGGCACACCAGCTGGTTCCCACCCATGCATCAGGCCTCTATCCTATCTAATAAAAGAATAATATGCAGATTGACCATCACTCCAACACACAAGATGACTGCCCCCATGTGGACACAAGATGGCTACCATAAGATGGCCACCACAAGATGGCCAGCAGGGGAGGGCAGTTAAGGGTGACCAGGCTGGCAGAGGAGGGAAGTTGGGAGTGACCGGGCCTGCAGGGAAAGGCAGTTGGGAGAGACCCAGGCCTGCAGAGGAGGGCAGTTAGGGACAAACATGCTGGCATGGGGAGGGCAGTTAAGGGTGACTAGGCACACAGGGTATGACAGTTAGGGGCAAACAGGCTAGCAGGGAAGTGGTTAGGGGGTAATCAGGCTGGCAAGTAGAAGCAGTTAGGGGCAATCAGGAAGGCAAGTAGGTGAGCAGTTGGGAGCCAGCAGTCCTGGATTGTGAGAGGGATGTACAACTGACTCTTTAGGCCCAATCCTATCTGGATCAGGCCTAAATTGGCAGTTAGACATCCCTCAAGGGGTCCCAGATTAGAGAGGGAGCAGGCTGGGTTGAAGGACACACACCCTGTTGCAAGAATTTCATGCACTGAGCCTCTAGTGAATTAATAAGAACCATTTTGTTTTAGAATCCTAGAACTTTTGGAGCTTGAAGAGAGCAGACATAGCTTGGGTTATTCACTTTATAAATGGATAAATAAGGCCTCAAGTGGGATAAATAATTGATTTAAGGCTATGTTTAGTGATTTGGGGTTTTGTGCCACAAGGCAAAGAGTCTAGTCCCGAATATCTGCATTTATTGGGCTTCTTTATCCTTAGAGTTGAAGTCTCTCCTGGTGATAAATGTGATTCTGAGAAAGTCACAGTCACTCTTCCAAAAGACAAGGGCACAATTCAGTGATCTGTAAAAGTAAGGCAAAATGACAATTAAAGTGGGGCAGTCTGGTACCTTGGGAGTCTGACAAAGTGAAGGTATTTGAATTTTGATGTGTCAGATTTATTAACATAGAGATATAATAACATACCACCCACCAAAATATTTCACTGGAAACCTCATATATCCAGAAGGGAGCTTGAAATAGAAAGTAGCAAGCAAAAAAGACTTCTTAAGTGGAAAAAACAAACACAAAAACAAACACAACAAACCTTCAAATATTACACAAAAGTTTCTATATTAAAGATCATGTAATTTCCCTCTTGGAATAACAACATCTCAGAACTCTATGCAGAACTTATCTTTCATTTTCCAAAGTAATCTAACAAATATAATAATACTAGAAGCCCAATGCATGAAGATTTGTGCTAGAATGGGCTTTCCTTTCCCTGGCTGTTGGCACCACCTTTCCACTCTGGTCCAGCCTCTTTCCACTCAGGCCCTGTAGCCACCTCTTTCTTTCTTTTTTTTATTGTGTTACATGTATACGTATCTCCCCATTGCTCCCCATCCCTCACAGGCATACCCCAACCCCCAGTGTCTATGTTCATTGGTTATGCTTATATGCATAGATACAAGTCCTTTGATTGCTCTCTTATCTACCCCACCTCTCCTTAATCTTCCTGATATAATTTCACAGTATTTTTGATGCTTTACTACCTTTGTATCTATCCTTTTGTTCATCAGTTTATAATGTTCTTTATTATCCACAAATGAGTGAGATCATGTGTTCTTCTCCTTCACTGATTGGCTTATTTCACTAAGCATAAGGCTCCCCAGTTCCATCCAGGTTGCTGCAAATGGTAAGAGTTCCTTCCTTTTAATGGCAGCATAGAATTCCATTGTGTAGATGTATCACAGTTTTCTGATCCACTCATCTGCTGATGGGCACCTAGGCTGTGTCCAAATTGTAGCTATTGTAAATTGTGCTGCTATGAACATACGTGTGCATAAATCACTTCTGGTTGGTGTTTGTAATTTCTTAGGATAAATTCCTAAGAGTGGGATTGCTGGGTCAACTGGGAGATCCATTTTTAGTTTTTTAAAAAAATCCATACTGTTCTCCACAGTGGCTGCACCAGTCTGCATTCCCACCAACAGTGCACAAGGGTTCCTTTTTCTCCGCATCCTCGCCAACACTTGTCGTTTGTTGATTTGTTGATGATTGCCATTCTGACAGGTGTAAGATGGTATCACATTGTTGTTTTGATTTGCATCTCTTGGACAATTAGTGACTTTGAACATGTTTTCATGTGTCTCTTGGCCTTCCTTCTGTAGTCTTTCGAAAAGGTTCTATTTAGGTCCATTGCCCATTTTTTTATTGGATTTTTTATCTTCCTTTTATTAAGTTGTATAAGTTGGCTGTAGATGTTGGAGATTAAACTTTTATCAGTGATAATATTTGCAAATATGTTCTCCCACAGAGTGGTCTTTCTTGTTGTTTTGTTGATGGTTTCTTTTGCTGTGCAAAAGCTTTTTATTTTGATGTAATCCCATTTGTTTATTTTTTCTTTAGCTTCCATTGCCTTTGGAACAGTATCAGTGAATAAGTTCTTTCGTCATATGTCTGAGATTGTGCTGCCTGTGGATTCCTCTAATATTTTTATGGTTCCCCTTCTAATGTTTAAGTTCTGTATCAATTTTGAGTTTATTTTTGTATTTGGTGTAAGTTGGTGGTCCAGTTTCATTTTTTTGCATGTATCTGTCCAATTTTCCCAACACCATTTGTTAAAGAGGCTATCTTGAATCCATTGTATGTTCATGCCTCCTTTGTCAAATATTAGTTGAGCATAGTGTTTTGGGTGGATATCTGGATTCTCTATTCTATTCCATTGGTCTATATGTCTGTATTTGTGCCAGTACCAGGCTGTTTTGAGAACAGTGGCTTTGTAATATAGCCTGAAGTCTTCTATTGAGATCCCACCTACTTTATTCTTGTTTCTCAGAATTGCTGTGGCTATTCGTGGTCTTTTTTTGTTCCAGATGAATCTATGAAGAATTCTTTGTAGGTCTGTGAAACATGTCGTTGGTTTTTTAAAGGGTAATGCATTGAATCTATAGATTGCTTTGGGTAGTATGGACATTTTAATGATGTTGTTTCTCCCAATCCATGAGCATGGTATATTCTAGCATCTGTTAACATCTTCCTCTATCTCTTTTTTCAGTTTCCTGTAGTTTTCTGCACATAGGTCTTTTACCTCCTTAGTTACGTTTATTCCTAGGTATCTTGATTTTTTTGGTGCTATGGTAAATGGGATTGCTTTTTAGTCTCTCTTTGTGTAATTTCACTATTAGTGTATAGAAATGCTACAGATTTCTTGGCATTAATTTTGTATCCTGCTACATTGCCAAATTCATTTATTAAGTTAATTAGTTTTGCGATGGAGTCCTTCAGGTTTTTTTATGTACAGTATCTTGTCATCTGCAAATAAGGACAGCTTTACTTCTTTTCCAATTTGAATGCCTCTTATTTATTCTTCTTGTCTAATTGCAATGGCTAATACTTCCAGTACTACGTCGAACAGGAGACGTGAGAGTGGGCATCCCTGTCTTTTTCCTATTCTTAGGGGAAATGGTTTTAGTTTTTGCCCATTGAGTATGATGTTAGCTGTGGGTTTATCATATATGGCTTTTGTGATGTTGAGGTATGATCCTTGTATTCCCACTTTGCTGAGAGTTTTTATCAAGAAAGAGTGTTGGATTTTGTCAATTGCTTTTTCTGCATCAATTGATATGACTATGTGATTTTTATCTCTCAATTTGTTTATGTGATGTATCATGTTTATTAATTTGCGGATATTGTACCATCCCTGTAGTGCTGGGATGAATCCTACTTGGTCATGATGTATGATCTTTCTGATGTATTGCTGGATCCAATTTGCTAGAATTTTGTTGAGGATTTTGGCATCTATGTTCATGAGAGATATTGGCCTATAATTCTCTTTCATTGTGTTGTCTTTATCTGGTTTTGGTATTAGGGTGATGCTGGCTTTATGGAAGGTGTTTGGAAGTGTTCCTTCTTCTTGAATGTTTTTGAATAGTCTGAGGAGGATAGGTTTAATTCTTCCTTGTATGTTTGGTAAAACTCTCCTGTGTAGCCATCTGGTCCTGGGCTTTTGTTTGCTGGAAGCTTTTTGATGACTGCTTCAATTTCTTCCATAGTTATTGGACTATTGAGATGTTTAGATTCTTCGTGTTTGAGTTTTTGAAGGTTATATTTTTGTAGAAATATTTCTATTTCTTGGCGGTTGTCCAATTTGTTGGAATAGAGTTGTTCATAGTATCTTTTAACAATCCTTTGTATTTCGGCGGGGTCTGTTGTTATTTCTCCTGTTTCATTTCGGGTTTTTTATGTACAGTATCATGTCATCTGTTAATAAGGACAGCTTTACTTCTTCTTTTCCATTTTGGATGCCTTTTATTCTTCTTCTTGTCTAATTGCAATGGCTAATACTTCCAGTACTATGTCGAACAAGAGAGGTGAGAGTGGCCATCCCTGTCTTGTTCCTGTTCTTAGGGAAAATAGATTTAGTTTATGTCCATTGAGTATGATGTTAGCTGTGGGTTTATCATATGTGGCTTTTATGATGTTGAGGTATGAACCTTCTATTCCCACCTTGCTGAGAGTTTTTATCAACAAAGGGTTTTGGATTTTGTCAAATGTTTTTTCTGCATCAATTGATATGACTATGTGGTTTTTATCTGTCAATTTGTTTATGTGATGTATCACATTTATTGATTTGCATATAATGTACCATCCTCGCATTCCTGATATAAATCCTACTTAGTCATGTTGTACGATCTTTTTTTCCTTTTTTAAATTTTACTTATTTATTTTTTAATTCTTTTAATTTTTTTATTAATGTATTACATATATACTTATCTTCCTATTGCCGTCCTTCCCAGGCATACCCTACCCCCCTGTGTCTTGTGTTCATTGGTTATTCTTATATGCATGCATACATACAAGTCCTTTAGTTGATCTCTTATTTACCCCACCTCTCCCTAACCTGCCTACTGTAATTTGACAGTCTGTTTGATGATCTTTCTGATGTACTGCTGCATCCAATTTGCTAGAATTTTGTTGAGGACTTTGGCATCTCTGTTCATTAGGGATATTGGCCTATAATTTTCTTTCATTGTGTTGTCTTTATCTGATTTTGGTATTAGGGTGATGCTGGCTTCATAGAAAGTGTTTGGAAGTTTTTCTTCTTGAATTTTTTTGAATAGTTTGAGGAGGGTATGCTTTAGTTCTTCTTTGATTGTTTGGTAAAACTCTCCTGTGTAGCCAGCTGGTCCTGGGCTTTTGTTTGCTGGAAGCTTTTTGATGACTGCTTCAATTTCTTCCATAGTTATTGACCTGTTGAGATGTTTAGATTCTTCCTGACTGAGTTTTATATGGTTACCTTTTTCTAGGAATATGTCCATTTTCTGCAGGTTGTCCAGTTTGTTGGAATAGATTTGTTCATAGTAGTTTTTAACAATCCTTTCTATTTTGCTGGGGTCTGTTGTTATTTCTCCTCTTTCATTTCTGATTTTGTTTATTTGGGTCTTCTCTCTTTGCTTCTTGGTGAGTCTGGCTAGAGGTCTATCAATCTTGTTTATCCCTTCAAGAACCAGCTCTTTGTTTTGTTGATCTTTTAAATTGTTTCTTTGGTCTCCATGTTGTTTATCTCTGCTCTGATCTTTGCTATTTACTTCCTTCTGCTTACACTGTGATTTTCTTGTTGCTCTCTTTCTAGCTCTTTGAGTTGTAGGGTTAAGTTATTTATTACCATTGTTTCCTGTTTTTTTTTTACAGTAGGCTTGTAGGGATATGAACTTCCCTCTCAAACTGTTTTAACTGTTTCCCATAAATTTTGTATTATTTTGTTGTCATTGTCATTTGTTGTCATGATGTTTTTTATTTCTTCCTTGATCTCTTTTGTTACCCAGTCGTTGTTTAATAGCATGCTGTTTAGTCTCCATGTATTTGATTTCTTTCTAATTTTTTTATTATAGTTGATTTCCAGTTTTATGCCACTGTGGTCTGAGAAAATGCTTGATATGATTTCTACCTTCTTGAATTTGAAGAGACTACTCTTATGACCCAACATATTATCTATCTTTGAAAATGACTCATGTGCACTAGAGAAGAAAGTATATTCTGTGGCTTTGGGGGGAAATGTTCTGAAGATGTCAATTAATTCCATCTGGTCTAGTGACTCTTTTAGGATTGATGTTTCTTTGCTGATTTTTTGTTTAGAGGATTTGTCCAGTGGTGACAGTGGGGTATTAAAGTCTCCTACTATGATTTATTGCTATCAATCTCTTCCTTAATATCCTCCAGGAGTTATTTTATATATTTAGGTGCTCCTATATTGGGTGCATATATGTTTACCAGAGTTATTTCTTCTTGTGTAATTGTTCCCTTTAGTATTATGAAGTGACCTTCTTTATCTCTTCTTATGTCCTTCACTTTGAGATCTAATTTGTTAGATATAAGTATTGCAACCCCGGCTATTTTTTCATTTCCGTTTGCCTGAAATACCATCCACCATCCCTTCACCCTCAATCTGCATGCATCTCTTTTCCTGAGTTGGGTTTATTGCAGACAGCAGATATATGGATCCTGTTTTCTTATCCAATTGGTTACCCTATGTCAATCTGTGTGCTTCTCTTTTTCTGAGGTGGGTTTCTTGTCAACAGCATTTGTATGGATCATGTTTTCTTATCCTATCGGTTACCCTATGTTTTTTGATTGGAGCATTAAATCCATTTACATTTAAAGTTATTATTGATAGGTACTTTTTTGTCACCATTTTTAGTCTTTACCCCCGAGTTCCTGCTTCACTTCCTATTTCTTTTTATTACAGCAGACCCTTTAACATTTCTTGTATTGCTGGTTTGGTGGTAATATATTCCCTTACTCCTTTTTTGTCTGTGAAGCTTCTGATTTCATCCTCAATTTTGATTGAAAGTCTTACAGGGTACAGTATTCTTGGATTCAGAGCATTCCTTTGCATGACTTTGTATATTTCATTCCATTTCCTTCTGGCCTGATGAGTTTCTGTTGAGAAATCAGTAGCTAGTCTTATGGCGGTTTCTTTGTAGGTAACTTTCTGTTTCTCTCTGTCCACTTTTAAGATTCTTATTTTGTAGTTGGTGTTTACCAATTTAATTATAATGTGTATTGGTTTCGGTTTTGTGGGGTTCATTTTGCTTGGGACACTGTGAGCTTCCTGAATTTGTGTGATTTTTTTCTTTCCTATATTCGGAAAATTTTCTGTCATTATTTCTTTAAACTGGTTTTCTAATCCTTGCTCAGTTTCCACTCTTTCTGGAACCCCAATTACCCAGATATTGTTTTGTTTCATGTTATCACAAAGTTCTCTTAGGCTCTCCTCTTGGTTTATAACTTTTTTTTCTAGAAGCTGCTGTACTTGGGTATTTTTTCCTACTGTGTCACTTATGTGGTTCTCTGCTTCTTCTAGTCTACTTTTGATGCTTTCTATTGAGTTCTTTATAGCAGTGATGTCATTTTTCATTTCTTCTTGATTATTCTGCATTTTTTTAGGTTCTTCTGCATTTATTCTTGCTTCTTCTGCATTTCCTCTTGGGTCTTCTTCATTTCCTCTTGGCTCTTATTCACATTGTTGATTTTGTCTTCCATTCTTTTCATCCACCTTATGATCATTTCTCTGAACTCTTTCTCTGGCAGGCTTATTTCTGCTTCTATTTCATTTACTTCCTTTTCTGGTGAAACCTGCCTTTCTGTATTATGTGGGCTGTTTCTTTTTCTTCCCATTGTCTTTTTTCTCTGCATGTCTGGTTATATAGTTCACTCTCCTATGTTGATTGAAAGGCACAAACTACAACATGGCCAGGTATAATACACAAGGCACTGAATAGTAATGTATTCAGGATGTTAATAATCACAAATAAGGTGACCACTATTGAAAGACAAATTAGGTATTAGTAGAGAAAGAAGAAGAGGAAAATGAGGAAAAAAGAAAAGAAAGAAATGCCAACATCAAATTAGGATAGGGAGAAAAAAAATAAACAAAATAAAATAAAATAATAAAAAGGAGAAGAAGAAGGAAAGAGAAAGAGAAAAAAGTCAGAGAGAAACGAAAGAGGATAAGAGAGAAAAGGGGAACAAAATATAGATGTCAGGAGAAAACACCAATAGAACAGTCACTAATCCCAACAAACGCTGGCAACCAGTACCTGGAGATTAATACAAATTATAAATAATAACTGGTATCCAGGGAGGTGAGGGAAAAGAGAGGTAAAAAACAAACCAATAGAAAGTAAACAAAAAGCAAAATAAAACAAGTAGAGTAAGCCTATACAATCTCACCAAAAAAGTACAAAGAATCGATATAATTACCATTCAGGCAAAGAGCAACAAAAGGACATAGAGAAAAACAACTTTTTGGATAACGAAGACAAGAAGAGAGAGGTTTGTATGGAGTTGGAGTAGGGGATTTGACATTAGATATATAAGTGGGGTGAAACTTTAACCAGGTAAAAGAAAGAATAGGGAGAATCTAAAGTTGGAAAAGGGAAAGAGGAAACAAGACAACAAAATGGGGAAAGTTAGGAAGAAAGTGTTGGCATAAAGGTAGAGTTGAGTTGGAGTAAAATTATGCTAAAGGAAAGATGAAAATAGAATGTAGAACTCTAATCCCAAAGTAAAATAAAGGGAAAACAAAATGACACACTTGTTTTTTTCCAAAATGGTAAAATAATATTAGTACTAGTACTAGTTGAAAACAAAAATGTAATAATTAAAAAGGTAAAATCAATTGAGGAGGAAAAAAATGTTTTTTAATTAAAATATGCAAAAATGAAAAAAACAAAATAAAATAAAAAATTAAAAGAAAAAGAAAAAATAAGAATGGTCATTCACTTGCGCCATTGTTCTGCTTGGCACTTCTGTTTCACAGTCGGGAGGGTATTGCAGTTCCCTGTGTTCCACTGCTGAGTTGTGGTTTAATCTCTTTATTCTTTTGTGGTTATGTGAGAGTCTATTTGTGCATCATCCACGGGGTGGCAGTGTTTCAGAATTGACCTCTGAGACTAAGCACAGGACCTCTCTAGGCTGTGCTCAGATTTTTCTATTCTGTGGTTCTCAAAACCGGTTTGTGGAGATTTTGCAGTCGGGACGCTGTAATAACTCCCAGGCTGCCCCTCTGCCTCAGATCAAAAGGAGTCGCTTTCCAGAGCTCCCCTCTGTCAACAGCTCTGAGACTTTGCCTCCACACTTAGGGATCACGCCCTGCCCCACCTCCGTGGACCTCTCCAGAGGCAGCTCTCCCGCAGCCTGGTTTCCACAGTGTGTGCATCTCTGTTCCTCGGGACAGGAGACCACACCTTATCCCAAGCGAAATCTGACCTTTCTGTGTGCCGTGTGGATCTCCTCTGTGTCTGCACTGATTGGAGAGCAGTGTTCTGGGTCCCCGGCTGTTCGGTGGGTGCTTCAGCCACAGCTTTCAGACCACAGCAGACATCCACCTCCCTGTGCAAGATGGCAAGTTCTCCGCGTTGGAGCTGGTGGCTCTGGCAGACAAAAACCCCATGGCAGTGGGGCTGCCTGGCCAGGAGAGCCCCGTCCAGCAGTTACCTGCCTTCTCCTGGAGGATAACTGACTCTTAACTTGCCAACAAACACTCCCAGTGTGACTCTCAGCTGCTCTCTCTCCCTCTGCCCAGTGACAAAGCTCAAGACATGTCTGTCTACTCTGCCGCCATTTTCCTCCCCCGCCTCCCCACTGTAGCCACCTCTTTCTGCTCTGGGAGCTGCCTCTTTCTCTTCTGGCCTCGCCTTCCCATGCTGCCCAAAGGCCCTGAGAGACAGGGGATGGGGTAGAACATGATGCAAGCATCCTGCCCAGTCACTCATGATTGTGTATGCCAATTAACCACCATCTTTGTTGGGTTAATTTGCATATCTCTCCTGATTGACTAGTGTGGTAGCACAGGTATGCTCAATTTGCATGTTTGTCTATTATTAGGTAAGATAGATTCCATGAACACAGTAGATAGGAGTGTCAAACTCCAAATAGAAGAGAAGCAGTTTTGAATATAATAATAGTACTGAGGAATAACAATACAGTGGAACCTCAAGATAGGAGTGCCCTAACATTCGAGATTTTTGAGAGAAGAGCCATCGAGCGAGAGATTTTTGCTTTGAAATACGAGCAACATTTGACATGGGAGTAATCGTGCCGGCTGCACATGACCCACCAGTTTACCGCGACTCGAGCGTCTCATAGTTTCCCATGCCTCAAGGTAACAGAATGAATTAAACTCGTATCTCGAGGTACCACTTTACTGTTTGTTAGGTGATAGATTGGTTGGGGACATATTAAAAATTAAAGGCAAAATTTTAAAAACTCAGCACTTTGGGGTCAATGAGTATATGGTCAAAACCTGCATAGTATAAAGATTTATGTTCATATAGGTGTTCTTAAATAACTAATAAGCAACTATGTGGTACACTTTAGAATAAGGCAGAATTCTTAGGGTTTTAATGATTTTAGTCCTGATGGGTTTAATCACAAAGAACAACAGCCTGTAATTATTGGAATTGAGAGCCTAGGGGAAAGCCCTAAGTTATCTTCAAAGTTCAGCTATACTCCCCTACCTTCCCTCTGAAGTTTGATGCTCTGATCAATGTTTCTATGTCTTTGGACCTATTTTTGTTCATCAGTTTCTGTTGATTCATTATATTCCATAAATGAGTGACATTATGTGATATTTATCTTTCTCTGAATGGTAGGAGTAAGGAGGAGGGATCAACCAAAGAACTTGTATGCATGCATATAAGCCTAACCAATGGACACAGGCAACAGGGGGGTGAGGGTATGAGTGGAGAGATAGGAGGAGGGAGTAATGGGGGAATAAGGACACATATGTAACACCTTAATCAATAAAAAAATTAAAAAACATAAAAAAATAAAAAATAAAAATAAAAAGTAAAAAATAAAAAAGTTCAGCTATCCAGAACTATTAATTCTTTTGGTTTTTAGAAAATCAAGATTTTATTAAATCTAAGCCTAGTGAAAAGTCTGCTTTCAGTGAATTCCTAGGAAAAAGACTTCTAATTAGAGAAAGAGTTTGGGAGAAATATATTAAATGATAAGGAATTAACTTATTTACCACTGAGACTAGAAATAAAAATTTGCTCTAGACCAATTTTTTAATGTCAAAATTAGGTTTTTTAGAAACAAATGTCTCTTGCTGTGTTCTTGTGTTAACTTGGCTGTCTCATTAGAGATGGGGACTTTTTCTAGTCAAATTAATGTGACATTTAGAGAAAATTTCCCCTTTCAAATGTTTTATGCTATTTGCCATTTGGAACACATAAAGAGGGGATTGGAATAAGGTCAAGTAAATTTTTCATTAAATAAGGCTAACCAAGAGCCAACACATTCATGTAAAAAAGAAAAGCACTTTTATTATTTCTTTTTTAA
This sequence comes from Lasiurus cinereus, assembly GCA_011751065.1. NCBI lineage: Eukaryota > Metazoa > Chordata > Mammalia > Chiroptera > Vespertilionidae > Lasiurus > Lasiurus cinereus. The sequence continues at coordinate 2,275,049 of JAAGEH010000037.1, forward strand.
AATATATTTTATTGATTTTTTACAGAGAGGAAGGGAGAGGGATAGATAGTTAGAAATATCGATGAGAGAGAGACATCAATTAGCTGCCTCCTGCATGCCCCCTACTGGGGATGTGCCCACAACCAATGTACATGCCCTTGATGGGAATCGAACCTGGGACCTTTCAGTCCGCAGGCCGATGCTCTATCCACTGAGCCAAACCAGTTTCGGCACTTTTATTATTTCTTAAAAAGTTTATTTGTGCTGTGTTCAGTATCATATACTGAGGTGAGCTTGGCAGATAATATGATAAAAAAAGGTGCCATTTTCTAAACAGCTGGGTTTGCCTTAGAAAACACAGCCACATCAGGTTAAATTCAGTGGCTAGTTCTTTGCTAAGGTCAGTCCTCCACTCTTAATATACATTAGAATTACCTGGGAAGTATTTTAAAAATACCAATTGTGGGGCCCCACTCTAGGCCAATTACCTCAGAATCTGTTGGAGTGGGACCTTGGCAACAGTATCTTAACAGCAAACAAACAAAAATACCCCCCCTCCAATTCCCTAGTTGATTCTAATGTGCAGCTAGGTCTGAGAACCACTGGCTGAAGACATGCAAACTATTTATTAAGAGAGTTCCTTCTTCGGGGTGGTCTGAGTATAATTCTTTGTGTCACCTAAAGTGTAAAAAAAGTTTACCCTTTCAAGGCACAGGAGTTAGGTTTGAACACACACCTTAAATACGTATGAGCAAGAACACTTAATGTAAGTATACACAGACCTATATATAGTATAGCTTAGTTGTTTGGAGTGTAGTACTAATGAGGCCAGAATAAGTGTAATCTAGCCAATTAAAATAATTCTGTTGCATAGACTGTATCCATAATTTCAACCAAGCAGCCTCACAGAGAGATATTTATTCTTTTTTTAAATATATTTTATTGATTTTCCACAGAGAAGAAGAGAGAGAGATAGAAAGTCAGAAACATCGATGAGAGAGAGACACTGATCAGCCGCCTCCTGCACACCCCACAGTGGAGATGTGCCCGCAAGCAAGGTACATGCCCCCAACTGGAATCGAACCTGGGACCTTTCAGTCCGCAAGCCGACGCTCCATCCACTGCGCCAAACCGGTCTTGGCTAGATGTTTATTCTTTTAATTCAGTGCCTGTGAGTGAGAATCCTCATGGTGAGATATATTATTCCACTTATACCAAGAAGTAGTATAGTCACCAGAGATAAAATTGATAGGATTTTGCTTATTTTCTCAAATGTGGAGTTCTAGCACCATTCCTGGAGGTCATGTCTCTGCACAGTTCCATATCTGATGCTCAGTGCACAGAGATTGGATGTCTTCATATTCAAAGCTATGCAAAATAGTCTACTTGAAAACTGATTCTTTAATATGACATAATTTTGGGATATTGCTCATACTTTCCCTGCAAAGCCATTATCTTCTTGATTTCCTTGTTTTTGTATCATTGTGTTTATTAACTTTCTTAAGGAAATTATTCAGTAAGTTTGGAGACAGATGAAACCTGTGCATGCTATTTTTTTATTGCCTGAGTGAAGTCAGATTTCTGATCCAGGCCGACGCTCTATCCACTGAGCCAAACCGGTCTCGGCATAATTGAACTCTTGAGTGTGTAATTAATTCCCTGTTTTAATTGGATAGTGTGTTTCTTAATTTTTATTTTCCCCCATTAATTCTCTTTTTCTTTATTGATGAAAATATTACATATGTGTCCTTATCGCCCCTTAACTCGCCCACCCTCACTCAAGTCCTCACACCCCTATTGTTGATGTCAATTGGTTAGGCTTATAATCATGCCAACTTTTGGTTGATCTCTCACCCTTATCCTCACCCTCCTGTATTTTCCCTCTGAGGTTTGATGGTCTGATCAATGTTTCTCTGTCTCTGGATCCATTTTTATTCATCAATTTATATTTTTCATTATATTCCAAAAATGAGTGAGATCATGTGATATTTATCTTTCTCTGACTGGCTTATTCGCTTAGCATAATGCTCTCCATGTCCACGCATGCTGTCGCAAACGGTAAGAATTCCTTCTTTTTTACTTTAGCATAGTATTGCATTGTGTAGATGTAACACAGATTTTTAATCCACTCATCTGGTGATGGGCATTCAGGCTGTTTCCAAATCTTAGCTATGGTAAATTGTGCCACTATGAACATAGGGGTGCATATATCCTTTCTAATTGGTGTTTCTGATTTCTTGGGATATATTCCTAGAAGAGAAATCACTGGGTCAAATGGGAGTTCCATTTTTAGTTTTTTGAGGAGACTCCATACAGTTCTCCACAGTGGCTGCACCAGTCTGTATTCCCACCAGCAGTGTACGAGGGTTCCTTTTTCTCTGCATCCTCGCTAACACTTGTTAGTTGATTTGTTGATGATAGGCATTCTGACAGGTGTGAGATGGTACCGCATTGTCATTTTGATTTGCATCTCTCAGATGATTAGTGACGTCCAGCATGTTTTCATATGTCTCTTGGCCTTCCTTCTATCTTCTTTCAAAAAATAGCTATTTAGGTCCATTGCCCATTTTTTGATTGGGTTGTTTATCTTCCTTTTGTTAAGTTGTATGAGTTCTCTGTAAATGTTGGATATTAAACCCTTACCAGTGATAAATATGTTTTCCCATGCAGTGGGCTTTCTTGTTGTTTTATTGATGGTTTCTTTTGTTGTGAAAAAGCTTTTTATTTTTATGTAGTCCCATTTGTTTATTTTCTCCATAGTTTCCATTGCCCTAGGAGCTGTATCCGTGAAGAAATTGCTTTGGTATATGTCTGAGATTTTGCTGCCTGTGGATTCCTCTAGGATTTTTATGGTTTCTGGTCTTATGTTTAAGCCCTTTATTCATTTTGGGTTTATTCTTGTTTATAGTGTAAGTTGGGGGGGTCTAGTTTTATTTATTTATTTTTTGCATGTATCTGTCCAATTTTCCCAACACCATGTATTGAAGAGACTGTTCTTGCCTCCTTTGTCAAATATTAATTGAGCATAATGGTTTGGGTCAATTTCTGGGTTCTCTATTCCATTCCATTGATCTATATGTCTATTCTTGTGCCAGTACCAGACAGTTTTGAGAACAGTGGCTTTGTAATACAACTTGATATCTGGTAATGAGAGCCTACCTACTTTGTTCTTCTTTCTCAGGATTGCTGCAGCTATTTGGGGTCTTTTTTTTATTCCAGATTAATTTTGGAGAGTTCCTTCTAGGCCTGTGAAATATGCCATTGGTATTTTGATAGTGTGCTTTTTTAGGGTGTTGAGTGACTTCCATTTGTTAAATTATATATTTTACTGAATACCATGGAAGAGTGCTTTTACCCAATACCATTTTTGGCTTATAATGTTGGTATAAGAAATTAATTCAAGAAATGCAAGTTGGTTGACTGACAGATAGGTAACCTCCTTCAGCAATACTTGTAGCATTGTATTCCCAGAGCAGCTTCAAGTTTGCCTCCTCCTCCTGTAATTGTTTGCAACAATTTCAGTATCCATTTTCTTATGAACAAATTAGAAATTAATTTTGACCCTTTTGATTTTTACTTTTTCAATTCATTCCTTACAACACACTAAGATACTTGTGGTTAACATTGATGTGGATTTTGTCCTCTAGCTAAAACAATGAGAGTGGATATTAGATAGACCATCATCATATGAGGGGCAAGTAGCAGTCATGGACATACCTGAGTGAATGCAAGACAATGGCAGGATTTCCTTCTCATACTGTCTCCTCCTTTTTCTCACCTAGTCACCAATCCCATCTAGATACTCACTCTAGATATTTAAGGGCCCCATACTGACTGTCAGTAGTTTGGTGCTCATGTGGTAGTTGGATTTGCTATCACCTGTCCTGTTTACTTCTCTCCCAAACTATGAGCTCCTTGAAATCAAAAGTTGCACAAGAGCTTAGCAGTTAATGTCTGGCAGGTAGTCATGTGAAAGGAATCTGCTTTTTTGCTAGCTAGACAGCTATTGTGTTTCCTTTTCCAGGCACTTTCAATTGAAGTGATTTCAGAAAGCCCTAGGGAATGGCCAGAATAGTGAGGACTTCTGTTAGAATGGCAGGGAGTTGGAGGAGATGTGTTTGAGCATTTTTCAAATTATACAATGGTTCAATGAGAGTAGTACTTTAGTGTTAGGTGTAAGGTCAGCTTAACTAAGACTAGTAACATCACTGTTGATATTACCATGTATTACCACTTTTTAAGGCTGTTCCTCTTTAAGCTCCCCGACCTGTGGTACTTATAAGCTGTTTTTGCATCTTTTTCATCTAGCAGGTATTCTGAATTTGCTTTTGTAAAGCAGGTGCTTAGGCAGTTCACTGTAACCAGATTAGACAGTGGTGTTTTAATGATAGGAGCTGAGACAGGGGTTTGCTTGCAAACTTCATGTTTCATATGAAAGGCTTTGCCACCTCCTGTGGACTGCGCTTCACCCAATTTTTGGCATAATGCTTTTATATTTGTAATAAAAGGAAGGCCTCCCTGCATAAGCAGCACTGAGTTAAATATCTTAAAACAAAGGGGAGTGCAGAGTTTACTAGTAAATCCACAGTGGGTGATTACCTTGCCTGTATATCCATATCTATGGAATATATATTTTAACATGTTAATTATCTACTATTAATAAAAATACCTTTGAACATCCAGTCAATTTGATGGGCACACAATTGTGTCCACTAGAGAATGGGAAGCAATTAGATTCTGTAAAGATTGTGGGTCACGGTGTATCTTCCCCTAAGTGGTTGCATGGTCAGTAGCCAGCCTCATTCTAGGGGATGTTTGTGTCAAGTTCATCTTGTTCTACAGGTGAGGGTTGTGTCCACAGAAACCCCAGTGCCTCAAGGAGGCAGTAGGCATTACTCAGGCTGTTGCCCCACTATGCTCTTGGTTTCTGATTCATTCATTGCTTATTACTCAGTAGAAAAATGACCCTCCGCCCCTAAGTAGGACAGTTTGGCTCTTTTTATGAATCATCTATGTAACATTTTTAATTTTTTTCCCATTGCAGACTGAAAACTATTCTTTTGACTCCAACTATGTGAACAGCCGAGCCCATTTAATCAAAAGGTATGTTGGTTTGCTTGCCTATTTTTACACTAATCTTGATTTAATATAAAAAGCAAAACAGGTTAATTTTTTTAAGGATGCCCTTTTCAGATTTTAAAATGAATGCCTAGCCCTTGACTGTGTGGCTCAGTTGGTTGGGCATTCTTGTTCAGGGAAAGGTTAAGTCCTGGGCAGGGAACATGCCTGGGAGGCTGGCTTGACCCCTAGCAGGAGGGTGTGCAGGAGGTAGCTGATCAATGTTTTGCTCTCAGATAGATGTTTCTCCCTCTATCTCCTCCCTTCCTCTCTTTCTCTCTAAATAAAAAAAAATTAAAAAAACTTCTAAAAAATAAAATGAATATGTATTTGCTTATTGTAAAATATTTGGAAAATTCAGAAAAACATAAAAAGCTAAATGAAAATCACTGGTAATTCTACTACCCCCAAATAAAAACTTTTGGAATTTTATCATGTTTCTTTACATTTAAATTTATGAATAAAAACAAATTGAAAAATAAAGTTGGCATTATATTATATGATGATTTACAAATCTAATATTATAGAACAGATACATTCAAATTCATGTTATCAAAATTCTTGTTGCTTTTCACTTTAAATAGAGAAATCTTAAACATTTTCTTATGTGAAACTTAAGTAAATTTCAAGATCGTTGTTATTTTGACAATATTGAAATCACAATATTTTGAATATATTTTAGACAGATAAACTAATTCCTTATTTTATAAAAACTTTGTATATGACAGAGGAAAATAAAAGAAATTTGCCTGATTCAATACTTCCTAGAAATTTGGAAGTGTTTAAAATGAAACAAAGTGTAGATTTGTATGATGGTTGGTCATAGCTCAATTATCCATGAAGCTTCAACATAATTGAATGCAGAGATGATTACTGCCAAGGAAGATTCCATCTGGTGCTCAGTGGGGGCAAGACAAGGGGTTCAGGAAAACCTACAAGGAAGGAGAACTAAGCAAAGCAAGAAATTGAGTAGAAAAACCAGTACAGACAATGCAGATATCCTCTTGGATGGCTGAGTGGTTTTTTTGCAGCTAAAATTGAACTCTAAATGTTTTTGCTAAAATACTAGAAATTAAATAGAGGCACAAGCAAGGTATTTTAAAGCTGCAATAGAGAAAACCTGAAAATTCTATTATTAATTTTAAAATTTTTATTGTTAGAAGTATTACATATGTCCCCCTCCTCTCCATTGACCCCATCTAGCTCACCGCTGCCCCCAACCCAGGCCCCTACTACTTATTGTCTGTGTCCATGGGTTATGTATATATGCATACACGTTCTTTGGTTGATCACTTCCCACCCTCCACTCTCTCCCCACTTAGTACTCTGAGGTTTGACAGTCTGTTTCATGCTTTTATGTCTCTGGATCTATTTTCTTCATCAGTTTATTTTGTTCATTAGATTCCACATATGAAAATTCTATTATTTCGCTGTCTCTAAACACATGAATGTACATCACCAGAAGAGTAGGATTTGCAGAATAGACTAGCTTATTGTACAAGCAATTTTAATTCATATCTAGTTTATTTCACAATGCTACAGTAAACCCTGAAAATATGCTAGGTTTATCTGTATTGGTTTGGAATCACTTGTGACCTTAAGTGATAATCATTAAATATCTGAAAACAAATATCCCAAGATTACTCTCATAGCATAGCTTGGACTTTTTTTTTCTAAAGAGGTTGTGAGGAGTTCATTCTTGGCCCACAGGATAAAAAGCAAAACATGAGGGATTAAAAATAATCTGAAAAATTTGTTTTAGAGGGAAAATACCCTCTTTTGTTCACTGACTAGAGTTATTTTGCTGTAGAAATCTGCTTTGTTTTCTACTTCACAACTATTATTTCAAAGCTCATTTTCCCCACCCTGGATTTTATTTATTTTAATTAAATTTTATTTTTCAATTACAATCTACATTCAATATTATTTTGTTTTAGTTTCAGATATACAGCATAGGGATTAGACATTCATATACTTTACAAAACGTTCCCCCCAATATTTCCAGGGGGGACAGGGTGAAAAAGGTGAAGGGATTAAGAAGTACAATTTGGTAGTTATAAAATGGTTATGAGGATGTAAGGCAAAGCTCCTTAAAAAAACTTGTGTTAAAAACAGGGACTTAGGGCTAACTCTGGGTACCTGGGAATTCTAAACCAGGTTCAACTGAGCATGAGCCTGCTTTTCATAGCATGGCAGATAGCTAAGACTCCAGGGATCCTCACCATCTTTGGTTAGTTATCCAATATACATATAAGACAGATTCATAAGATGAAAACTTACATTTTTTAAACATTTTGTTTTGGGGTTCAATGTATTTCCACAGTAACCTTGGGACTCACTAGAAATTATAGCAGGAAGATTAAGGAGAGGTGGGGTAGATAAGAGATCAATCAAAGGACTTGTATCTATGCATATAAGCATAACCAATGAACATAGACACTGGGGGGTTGGGGTATTCCTGGGAGGGAGGGAGGCAATGGGGAGATATGTATACATGTAACACAATAAAATAAAATAAAAGAAGTCATTCTCCAGGAAAAAAAAGAAAAGAAAGCTCTGATTTTGATTAATTACTATGTGATTTTTTAAATTGATTTTTAGAGAGAGAGAAGAAAGAAACATGTATTAGTTGCCTCCTGCAGCCACTTGGACCGGTGATCAGTCTTGCTACCTTTGGTGTTATCCCTTCTAACCAACTGAACCACACACTGGCTAGGGCTTTATATGTTTTTATTTACACACACATATCCACAAAAGGCACAACCTGGACTTAATGGGCTATCAGTGGAAAAGTCTCCTGATGTTATCTGCAATCAAAGATAGTTGTTTTTTTTTTTTTAAATCTAAGGACCCCATTGGGACACATGCATTTTTGCCAAGTTCTGTTTCTGGAATCTTGAGGGCTTTGGAAAACCACAAAGGCCTTGTAATTTATGGGATCAATTGAGTTTATACAAAGCACAATACCTGCAAAGATACAGAAATCTTGTGTGCTATGATTTTCTGAAGACTAACCATTTTAAATGTAAAATGTGTGGAAATGTCAAAATGGAGTGGTGTCTAACACCAGGTGATACAACCCTGTTCAAATAGCTCACAGTGATGTTTGAAAGGGGTTTTGTCATATGTAGTTTATTGAGGATACAAGAGTTTTATTTTTCTATCTCACATCTATCTCAGGTAAACCAATAGAAAGCTAGAAGGCAAGGAGTGCTCCTAGCACAAATCAAGGTTGAGAAGGGTAAAGAGTGGATGGAAAAGGGAAAATGAAGGTGTTTAGCATATTCCACATAATGCTATGCAGTGAAGAATTTAGTGTTATATTTTTGTATTTTCTTTCAGAACATTACCTGCAAACTGCAGGTGTACCCAAGGCATATGTTGGAGTCCCAGGTTAACAACACAAGATAATTTGGATTTTTTTTTCTGGATGGACTTCCTTCCTGCTATGTTTGTTTCCTTGCTATCAGAGCAAGGAAAGCCAACAGTAGTACTTGGCCCTTGCTGTACCACTCTTTCTTCATGACTGGTTTCTGTGCTCCTGTCTGATATCTACGCTTGCAGTGCTTTTAGAGCAATATCAAGCAGAGCATGAGGCTGTAGCTCAAAGAAAGTAACACAGAAAATGAACCAGGTACTGAAGCAGTGTGTAAAGGAAAATGAGCATTGGCGTCTAAACCACGCATAGTGCTTTCATTTTCCACACAAATTGTCCTAGGATTTTCAGCAACTAGTATGGTGCCTTGTGTATAAAAAGTACTGATACACATTCTTTTGAATGAATGGATAAAATAAGTTGAAGAAAACCTCAGCATTTTTCTATTGCAAACTAGGACTGAAAGTTTTTTTAAGCTAGAAATTTCTGACTTTTTAAAAAATATACTTTATTGATTTTTCACAGAGAGGAAGGGAGAGGGATAGAAAGTCAGAAACATCGATGAGAGAGAGACATCGATCAGCCGCCTCCTGCACACCCCACACTGGAGATGTGCCCGCAAGCAAGGTACATGCCCCTGACCGGAATGGAACCCGGGACCTTTCGGTCCGCAGGCCGACGCTCTATCCACTGAGCCAAACCGGTCTCAGCAAAATTTCTGACTTTTAATGTGCATTAGAATCACTTGGGAGGATTGTTAAATGCAGTGTCCCTTGTTCCATCCCTAGAGGATCTCCAATTGTCAAAACTATTGTGATACAGGTGGTCCAGGAACCATTTTTGGATCTTCCTAATATCTGTTAAATATAGTTACAATACACTTTTTTATGTTCATTCCCTTCTAATTTTTACTCTCTGGTTCCATTCCCCGGGTATATGGTATCACCTATTAGAAAGATATGACCTGTTTCCTTTCAGATTATTCTGTCTTTTGGAAATATTTTTAATATTTTAAAAGGAAAATGCAGGTCAGGATTTGAATAATGTTTATTCATCAAACATTTTTTGAGTAACTATTATATGTAGAATCTTGTTGTAGGTGTTTTCAAACAAATCTTTCCCTTTGTTGACTACCAGGACAATAATAGAAACATTTGAATTTCTAATAGCAGTACAAACAGGTACCCCTAATTTATTGTCCCACAAAAGTTGTTTTACAAGTTGTCTCCCAAGAGGTACCTAGGTAATAAAGCAAGTGAAATCAGCATTTTAAAATGACTGGCATAAATTGTTGTTTTGGGTAAATATCCATTTACCAGGCTGTTTTAAAATATGTAGCATCTTGCTCACTGGGTCTGAAACTGCCTTACACAAATTCATTGATTAAGCCATTAAATGTCCTTACAGTATCAGAGTGATAGTTAGATTTTCAGATGGGCAAATTGATCTTTAAAAGAGTTAACTATTCCAAAGTTTGTGGGAGATGTATATACCTTTTTCCTTTTTCTTTTGAAAATACATAACTTTACATGCTTATACTATCAGTCCCTTAATTCTTAATAGCCAATCTTTCACTATTTTATTATTTCTGTCCTTTCTACCTAAAAGTAAAAAGCCCTGAGATGATTTATAATATTCAGATGTATATAAAATAGAACAATCAAATTTAAAAAGGCAGATCCAAAACCAATTAGGAGAAGTTACATCCCTGGCATCCAACTCACTGCAATTAAATATTATATTTACCTTGCAGCTCTTGGAAAGGCAAGACAAAATGGTAAATGTACTAGGGCATATAGTCTCATTTTTCAATAAAGTAAGAATACACATTTGACAGGAGAATTTTTTTTCCTACTCCTGAATTTTAGGGAAAATTAACATAGTGGACAAGGTCTGACTATAGTTTATGGAAGATGTAGAAACATTCTTTAAACACACATTTTCTACATTAATCCTATAAAAAAGACTATGGATATAATATTTAATTATAACTAAATGAAAACATTGCCACATCAACTAATGATTATATTAAACAATAATCATGTATTAACCATTTATGTATACCTGGTACTTCATGAACAGTTCCTCACTGAGTCCTAACAATGGTCTCATGAAAGAGTTTTAACAAATGCATTTTATAGACAAGGAAATCAAGGCTCAGAGACATTATATATCTGCCCCAGGGCTCCATTGATGAAATTGTAGACTATGGATTAACAGTAGTTCTTATGACTCCAAGTTCAGTGTTCTTTTCACTACAGTATGAAAATCTAACATGTTCCAGGAACAAAGTTTAAGGAACTAGAGCATTTGTTCTCAACTTGGGGTATCATTTGACACTATCTGGAGACATTTTTGGTTGTAGCTTTTGGGAGTGGCACTACTGGCATTGAATGGGTAGAAGCCAGTGATGTTTAATCCTACAATGCATAGAGCAGCCCTCCACAAGAAAGAATTAGGCAGTCTAAAATGTCAACAGTTCCAAGATTGAGAAATTTTGTTCTAAAGGATGGTTAATTGCCCTCAGACTATATCCTTCACTAGCATGTATCTTTTTTTTTTTAATCATGTGTCTTAAGCAAGATTTGGCAACTGCAGAAATGCAGTAAATTCTGGGTTGAAATATCTGATTTAAAGTAACAATTTTGTGGCTGTGGATTAAAGAAGTTTCATATGCTTCAGATATCATCAATGCATATAGAAAAATTAATATTTGCTATAAAATGTAGAAGCTTATAATATTATCCAAACAGGTAATTTCCTTTCTTCTAATATGTGGAATTGCATGTGGGCAGGACTATTTTCCTGAAAAAACAAACTTTGAATCTGTTCCATATGTTGGATTAGTATTTATAGGAGGCCCCAAAATCTGTACCATAAAGATAGAAATGGTGGCCAACTTTAACCATGTGTTTCCAATTAGTCTTCTTGACCATAAAAGAATTATAGAATGATTTTTCAGTAGAATTGCATTCTGTTGTGTCCACAGGGCTGAGTAGCTGCATGACATGATTTGGAGGAGCTGAGCGAGCTGCCCTATTGAATGACTTTAATTTTAATACAGTTGATGATCAGTTATACATTCTGACAATAATTAGCAAACAGTTCAATGCTTCACTCTCTCTTGCTTTTCATTTTTCTTATAATTAAGGCTTTCCAGTTACTTCCCTTTTGCTCTTTTCTCTTTCATATTCAGGGCAGCAAGCATTTTACATCTAGATTGGTCACATGCTAAAAGTCTGCTGTGATTCCTTTAGACCAAGTGTGAAAAATGATGATGTGTCCATTGTATTCATGGCATAACTCTTCATCATATGTACTGAATGTTCTTATCAAAGCCTCAGAGAGCCAGGTTTATGGGTGTTCAAGGTTGAGCAAATCAAGCAAGTTTGCAGTGTCATCTCCGCAGGGCTTCCTTTTCAGAGATACAGTAGATCTGTTGGGATTTGTCCTCATTCTCAAGTGTGCCACCTTCCTTTATTGAGACAACAACACATTTTCTTGAGTATGCCTTTGCTGCTCCCTCACTGACTAGGGAATGGAATCACCATTCACTAGGTGTTTTAGATGCATAATTTATGGCCCCTGGTTCAGGACTGCTTCAGATTCTGTCAGAACATACAAAGTAATAGAAATAACAGGTGGGACCTCTATGAATATACCTTATGTGTTGTCTAGATCATGAGAAATGGCATGAGCTTTGTAGATTGTATGCTTAGTGAATTGTGTTGTAGATTGATTGAACAAGTAAGTACAAGAAAAATTTATCCACAAACTTTTGAACTGAAAGTTTCCATGTTCTTAGCATAACACCCAAAGTTTTGTTGGAGCCCACTTTCTGGTTCACCCTGTTGTCTTACCTTCCACGCACCATGGATTTCCTCTCCTCAACTCCTGCCTCTCCTCTTTTCTTCTTCTTTGAATCTATCCCTCTTTATTTATCATTTAAAATTGTCCTGAGTTCTCTGATCCTGATAATTCTTTCTATTTTAATTGCATTAACCCAATTACTGCCATTTTCATTTTTACAGTTGATTAGTAAACATCTTTGGAGAGGCAGTATACATAGTAGTTAAGAGCCCAGGTTCTGTTTTTTTTTTAATTTTTTTATTAGATCTTTATTATTCGGATTATTACTATTACATTTGTTTCTCTTTTTTCCCCTCCATAGCTCCCCTCCACCCGGCTCCCATCCCTCCCTCTACTCTTACCTCCCTCCCATTGACCTCATCCATAGGTGTGTGATTTTTGTCCAGTCTCTTCCTGTACACCCCTCACCCCTTTCCCCCTGAGAATTATCAGTCCACTCCCTTTCTGTGCTCCTGATTCTAATATATTCACCAGTTTATTCAGTTTATCAAATTTTTAATTCACTTAATTTTTAGATTCCCTTGTTGATAGATATGTATTTGTTGTTCATAATTTTTTTTGTCTTTTACCCTTTTCTTCTTCCTCTTCTTAAAGAGGACCTTTCAGCATTTCATATAATACTGGTTTGGAGTTGATGAACTCCTTTAGCTTTTTCTTATCTGTGAAGCTCTTTATCTGCCCTTCAATTCTGAATGATAGCTTTGCTGGATAGATTATTCTTGGGTTGTAGGTTCTTGCTATTCATCATGTTGAATATTTCTTGCCACTCCAGTCTGGCCTGCATCGCTTCTGTTGAGAAATCAGCTGACAGTCGTATGGGTGCTCCCTTGTAGGTAATGAACTGTTTTTCTCTTGCTGCTTTTAATATTCTCTCTTTGTCTTTTGCTCTTGGTATTTTAATTATGATGTGTCTTGGTGTAGTCCTTCTTGGATTCCTTTTATATGGGGTTCTGTGTGCTTCCTGGACTTGTAAGTCTATTTCTTTTACTAGATGTGGGAAGTTTTCAGTCATTATTTCTTGAAATAGGTTTTCAGTATCTTGCTCAACTCTCTTCTTGCACCCCCACAATTCTGATGTTGGTATGCTTGAAGCTGTCCCAGAAACTCCTTACATTATCTTCACATTTTTGGATTCTTTTCTCTTCTTGCTTTTCCAGTTGAGTGTTTTCTGATTCTTTATATTTCAAATTTTTGACTTGATTCTTGCATTCCTCTAGTCTGCTGTTAGGTCTCTATATAATATTTTTTATTTCAGTCAGTGTATGTTTAATTTCTAGTTGGTCCTTTACCATCTCTAGTTGGTTCTTTTCCATCTCTAGTTGGTTCTTTTTCATCTCCTCTTGGGTCTCGCTAACTTTATCCAACTTTTCTAGGAGATTCTTGAAAAACCTTATAAGCGTGGTTTCGAACCCTATATCCAGTAGTTTGTTTTCCTCAATTTCTTTTATTTGTGATCCCTTCCCTTGCTTGGCATTTTCACCATGCCAAGAGAACTTCTGTGTTGGATTCAGCCGTATGATACAAGAGTTGCAGAACTGCAAAAGCCTCTTTGTTGACCTTGGGATAGGTGGAGTCTCAGGGCTTAAAGGACCACCTTGCCTTCCAGTCCCCCTGCCCTCCATGGCCTCTGAGTCTCACATGACTGGGTAATCCCAGGAGCGGTCCCTGTGCGCTCTCTCTCTCTCTCTCTCTCTCTCTCTCTCTCTCTCTCTCTCTCAGTGCTTCTAGACTGCTGCCCCTCCAGCTCCTCTGCGCTCTGGGACCACACGAGTCTGGGTCCCCAGGGTTTCACCTGAAACTGGGGTTTAGTGGAGTCAGAATTGGCACAGCTGGGAGGGTCTGTCTCCCACCCACCCCTGAAAGCCAGAGGCACAATCAGCAGTTGGTCCTCTGCACGCAGTGCCACGCACATCACCAGCTTCTGATCCTTTGCGACATCCCCAAATCTCTGTGCACTTCTCCCCCCTCACAGTCCAAACTCCCCCCGTATGAGTCTCTGCTGGATCTGAGGTTCAGTGTCGCTGGATAAGGAGTTCAATGCCCTTGAGAGTCTCCGTCTCCCTCCCGCCAGAGATAGCCAGCTAGGTTCTCTGGGCACCCACTCTCTCCAAGCATGAGTCTCCATACCTCAGCTTTTTGCAGCTCCTCTGGGTCTCTGTGAGCCCCTCTCTTTTCTTCTAGTTGTAGAATTTCCACTCATCCAACCTTCCTATGGATCTGGATGATGTCCATTCTGTATTTTAGTTGTAGTTTTGAAATTGTTGTGCGAGGCAGCAATGTAGGTGTTTACCTATGCTGCCATCTTGGATTCCCCAGGTCAAGAGGCCAGGTTCTGGAGCGAAACTGCCTGGGTTTCATTGTATATCTACATTTTTATAACTTGCACAAGTTATTCAACTTCTGTGTGCCTTTATTTTTTCATCTGTAAATGGGAATATCTATTAACATATTTTCTCTTACATATCTATTAATATACTTTTCTCTTATAGAGTTATGATAATTTGAAAAGAAATCATGTCAAGTACTTACAGTACTGTTTTATGCATGGTAATTCCTCAGTAAACATGAACTACTATTATTTTACTTTGATTATATAATAAGATTAAGAAAACTTTCTGAAATGATTATATTCTTTGCTGGTTGTTGTTTCAGATTTGGAGCTTCTTTTGACTTGCCTATAGTAATGCACTGAAGATAAGTGAATGAAAGTATTAGTGTTATCAGCATCCAAGAGTAGGAACCTCCCTGCAATGTTAAGTTCCATTATCTTTAACCTGAAATTTCTCTTCCTTCTACCCTGTTGAGAAATCCAGTCACTGTTGTCCTTAGCACAGAACTGACATCATCTTGGCTGAAAGATTTAAAAAATAATGTCTATCACAGTTGCAAACTGTCATTCTTTCTTTAATCCAGCAGCTCCACCTTCAAGGACTTAGAGGGCAACAGTCTGAAGGACAGCGGACATGAAGAGAGTGACCAGACTGACAGTGAGCATGATGTTCAGCGAAGCCTGTATTGTGATACTGCTGTGAATGATGTACTGAATACCAGTGTGACCTCCATGGGATCGCAAATGCCTGATCATGGTAAGGGCTGTTCGGATGTAAATTGTAACTATAGATGCTAAAGAAATAAGAATGTTTATAGGCACACTGTTCTACTTTACTATACTGATAGTATTGTTAAGGTGCGTACTGTGTTCATGCCCTTCAGCAGCCTCTACAGGGTTTGGAGATGTCCTGATACATTTCCAGACCCATCGTTACCCTCCCTGGGTGGATTTCCTGGATTGTATAATATACAGGCATTTTAAAGGCTGACTCTCTCTATATACAATTTCTCTTCAATTAATAACTGTACTGAGCACATGGTAAATGATCAGATGCCTTCTTACCAGAAATAAGTGTCCCCTTTTGCTTTAGTATATGAATTAAATTGAACACTCAAGTTGCATAGAACACAGCACTAATGAGACCAAAGGGATGGATGTTATTTCCATATCAGGCTGATTAACTTTAGCCAGAGAAAGACTCTGTTCTCTGACCACAAATTGCATATTCTTTGCTAAGGAGGGGAAGTACCTGATATTCTATTATGTTTATGGAGCTGCTTTGCCAGATCTCTTTGGTTACCACAAAAATCCATTCCATTGGTCATAGAAAATTCCAGGGTAAGAAAACATTGCTGACTCAGTTTGACATTTGGTGGATATGAAAAACACTTCAAAGTGCATGTACTTCAAAGTAAATGTCAGGTAGTATACTCATGTATGAAGAAGAATCTATTTTTATGCCTTCAGCCACATGTGCTTTAGCAAGAAGAGCTATTTAAAACTGTATTAGGCATAAATCAGGGTACAAAAATATTAGCAGTGTTCAGCTAAGGCAGAATGTTTGGATGGACTTGGGCACAAATGTCATTTTCTATATTTTACTGATGCAAACATGGTAGGCGAATAGCCTGTCTTTTTCAGTTAAGAACTATGAATTCAGCTTGGTGTTTAGGCTCAGTGAAGCTTCAGAATGCTTGGCTACATCTTAGATGCAAGCTCAGCTGGAAGCCTCACTGCTAAAAGACTCAAAGATGAGATAAAATATAGTGATTATGTGCTGGTCTTCAGCTGTTTCATTTCACTGTAAACATCATTAAATACTTTTGTTTTGGTCTTGTAAATGAATCCAAAGTAAAATATGCACGATCCACAAAACAAAATGTTTTCCATAGAAAAAAAACTCACTGTATATTCTATTAAATTTTCTAATCTATTCCTCCCCAGTAGATCCAAATGTCAAGGTGTATAATATAGAGAAGTCACTACTGATTGTGACCTCTAATTAATGAGTAGTGACATCCTCAGAGATAATATACTTTATGGACAACATAACTAAAGCTAAAAAATAAACATTTATATAATTGAAAAAGAAACTTTATCAGCAAATTAGCAATGTGTCACAGGACACAGACTGATATGTATTATTTACTAGTCTTGTGTCTCAAAGAAAAGCTATTTTATTTATATCAGAAAGGGTTTTAGTTAGATCCTCTCTAATATTAAATGACTTTAGGAAAGGAAATATTCATAATTGATTCTCAGTTTATGCCTAGCTAGAACATCCGTTTTAATTTTTGTCACATTTCTCTAGGAAAACAATATCAGTTGACTACATCTAGTGTTCTTCTGAGGCAGTGTTCCTTACAAATGGGATATATAGTATATAATGAATGTATGTATATGTGTGTCTATATTAGATTATGTAATAATGAGATTATTCTAAGCAAATGTAGAGAAATATCTCAAGATTCTTCTACATAAAAAAGTAGATTATGTAGAAGATGATTATATACAAACACAGTTTTTGTTCCATTTTGGCAACATTTTCACATTTTGTTTCTTTTATTTATTTATTTTTTCTTTTTATTAATTTTTATTAATTTTTTATACATATCTCCCCATTGCCCCCCCTCTCTCCCAGGCATACCCCAATCCCCCAGTGTCTGTGATCATTGGTTATGCTTATATGCAGGCATACAAGTCCTTTGATTGATCACTTATCTACCTCACCTAACTTTAATCTTTCTGCTGTAATGTCACAGTCTATTTGATGCTTTATGATTTTTGTCCCCCTGAGAATTATCAGTCTACTCCCTTTCTGTGCTCCTGATTCTATTATATTCACCAGTTTATTCTGTTGATCAAATTTTTAATTCATCTAATTTTTAGATTCACTTGTTGATAGATATGTATTTGTTGTTCATAATTTTTTGGCTTTTACCTTTTTCTTCTTCCTCCTCTAAAAGAGTACCTTTCAGCATTTCATATAATACTGGTTTGGAGTTGATGAGCTCCTTTAGCTTTTTCTTCTCTGTGAAGCTCTTTATCTGCCCTTCAATTCTGAATGATAGCTTTGCTGGATAGATTATTCTTGGGTTGTAGGTTCTTGCTATTCATCATGTTGAATATTTCTTGCCACTCCAGTCTGGCCTGCATCGCTTCTGTTGAGAAATCAGCTGACAGTCGTATGGGTGCTCCCTTGTAGGTAATGAACTGTTTTTCTCTTGCTGCTTTTAATATTCTCTCTTTGTCTTTTGCTCTTGGTATTTTAATTATGATGTGTCTTGGTGTGGTCCTATTTGGATTCCTTTTATTTGGGGTTCTGTGTGCTTCCTGGACTTGTAAGTCTATTTCTTTTACCAGATGTGGGAAGTTTTCAGTCATTATTTCTTGAAATAGGTTTTCAGTATCTTGCTCTCTCTCTTCTTCTGGCACCCCCACAATTCTGATGTTCGTATGCTTGAAGCTGTCCCAGAGGCTCCTTACATTATGTTCACATTTTTGGATTCTTTTCTCTTCTTGCTTTTCCAGTTGAGTGTTTTCTGCTTCTTTATATTTCAAATTTTTGACTTGATTCTTGCCATCCTCTAGTCTGCTGTTAGGCCTCTGTATAATTTTTTTTATTTCAGTCAGTGTCTCTAGTATGTCCTTTTTCATCTCCTTTTGGGTCTCACTAAATTTATCCAACTTTTCTAGCATATTCTTGAAAAACCTTATAAGTGTGGTTTTTAACTCTATATACAGTCATTTTTTCCCCCTCCATTTCTTTTGTTTGTAATCCCTTCCCTTGTCTCGGCATTTTCACTATGCTTGGAGAACTTCTGTGTTGGATTCAGCCTTATGATTCCAGACTTGCAAAACCGCAGAAGCCTCTCTGTTGAGCTTGGGATGGGTGGAGTCTCAGGGCTTAAGGGACCGCCTTGCCTTCCAGTCGGCCCCGCCCTCCATGGCCCCTGAGTCTCATGTGACTGGGTAATCGCTGGAGTGGTCCTTGTGTCTGAGCACCCGCAGTGCCTCTAGACCGCTGCCCCTTTGGCTCCCCTGCACACCAGGACCACACGAGACTAGGTCCCCAGGGTTTCGCCCCAAACAGGGGCTTAGTGGAGTCAAAAATGGCACAATTGGGAGGGTCTGTCTCCCGCCCACTCGCGAAAGCCAGCGGTACAATCAGCAATCTGTCCTGTGCGCAGTGCCGTGCGCGCCACCAGGCCTTTGATCTTTTGCGACTCCCCTAAATTTCCGTGCACTTCTCCCTTTTCACAGTCCAAACTCCCCCCCGTATGAGTTTCGGCTGGATCTGGGGTTTAGTGTTGTAAGATAAGGGGTTCAATGCCTTTGAGAGTCTCCGTTTCCCTCCCGCCAGAGAAAACCAGCCAGGTACTCCAGCACCCGCTCTCACAGCGCGGCATGTCTCCGTACCTCAGCTTTTTGCAGCTCCTCTGCGTCTCTGTGAGCCCCTCTCTTTCCCTCTAGTTGTAGAACTTCCACTCAGCCAGCTTTCCTGTGGTTCTGGATGATGTCCGTTCTGTCTTTTAGTTGTAGTTTTGAAATTGTTGTGCGAGGCAGCACTGTAGGTGTTTACCTATGCTGCCATATTGGATTCTCCCACATTTTGTTTCTTAATATTATATTTTTCATGTGTGTATTTTCATTGTTTCCATTTGTCTAGCATTGGTTAAACCTTGAACCAACACCTGGGTTTGTTCTTTTTAATTTGATTAAATCATTAAAGTTCAGGTACAAAGGGAATTCAGGTCTTGTTTGTATCTCAGGCTCTTCCTTATAATATCCCAGTACTTCTGAGCTTTCCATAATGATACTTAATTGTTATACCCAAAATGAACTCTAGGCTAGCTACCCAGACTGCATTACCAATTTGCTTGAGTTGATTATTGCTATATCAAACAATAGCAATAATTTCAACAATTGACATTTTATAGCATTTTATTATCTCAAGCCTGGATTCACATAATAAATGTGTTTCCTTTTATCCTAAGGCACAGTGGTTGAAAGTCAAGCACTGAGTTAATTTACCATGCATGCCTGATGTTGTAATCATTCAATCTAGAATAATTTTAGTTAGATTCAATCCAGGGAAGTATGGTGTATCATTGTTATTGAGGCCACACTATTTAGGAAATTGAGGAAGAAAAAATGGAATCTGCTCTGGACTCAGACCATCACTGAAAGTCTCAAAGATTCTGAAAAGGGAAACAAGGTAGTTCCATGTTTCTTTGACTCACTGATACTGTGATTGGCATGTCAAACCTAATTGCTCTAAAATCCTGAGGGATTCAGAGCTTAACTATTCTTGAGGTTTGAGTGGATGTCTCTGGAGAAGACATAATAACCTTGTCAGAGTAACTCTGATCTTGATAATATTTCTTCTGTTTCTGTCAGAAGCATTTCAAAGTTGGGTCAAATATACCCAATAGAATGTACCTTATACCTTTGTTTTGGGGAGTTTAGCTCATCTTGGATTTCATGTTTGTAGCTCTCTCTGTGATGTTTCTAATTTGGATATTAGTACAGTATATTTCTTTGCACATATGTAGACACATGATTGATGGGAAACCTTAGAACTTTTGAAATGAAGATAATTTTATGCAGCTAGAGTGGAAACAGGTTGTTCAATGAAATAATATTATGTTGCTAGTGGTTGAAGAAAATTTACAAACTCTATCTGTTTTAGCTTTCTGAGACACCTATTTCATGCTTCTTTGCACTGCCTAAAGGTTTTTGTGAGATGGTGTCTTTGTTCTTACAACTATTGCAGAAGAATGCTCGATGTGAATGTCAAGGATGCTTTACGACTCTTAAAGATTTAAATCCCTTAATTTTCAGCAACTCTTCCCTGAGAATACATTTCTAGTTATAAGAACCCAGAATCAATATATACAACCTAGAAAGGAGAATGTCTGGAAGGCTTTTGCACTTAAAGAGCAAAAGTTAGGGGTTTAACCACTTGTCTTTGGCTTGTTTTGATTACTTCCACCAAACATATCCTTGAGCTGGGACAAGGTGGAGATAACAGGAATAAGGGGAATCTATGTTTATGGATTTTTATTAATCCTTGTGTTATTCTCCACATGCCTAAAACCAGGTCAGTGGGTTGATGAACTGGTTGAGCTGAATTTTCTAGTTGCCAGGTGACTGAATTATAATATCATTTGTCATCTGCAGCGCCATTGATTATGTCTCAGCTTGTCCCCTGTACCATAGTTCTTGTTCCCAGAAAAGAAGGTGATGGAAAATTCTTTTTTTTCCAGTTTTTTTAAAATAAATCTTTATTGTTCAGTTTATTACAGATGTTCCTCTGCCCACCTTCATAGCTCCCCTCCACCTGATTCCCCACTCCATCCCATACCTTTACTCCTCGCCACTATCCTCATCCATAGGTGTAAGGTGTAAGATTTTTGTCCAATCTCTTCCTGAACCCCTCACTCCTGCTTTTCCCCAAGAATTGCTAGTCCATTCCCTTTCTATGCTCCTAATTCTATTATATTCACCAGTTTATTCTGTTCATCAGATTTTTTTATTCACTTGATTTTTAGATTCACTTGTTGATAGACACGTATTTCTTGTTCATAATTTTTATCTTTAACTTTTTCTTCTTCCTCTTCTTAAAGACTACCTTTCAAAATTTTATATAATCCTGGTTTGGTGGTGATGAACTCCTTTAGCTTTTTCTTATCTGTGAAGCTCTTTATCTGACCTTCAATTCTAAGTGATAGCTTTGCTGGGTAGAGCACTCTTGGTTGTAGGTTCTTGCAATTCATCATGTTGAATATTTCCTGCCACTCCCTTATTGGCCTGCATAGTTTCTGTTAAGAAATCAGCTGACAGTCATATGGGTACTCCCTTGTAGATAACTAACTGTTTTTCTCTTGCTGCTTTCAAGATTCTCTCTTTGTCTTTTGCCCTTGGCATTTTAATTATGATGTGTCTTGGTGTCTTTGGATTCTTTTTGTTGGATGTTCTGTGTGCTTCGTGAACTTGTAAGTCCATTTCTTTCCCAGGTAGGGAAAGTTTTCAGGCATTATTTCTTCAAATATGTTTTCAGTATCTTGCTCTCTCTCTTATTCTGGCATTCCCATAATTCTGATGTTGGTATGCTTGAAGTTGTCCCAGAGGCTCCTTACACTGTATTTTTTATTTTTGTTTTTCTCTCAGGGTGTTTTTTGCTTCCTCATATTTCAGATCTTTGATTTGATTCTTGGGGTCCTCTAGTCTGCTGTTGGATTTCTCTATATTATTCTTTATTTCAGACAGTGCATGCTTAATTTCTGACTGGTCCTTTTCCATTTTTTTGGCATTCTCATTAAAATCCTTAAAGGTCTCATTAAGTTTCTCAGTGGTTTGTAGAAGATTCTTGAGTAACCTTATAAATGTTGTTTTGAACTCTATGTCCAGTCATTTGCTTTCCTCCATTTCTTTCATTTGTGACATGTTTCTTGGTCTCTGCATTTTGGCTGCTTCCCAGTGTTGATGGAGTGGCTTTGTGTGCTAGTTGTCCTTAGGCCCAGTAGCTCTGCCTCCCCAATCACCTGAGATGGACACTCTTGGTGCACCCCTTTGTGGGCTGGGTTCACAGTCTTGTTATAGTTAAACCTTGATTGCTATCAGTGGTACCTCGAGATACGAGTTTAATTTGTTCTGTAACCTTGAGGTGTGTGAAACTAGGAGACACTCAAGTTGTGGTAAACTGGTGGGTTGTGTGCACCCTGCCGACCCTCGCAATTACTCGTATCTCCACTGTTGCTTGTTTTTCAAAGCAAAAATCGCTCACTCGACAGCTCATATCTCAAAAATCTCATATGTTAGGGCACTGGTATCTCAAGGTACTACTGTACATGGAGAGGAATTGACCTCCAGGCCAATTGACTGTGAGGATTAGCTGTGTCTATTAATGGAGGAACTGCTGTGCTCAAAACACGCCTATGGGACTTTGGTCCTCACTGAGTCTGCCTCTTGAATATGTCACCTCTGTATGTGAGAAGTTGAAATCTGGTGTCGTCTCACACTGACCTCTAGGTACACTGGTTCCTGGATCTCCAAGGATGTGCAAGTCAGCTAGTGTCTGAGGCCACCCAGCAGGAGCTACAGGGATCTCTACAGATTTCTCCTCTTTGTTTGGAGTTTGGAAGTTTTGGAGTTGCTTTCTCCTCTTTGCTTGGAGTTTGGAAGTTTTGGAGTTGTCTGACCCAGTTGCAATATGTTAGGGTAAGCTGCCAGAAGGCAGGCCATTCATATGCAAAAGTCACAGCACAGCTGGGTGCATTTGGAAACTGGGCGGGGCGGGGTCTCAAGGTGTCTCTAGGCAAGGGCGTGGCAAACAGCAATGACTGCCAGTCAGCCCTCTCTGCCACATTCTATTCATTGTCCTGTGTCCTGCGCCCCAGCACAGTAAACAATGATTCCAGTGTACAAGTCTGCGAGAGAGCCACCCTTCCTTTCCAACCTGATGGCAGACAGTCCAATTTTCTTCCTGTATGAGACTGGGTCCCGAGAATCTTGCAGAAAACTGAAGGTCAGAGAGTCAGGAAATTGTAACTCCCTCCCAATTGAAAAACTACAGTGCTTGAAAAAAAATGGCAGTGAAATGGATGTGTCTGGAGCCTTATCGCTGGGCAGCTGAGAGTCGCACTGGAAGTGTTTGTTGGCAAGTTGAGAGTCAGTTATACTCCAGGAGAAGGGGAAAGTGGATGTCTACCGCGGTCTGAAAAACTACAGCTGCAGCACCCACTGAACAGTCGGGGGACCCAGAACACTGCTCTCCAATCGGCGCAGACACTCGGACTCAGAGGAGCTCCACATGCCACATGAAAAGATCAGATTTCACCTGGGATAAGGTGAGGTTTCCTGTCCCCTAGCAGAGAGATGCGCAGACTGTGGGAACTGGACTGGGGGAAAGCTGCTCTTAAGAGAAATCCTCTGATGTAGGGCAGGGTGTGATCCCTAAATGTGGAAGGGGACCCTCAGAACTATTAACAGAGGGGAGCTCTAGAAAGCAACCTATTTTGATCTGAGGCAGAAGGACAAGCCTGGGAGTTATTGCAGTGTTCCGGCTGCTCAAACAGGAGCGGGGAAAGGAGAGAGCATAGACAGCCAGCAGACATGGAGAGGAATTGACCTCCAGGCCAATTGACTGTGAGGATTAGCTGTGAGTCAATCTCCTCTTCAGACCCTGGCTTCTGATTGCTAATCCCAATACATAGGATCATGCAATTGGAGACATCCTGAGAGACTGCAGGGTAAAGTTGATTTTCTGGGATCGGGATTGGAGTGCAGAGTAACGATCATAGAATCAGCTCTGGGACAACCCATCCCCACAAACCAGTATTGAGAACCACGGAGTAGCAGCATCTAAGCACAGCCTAGAGAGGTCCTGTGCTTATTCTCAGAGGTCAATTTGGGAACACTGCCACCGAGTGGATGACTCACAAATTGACTCTCCTATAATCACTAAAGAATAATGAGATTAAGACACACCTCAGCAGCAGAACACAAGGAAATGCAATACCCTCCCGAATGGGAAACAGGAGTGTCAAACAGAACAATAGTAGAAGTAAATGACCTCCACTACTGCTCATTCACTATTTTTTTTTATTTTTTATTCACTTTTATTTTTTTGCATATTTTAATTAAAAAAACATTTTTTCCTTTCTCCCCAATTGATTTTACCTTTTTTAATTATTACATTTTTGTTTTCAACTAGTATTATTCCTACTATTATTTTACCTTTTTGAAAAAAAATAAACAAGTGCCATTTTATTTTATCTTAATTTTATTTTGGGATTAGAGTTCTACATTCTATTTTCATCTTTCCTTTAGCATAATTTTACTGTATCTCAACTCTACCTTTATGTCAACACTCTCTTCCTAACTTTACCCATTTTGTTGTCTTGTTTCTCTTTCCCTTTTCCAACTTTAGATTGGTCCAATTTTTTTCTCTTTACCTGGTTAAAATTTCACCCCAGTTATATATCTAATTTCAAATCCCCTACTCCAAGTCCATACAAACCTCTCTCTTCTTGTCTTCACTATCCAAAATATTGTTTTTCTCTATGTCCTTTTGTTGTTTGCCTGAACGGTGATTATATCGATTTTTTATACTTTTTTGTGAGATTGTTTTTGCTTATTCTACTTGTTTTATTTTGCTTTTTGTTTGCTTGGTTTTGTTTGATTTTTACCTCCCTTTTCCATCGCTACCCTTGATATTGGTTGTTATTTATAGTTTGTATTAATCTCCAGGCACTTGTTGCTCACCTTTCTTGGGATTAGTGGCTGTTCTATTGGAGTTTCCTCCTCCCATCTATAACTTGTTCCCCTTTTCTCTCTTGTTTTCTTTCTTTTCTCTCTGACTTTTTTCTCTTTCTCTTTTCTTCTTCTTTTTATTTTATTTTATTTTATTTTATTTTATTATTATTTTTTTATTTTTTCTCCCCTCTCCCAATTTGATTTTGGCACTTCTTTATTTTCTTGTTTCCATATTTTTCTCTTCTTCTTTCTCTACTAACCCCTAATTTGTTTTTATTGGTGGTCACCTTATTTGTGATTATTAACATCGTGAATACCTTTCTATTCAGACCCTTGTGTGTTGTACCTGCTCGTGTTGTAGTTTGTGCCTTTAAATCAACATAGGAGAGAGAACCACATAACCAGATACCTGGAGAAGAAAGACCATGGGCAGACAAAGAAACAGCCAGCATATGACAGGAAGGCAGGTTTCAACAGAAAAGGAAGTAAATAAAATAGAAGAAGAAATAGACCTGCCAGAGAAAGAGTTCAGAAAAATGGTCATAAGGTGGCTGAACAGAATGGAAAACAAAATTGACAATGTGAGTAAGAGCCAAGAGGAAATGAAGAAGAGCCAAGAGAAAATTATGAAGAAGCAAGAGAAATGCAGAATAATCAAGAAGAAATGAGAAATGACATCACTGCTATAAAGAAAAAAATAGAAAGCATCAAAAGGAGACTAGAAGAAACAGAGGACCGCATCAGTGAGATAGAAGACAAGGTAGGAATAAATATCCAAGTACAGCAGCTTCTAGAAAAAAAAATTAAAAACCAAGAGGAGAAACTAAGGGAAATTTGGGATAACACGAAACAAAACAACATCCACATAATTGGGGTTTCAGAAAGAGTGGAAACTGAGCAAGGAAATGAAAACCTGTTTGAAGAAATAATGACAGAAAACTTCCTCAATATAGGAAAGAAAACACACACGCAAATCCAAGAAGCTCACAGAGTCACAAGCAAAATGAACCCCCAAAAAACCAACACCTAGGCACATTATAATTAAATTGGCAAACACCAAGGACAAAGTAAGAAACTTAAAAGTGGCCAGAGAGAAACAGAAAGTTACCTACAAAGGAACCCCCATACGACTAGCAACTGCTTTCTCAAGAGAAACTCATCAGTCCAGAAGGAAATGGAATGAAATATACAAAGTCATGTAAAAGAAGGGTCTGAATCGGAGAATACTGTGCCCAGGAATGCTGTCAATCAAAATTTAAGGTGAAATAAGAAGCTTCTCAGACAAAAAAGGACTAAGGAAATATATTACCACCAAACCAGCAATGCAAGAAATGCTAAAGGGTCTGCTGTAATAAAAAGAAATAGAAAGTGAAGAAGGAAGTCGGGGGTAAAGACTAAAAATGGTGACAGATAAGTACCTATCAATAATAACTTTAAATGTAAATGGATTTAATGCTCCAATCAAAAAACATAGGGTAACCGATAGGATAAGAAAACATGATCCATACAAATGCTGTTGACAAGAAACCCACCTCAGAAAAAGAGAAGCACACAGATTGAGGGTGAAGGGATGGAAGATGATATTTCAGGCAAATAGAAATGAAAAAAATAGCTGGGGTTGCAATATTTATACCTGACAAATTAGGATCTCAAAGTGAAGGACATAACAAGAGATAAAGAAGGCCACTTCATAATCCTAAAGGAAACAATCCAACAAGAAGAAATAACTGTGGTAAACATATAGGCACCCAATATAGAAGCACCTAAATACATAAAAAAATTCCTGGAGGATATTAAGGGAGAGATTGACAGCAATATAATCATTGTTGGAGAATTTAATACCCCACTGTCACCACTGGACAAATCCTCTAAACAAGAAATCAGCAAAGAAACATAAATCCTAAATGACTCACTTGACCAGATGAAATTAATTGACATCTTCAGAACATTTCACCCCAAAGCCACAGAATATACATTCTTCTCCAGTGTCCATGGGTCATTTTCAAAGATAGACCAAATGTTGGGTCATAGAAAAAGTCTCTTCAAATTCAAGAAGACTGAAATCATATCAAGCATTTTCTCAGATCATAGTGGCATAAAACTGGAAATCAACTACAATAAAAACAATACAAAGAAATCAAATACATGGGAACTAAACAGCATGCTATTAAACAACGACTGGGTAACCAGAGAGATCAAGGAAGAAATTAAAAAAAAAAACATCATGACAACGCATGACAATGATAACACAACATTACAGAATATATGAGACAGAGAGAAAGCAGTCTTGAGAGGGAAGTTCATAGCTGTATAAACCTACTGCAAAAAACAGGAAACAGTGATAACAATTTTCGTAACCCTACAACTGAAAGACCTAGAATGAAAGCAAGAAGAAAAGCTCAATGTATGCAGAAGGAACAAACTAGTAAAGATCAGAGTGGAAATAAACAACATGAAGACCAAAGAAAGACTTCAAAAGATCAACAAAACCAAGAGCAGGTTCTTTGAAATGATAAACAAGATTGACAGACTTCTAGCCAGGCTCACCAAGAAACAAAGGGAGAAGACCCAAATAAACAAAATCATAAATGAAATAGGAGAAATAACAACAGTCCCCGCCGAAATACAAAGGATTGTTAAAAACTACTATAAACAACTATATTCCAACAAATTGGACAACCTGCATGAAATGGACATATTCCTAGAGAAAAATAACCTTCCAAAACTCAATCAGGAAGAATCTAAACATCTCAGTAGTGCAATAACTATGGAAGAAATTAAAGCAAACATCAAAAAGCTTCCAGCACTCAAAAGTCCGGGACCAGATGGCTACACAGGAGAGTTTTACCAAACTTTCAAGAAAGAATTATAACCTATCCTCCCCAGATTATTAAAAAATATTCAAGAAGAAGAAACACTTCCAAACACCTTCTATGAAGCCAGCATCACCCTAATACCAAAACCAGATAAAGACAACACAATGAAAGAGAATTACAGGCCAATATCTCTCATGAATATAGATGCCAAAATACTCAACAAAATTCTAGCAAATCAGATCCAGCAGTACATCAGAAAGTTCATACACCATGACCAAGCAGAATTCATCCCAGGAATGCAGGGTAGTACAATATCCACAAATCAATAAATGTGATAAATCACATAAATAAATTGAGAGAAAAAAATCACATAGTCATATCAATTGATGCAGAAAAAGCATTTGACAAAATCCAATACCCTTTCTTGATAAAAACTCTCAGCAAAGTGGGAATAGAAGGAACATACTTCAACATCATAAAAGTCATATATGATAAAGCCACAGCTAACATCATACTCAATGGGCAAAAACTAAAATCATTTCCCCTAAGAACAGGAACAAGACAGGGATGCCCACTCTCACCTCTCCTGTTCGACATAGTACTGGAAGTATTAGCCATTGCAATTAGACAAGAAGAAGAAATAAAAGACATTCAAATTGTAAAAGAAGAAGTAAAGCTGTCCTTATTTGCAGATGACATGATACTGTACATAAAAAACCCAAAGGACTCCATCCCAAAACTAATTGACTTAATTAATGAATTCGGCAATGTAGCAGGATACAAAATTAATGCCAAGAAGTCTGTGGCATTTCTATACACTAATAGTGAAATTACAGCAAGAGAAACTAAAAAAGCAATCCCATTTACCACCGTACCAAAAAAATTAAGATACCTAGGAATAAACCTAAGGAGGTAAAAGACCTATAGGCAGAAAACTACAGGACAATGAAAAAAGAGATAGAGGAAGACATAAACAAATGGAAGAGCATACCATGCTCATGGATTGGGAGAATCAACATCACTAAAATGTCCATACTACCCAAAGCAATCTTTAGATTCACTACAGTACTTGTATAAAATACCAATGACGTACTTCACAGATCTAGAAAGAACTCTTCAAAGATTCATCTGGAACAAAAAAAGACCACGAATAGCCACAGCAATCCTGAGAAAGAAGAATCTCAATACCAGATTTCAAGCTATATTACAAAGCAACTGTTCTCAAAACAGCCTGGTTCTGGTACAAGAACAGACATATAGACCAATGAAATGCTTAGAGAATCCAGATATCCACCCAACCACTATGTTCAATTAATATTTGACAAAGGGGGCATGAACATACAATGGGGCCAAGACAGCCTCTTCAATAAATGGTGTTGGGAAAATTAGACAGATACATGAAAAAAAATGTAACTGGACCACCCACTTACACCAAACACCAAAAGAAACTCAAAATGGATACAGGACTTAAACATTACATGGGAAGGCATAAAAATACTAGAGGAATCCACAGATAGCACAATCTCAGACATATACTGAAAGAACTTCTTCACTGATACTGCTCCAAGGGTAATGGAAGCTAAAGAAAAAATAAACAAATATTGACTACATCAACAAAAAACCTTTTGTACAGCCAAAGAAACCATCAACCATACAACAGGAAAGCCCACTGTATGGGATAACATATTTGCAAATGTTATCACTGATAAAGGTTTAATCTCCAACATCTACAGCCAACTTATACAACTTAATAAAAGGAGGATATATAATGCAATATAAAAATGGGCAACAGATCTAATAGGACCTTTTTGAAAGATGACATTAGGAAGGCCAAGAGACACATGAAAACATGTTCAAAGAAACTAATTATCCGAGAGATGCAAATCAAAATGACAATGTGATGCCATCTCACACCTGTCAGAATGGCAATCATCAAGAAATCAACAACTGACAAGTGTTGGCGAGGATGTGGAGAAAAAGGAACCCTTGTGCACTGTTGGTGGGAATGCAGACTGGTGCAGCCACTGTGGAGAACAGTATGGAGTTTCCTCAAAAAACTAAAAATGTACCTCCCATTTGACCCAGCAATCCCACTCTTAGGAATATATCCTAAGAAAGTAGAAAGAACAATCAGAAAAGATTTATGCACCTCTATGTTCATAGCAGCATAATTTACAATAACTACAATTTGGAAACAGCCTAGGTGCCAGTCAGCAGATGAATGGATGAGAAAACTATGGTACATCTACACAATGGAATTCTATGCTGCCATTAAAAAGAAGGAATTCTTTCCATTTGCAGCCATCTGGATGGAACTGAAGAGCCTTTTGCAAAGTGAAATAATGCAATCAATGAAGGAGAAACACCACATGATCTCACTCATTTGTGTATAGTAAAAAATATAAAATAATGAACAAAAGGATAGATTCAGATTCAATAAAGCATCAAACAGACTGTGATATTATAGCAGGAAGATTAAGGAGAGGTGGGGTAGATAAGAGATCAACCAAAGGACTTGTATGCATGCATATAAGCATAACCAATGAACATAAGACACTGGGGGGGGTTGGGGTTTGCTTCGGAGGAGTTGGCAATGGGAAGATATGTGTACATGTAGCACAATAAAAAAATATATAACAACAGAGCTTGCCATCTCGATTCTTGTGTGTCTCTGTACCTCTGCCTTTCTGAGCCTCTACACATCCTACCAAGTCTGGATTCACTTTTTTTCTTTCCTTCTAGATGTAGAACTTCCTCTCCACCAACTTTCCTGTTGTTTTGGGGATAGTTTTTTTGTCTTTTAGTTGTAGTTTTGGTGTGGTTGCGAGACACAGCACATATATATGTATATTTTATGCCGCCATCTTGGTTCCTCCGGAAATTCTTTTCCTTTTTTTAATTAAATCTTTATTATTCAGATTATTACATTTGTGTTTCTTTTTTCCCCTCCATAGCACCCCTCCACCCAGTTCCCACCCTTCCCTCCCTCCCGTTGACCTCATCCATAGGTGTATGATTTTTGTCCAGTCTCTCCCTGTATACCCCTCACCCCTTTCCCCCTGAGAATTATCAGTCCACTCCCTTTCAATGCTCCTGATTCTAGTATATTCACCAGTTTATTCTGTTGATCAAATTTTTAATTCACTTAATTTTCAGATTCACTTGTTGATAGATACGTATTTGTTGTTCATAATTTTTTGACTTTAATCTTTTTCTTCTTCCTCTTCTTAAAGAGTACCTTTCAGCATTTCATATAATACTGGTTTGGAGTTGATGAACTCCTTTAGCTTTTTCTTATCTGTGAAGCTCTTTATCTGACCTTCAATTCTGAATGATAGCTTTGCTGGATAGATTATTCTTGGGTTGTAGGTTCTTGCTATTCATTGCGTTGAATATTTCTTGCCACTCCCATCTGTCCTGCATCGTTTCTGTTGAGAAATCAGCTGACAGTTGTATGGGTGCTCCCTTGTAGGTAATGAACTGTTTTTCTCTTGCTGCTTTTAATATTCTCTCTTTGTCTTTTGCTCTTGGCATTTTAATTATGATGTGTCTTGGTATGGTCCTCTTTGGATTCCTTTTATATGGGGTTCTGTGTGCTTCCTGGACGTGTAAGTCTATTTCTTTCACCAGATGTGGGAAGTTTTTGGTCATTATTTTTTCAATTAGGTTTTCAGTATCTTGCTCTCTGGCTTCTGGCACTCCCACAATTCTGATGTTGGTACGCTTGAAGCTGTCCCAGAGTCTCCTTACATTATCTTCACATTTTTGGATTCTTTTCTCTTCTTTCTTTTCCAGTTGAGTGTTTTCTGCTTCTTTATATTTCAAATTTTTGACTTGATTCTTGCTTTTCTCTAGTCTGCTGTTAGGACTCTGTATAATATTGTTTATTTCAGTCATTGAATGTTTAATTTTTAGTTGGTCCTTTTTCATCTTTAGTTGGACCTTTACCATCTCTAGTTGGCTCTTTTGCATCTCTAGTATGTCTTTTTTCATCTCCTCTTGGGACTTGATAAATTTATCCATCTTTTCTAGCATATTCTTGAAAAACCTCATAAGCGTGGTTTTGAACTCTATATCCAGTCGTTTTTTTTCCTCCATTTCTTTTGTTTGTACTCTTTTCCCTTGTCTCGGCATTTTCCCTATGTCGGGGAAACTTCTGTGTTGAATTCAGCCTTATGAAACCAGGCGTGCAAAGCCGCAGAAGCCTCTGTTGAGCTTGGGATGGGTGGAGTCTCAGGGCTTAAGGGACTGCCTTGCCTTCCAGTCGGCCCCGCCCTCCACGGCCCCTGAGTCTCACGTGACTGGGTAATGGGTGGAGAGTTCCTTGTGTGTGTGCGCCTGCAGTTCCTCTAACCGCTGCCTTTCCAGCTCCCCTGTGCACCAGGACCACACGAGTCTAGGTCTCCAGGGTTTCGCCCGAAAGAAGGGCTTAGTGGACTCAGAAGTGGCACAGTTGGGAGGGTCTGTCTCCCGCCCAGTCGCGAAAGCCAGCGGCACAGTCAGCAGTCTGTCCTTTGCGCAGTGCCGTGTGCGCCGCCACTAGCCCTCTGATCTTTTGCGACTCCTCTAAGTTTCCGTGTACTTCTCCCTTTTCACAGTCCAAACTCCCCCCATATGAGTTTCGGCTGGATCTGGGGTTTAGTGTCGTAAGAGAAGGGGTTCAATGCCATTGGGAGTCTCCGTTTCCCTCCCGCCAGAGAAAGCCAGCCAGGTTCTCCAGCACCCGCTCTCTCAGCGTCGCGTCTCCGTACCTCGGCTTTTTACAGCTCCTCTGGGTCTCCGTGAGCCCCTCTCTTTCCTTCTAGCTGTAGAACTTACACTCAGCCAGCTTTGCTGTGGTTCTGGATGATGTCCGTTCTGTCTTTTAGTTGTAGTTTTGAAATTGTTGTGCGAGGCAGCAGTGTAGGTGTTTACCTATGCCGCCATCTTGGATTCTCCCCCCTCCGGAAATTCTTTATCTTATAATTTCTACTGACATATGACACTTTTTGGAATGCTATTTCTCTGTAACTCTCAGACTGCCTTGAGAAGAAGTAAATGTTATCATTCAACAGATTGTACCATCTGGCTTGTTTTCTGAGGTGATTTTATGCTGATTTTGGGTGTCACATTCAAATATGTTAACCAACGCTTTCTTTCCCTGAATTCAAGTTCTTTGGTAAAATTAACATCTTCTGGCATGAAGAAGAATTTCATCTCATGTAATTTCTACAATCTCTAAGAACATTAACTGTTAAATAGGGTGGTCAGAGATGCCAGAGGTTCATGGGTTTGTTGCCCACTTGTGGGTATCAGTGGGTAATTTCTGGGTTGAGCAGTGCTGGGGTTAGTAGGCTTCTATCTCCTTCTTGCTTATTTGCATGGCCCTTTGTGATGATGTATATTACGTTTGTGCTTACTTAAATATATGGTCCTGACATGAAACTTAGTTTTATGGAGATCATGTCCTAGCACTATACATAGTAGTACCAAGCCCAATTAATTTTTTTCAAATCACACTTAATCTCTCTTACATTATGATTTGAATTATTGATTATAAATTCATTATAAAAGATCCTCTACTTGTGCTAATATGCATGTAATTTGGAGTTCATTAAAATACTGAATTTTCCCTCCCATGCTAATTGATCCCAAATGAGACCAACATACAGAAATTTGCAATAACATTTATCTGCTGTTCACATCCAAATGAACCCAATTGCAGTATAATAATTGCTGTATTTTGCAAAGTGTAGGTTTTTCTGCATTTTACTAACTTGTTTATTTGCTAGTTTCACCACCTAAATATCATTTAATATGTTTGTTGTGTAAAACGTGGATTTGAAGAACTTAATCTGTGCCTAATGCAACTGCTGTTACAAATTAGCCAAGAGAATATTCTGTAGTCTGCATACTATGCATATTCTATTTTCAACCACAGGTGTATTACAATATTTACACTTTCAACACTGTACCAACAATGTGTAATTTCATTTCCTCCAGTCTTTTAATGAAAGTATAATTCAGTTTCTGAACATCCCTTACTTATCCTTTTGTCTATTCCCTTGACTGACCTCTCACCTTACTAAATTTTCAAATACTAACTTCAGCTAGTTTCTTGGCAAAATAGGGAGTTCTCAATGGACAAGATTTTGTAACATTTCAAAGTAGTGTGCTGCAGGGTTTTAGAAATGGTAGCATGTACCAGATGTTCATAGAATAATTGAAAATTTCATTTTATCAAAATAGCACCTTCTGTCAAAAAGTTTTATCTTTACTTCAGCAAAGAGGTTGACTGGTTCCCCCTGGAACTGAATTACCATATTTGAGGCTAGATACACTGTTTTGCAATTCATGTGGTTATTTTCTCCTAGTTTTTCTCATATAGAATCTTCTGAAATGACTTTAGCTTCTTGCAAATGTACCAAGTGAAGTATTTAATTGTTTGAAGACAAGTATGTATATGGTGTATCTATATGTGTGACTTACAGCTTTTTTTTAAATCTTGCCTCAAGTATACAGTATTCTAATATCAGGTAGGGGCAATCCATATCCATATATAAATCATTCATTTATTTAAAATATTTTTAAATGTCCACTATGTGTCTAGCTCTGGGAATTGAATGTGTCAATTACTGCTGTTATTGAATGTGAATGTTATCATTTTAGCTTTGCTTATCTGGGGTTTGCTGAGATGAGTAAGATCAGCTCAATGATGAAATGAATAATTCTTTCTATTTTATTTTATTTTTTAACAGCCAATAACAGCATATTCATTAACAGAGGTTTTTTTTTTTAAATATATTCTATTGATTTTGTACAGAGAGGAAGGCAGAGGGACAGAGAACCAGAAACATCGATGAGAGAGAAACATTGATCAGCTACCTCCTGCACACCCCTTCTTAGGGATGTGCCCACAACCAAGGCACATGCCCCTGACTGGAATCGAACCTGGGACCCTTCAATCCACAGGCCAACACTCCATCCACTGAGCCAAACGGGCCTGGGCAATTCTTTCTTATTTTAGATATCATTATAAGAATAGAGCTTGGGGGTATTAAAAACCTAAATCGTATTGTGCCAATAAAGAAAAGGAAATGATGAAATAAAACTTTTACAATCAAGATCTTATTTTTATTAACAGTATCATAAAATATTCTCCTTTGATGTTCTAATTTGAACAGTGTCACAATGGTAAAATTTTTCTTTTTGAATCTATCTTCTCTGAAGTTGAACTTTCTGCTTATTTTTAGTTAATGTCACCATAAAGTGTTAGGTTTCATTTCTGACATGTCCAGTTACCTGATTTGGAGGCACTCAGTGGTACTTAATGCTCACTTTCCCTTTTCCTCTGATGTCTAGAAACTTTATCCATTCTTAGTCTCAGCAATGTGTGGATAGGTGTGAAGAAAAGTGACAGATGAAAAGGAGGACCTTTGTAATACTTTCAACAATAAATATTAAAACAAATAAAGGTGACAGGTAGAATCTTTTGTTTATTTCAACTACATTGCTGACACAGATAGTCGGACTCTGTCCAAAGCATTATTTACATTTCATTGGCAATATAGTTGCTGGAATAAAAAGTCATCCTTAACTAATGGAAACATCTAAGCTGTTATCAGTTGTTTGCTAGCATTATTTTGGCATGGATCTTTAGGTCAGAGAAATATTGTCAAGACAGTACTGTTCATTGGCTTTGAATTAGAAACAATATTTCTCTTTTTTACTTTTTATTTTTTTTTAATTTAACAAATCTTTATTGTTCAGATTATTACAATTGTTCCTCTTTGTTCCACCCATAGCTTCCCTCCACCTGGTTCCCATCCCATCCTCTGCCCTTACCTTCCCACACTGTCCTCATCAATAGCTGTATGATTTTTATCCAGTCTCTTCCCGCATCCCCTACACCCCTTTACCCCTGAGAATGGTCAGTCCACTTCCTTTCTATGTCCCTGATTCTACTGTATTAATTAGTTTATTCTGTTTATCAGATTTTTTACTCACTTGATATTTAGATTCACTTGTTGATATATATGTATTTGTTGGTCATAATTTCTATTTTTATATTTTTCTTCTTCCTCTTCTTAAAGAATAGCTTTTAGCATTTCATATAATATTGGTTTGGTGTTGATGAACTCCTTTAGCTTTTTCTTATCTGTGAAGCTCTTTATCTGCCCTTCAATTCTGAATGATAGCTTTGCTGGGTAGAGTACTCTTGGTTGTAGGTTCTTGCTATTCATCACTTTGAATATTTCTTGCCACTTCCATATGGTCTGCATAGTTTCAGTTCAGAAATCAGCAGTCATATGGATGCTCCCATGTAGGTGACTGTTTTTCTTTTCCTACTTTTAAGATTCTCTCTTTGTCTTTTGCTTTTGGCATTTTAATTATGATGTCTTGGTGTGGTACTCTTTGGATTCCTCTTGTTTGGGGTTCAGTGCGCTTCCTGGACTTGTAAGTCTATTTCTTTCACCAGGTGGGGGAAGTTTCCAACCATTATTTCTTCAAATACGTTTTCAGTATCTTGTTTTCTCTCCCCTTCTAGCACCCCATAATTCTGATGTTGGTATGCTTGAAGTTGTCCCAGAGGTTCCTTACACTATCTTCACATTTTTGACTTAATTTTTTCTTTTTCCTTTTCTGGTTGAGTGTTTTTTGTTCTTTGTATTTCAAATCTATGACTTGAAACAAAAATCTTTGACTTGATTCTTGTGTTCTTCTAGTCTGCTGTTTAGGTCTCTGTATAATATTTTTTATTTCAATGTATGTTTAATTTATAGTTGGTCCTTTTTCATATTTTCAAGGGTCTCACTAAATTTATTGGCCTTTTCTAGTAAATTTTTGAAAAATCTTATTACCATGCTTTAGAACTCTATATCCAGTTGTTTGCTTTCCTCCATTTCTTTAATTTGTGATCTGTTTCTTTGTATCCACATTTATGCTGCTTTCCTGAGTTGTTAGAGAAGCTTTGTGTACTAGGTGTCCTATGTGGCCCAGTGGCTCAGCCTCCCTAGTTACCTGAGGTGGACACTCTTGGTGCACCCCTTTGTGGGCTGTGTGTACAGCTTTGTTATAGTTAAGTCTTGATTGTTGTTGCTATCACTGGGGGGAATTGACCTGCAGACCATTTGGCTGTGAGGATCAGCTGTGTCTACACCAGGAAAACTTCTGGGTTGGAGATGCCCTTATGAGACAAGACTTGCAAAATTGCAAAAGCCTCTGTGCTCAGCTTGAATGGGCCAGAGACTTAGAGCAGAGTAGACAGCTTTGGCTTCCCAGACGCCCTGCCCCATGAGACAGTGTCCCTCGGTAATAACTGTAAGCACCTCTGAAGAAAGCCACCCTTGAGTTTCTCCCACTGCCAGACAGTCTAGTTTCTCACCAAATGAATCTGGGTTCCCAGAAACTTGCCCGGAACTGAAGTTCAGCCCAGTCAGGAGCTTCTGTCTCCCTCCCACTTTAGAAAGCCAACCATGCACTCAGCCACCTGTGCACTCAGCCACCCATCCTCTCCGCACACTCATGCATCTCTGTACCTACGCCTTTTGCAGCTCCTCTGATTCTCAATGTACTTTCCTCTTTCCTTCTAGTTGTAGAATTTCTACTCAGCCAGCTTTTCTGTGGTTCTGGATGGTGTTCATTATGTCCTTTAGTTGTAGTTTTGAAATTGTTGTGCAAGGCATCAGTTTAGATGTTTAACTATGCCACCATCTTGGTTTCTCCTCAATATTCCTCTTCTTTAAATTGAACTGTTTTTCTTGATCCACTTGGAACTTTCAGTTGCATCATATTCAGTGTGTATTTTAAAATTTATTATTATTAACAATTACCTGTGGTCATAGATTCATTATTCATGAGGGACATCAAGGTGGCAGCATAGATAAACAACTTTACTTGCTGCCTTTCACAACCACATCAAAATTACAACTAAAAGACAGAACAACTATTACCCAGAAAAATGGGAAAGCTGGTTGAGTGGATGTACTACAATGAGAGAGGTAAAGAAGAAAGTGCACTGAGACTGATATGAGATGTGGAGGCCCAGAATGGGCTGGCACCTGGTGTGCTGCTTTTTTAATTGGGAAGGGGATACCATCTCCCATTTACTCTGAATTCCACTTCCAGGTAAGACTCTGTGGGACCCAGACACATATGGGGATACTGGACTGTCTGGCATTGGGACATGAATGCAGGAACATGAAGGTGGCTTTCTTTCAGACGAAGGTGATCACTCTGGTAATTGTTCCTGTGCTGGGCCCTCTCTGGTGCAGGGCTGACTGGCAGCCATTGTTCTTTGCTCCACCCTGGTGATTCCTTGAAACCCCACCCCATCCAATTCACAGCACCACCCAAGTTGCGTGCAGCAGCTTTTGCATATGAATGGCCTGTCTTTTCTCAGCTAAAACCTGTCAAACAGGCAATAAGTGGGTCAAAGCTATAAAAAGAAGACCCAAGGCCAGCAGTCGCAGCCTGCCTTACTTCACACATGGGCCTCATCTGGGCACTTCCAAACCCAATACAAAGAGGAGCAATCTGCAGATATTTCTGTAGCTCCTGCTGGGTTGTCCCTAGCAGTGGCTGATTTTGTATCTCCTTGGAGATCCAAGAGCCAGTGTACCCTGTGGTCATTGTGAGACCACAGCACATTATAACTCTTTACATCCATAAGTGACACATTCAAGGGGAAGACTCAGCACCAGAGCCCCACTGAAGCAAGTCCTGCCCCATAAGGGTATCTCTTGCCCAGAAGCTCTTTCATTGTAGACACAGCCAGTCCTCACAGCCAATTAACTTGGAAGTCAATTACTTGCAGTGATACGAACAGAAATCTAGGCTTAACTACGACAAGACTGTGCACTCAGCCCACAAAGGGGTGCACTAAGAGTGTCCTCCTCAGGTTATTGAGGAGGCTGAGCCACTGAGCCTTATAGGATATCTACTACACAAGTCTAGTCTATCAACACAAGGGGACATAGAAGCTACCCAATACATAGAAACAAACACTGGGAAGCAGTAAAAATGTGGAGACAAAGAAACATGTCATAAATGAAAGAAATGGAGTATATAGAGTTCAAAACCACAGTTAAAAGGTTACTCAAGAATCTTCTAGAAATTTCTAAAGAACATAGTGAGACCTTCAAGGATCTTAGTGTGAATGCAAAATAAAAAAAAAGGAAAAGGATCAATCAGAAATTAAGCATACACTGACTGAAAGAAAGAATAATATACAGAGATTCAATAGTGGGCTTGAGGATCCCAAGAATCAAGTCAAAGATTTGAAATATGAGGAAGCAAAAAGCACCCAACCAGAAGAGCAAAAAGAAAAAAAAATAATCCAAAAATATGAAGATAATGTAAGGAACCTCTGGGCCAACTTCAAGTATACCAACATCCAAATTATGGGTGTGCCAGAAGAAGAGAGATAGCAAGATATTGAAAACCTATTTGAGGAAATAATGACAGAAAAGTTCCCCTACCTCGGGAAAGAAATAGACTTACAAATCTATGAAGTGCAGAGAACCCTAAACAAGAAGAATCAAAAGAGGACAACACCAAGACACATCATAATTAAAACGTCAAGGGCAAAAGACAAAGAGAGAATCTTAAAAGCAGCAAGAGAAAAACAGTTAGTTACCTATGAGGGAGTACCCATATGACTGTCAGCTGATTTCTCAACAGAAACTATGCAGGCTAGATGGGAGTGGCAAGAAATATTCAAAGTGATGAATAGCAAGAACCTACAACCAAGATTATTCTACCCAGAAAAGCTATTATTTAGAACTGAAGTTCAGATAAAGATTTTCACAAACAAGAAAAAGCTAAAGGAGTTAATCACCGCTAAGACAGTATTATATCAAATGCTTCAAGGTATTTTTTAAGAGGAGGAGGAAGAAGAAAAAGGTAATGATAAAAATTATGAACAACAAAGTGACAACAAATACATATCTATCAACAAGTGAATGTAAAAATCAAATGAATAAAAAATCTGATAAACAGAATAAACTGGTGAATGTAATAGAGTCAGAGGCATAGAAAGGGAGTGGACTGACTATTCTCAGGGGGGGAGAAAGAGGGAAGGTGCAGGAAGAGATTGGACAAAATCTTACACCTATGGACAAGAATGGTGCAGAGGGCGAGATCCTGGGGTGGTGTGGGAACAGGGTGGAGGGGAGTTATGGGGCGGGGAAGAATAACATCTGTAATAATCTGAATTATAAAGATTAAAAATAAAAAAAAGAGAATAACTGCCAGGGGCTTTCTTGACTGGTTGGATCTAAGAATTTCTATATTTCTAAGCACTTGGAAAGCTCTGGACAATATATAAAGGGAACACGCTGAACAATTAAGAACTTCATTCTCTAGGAGTTTATGGCTCATTAGCATAAATGGCTCAGTATGGAATAGAGTGCATAGGATTAGTGAAGAAATTAAGATTATTTGAGCTGGAAAGGAAAATACATTTCAAAGGATACTTTGGTGTAATGGGATCCCTTTGAAAGAATAGTGGAATACAGACATTGATGTAGTATGGTAGATAAAATTATGCTCTATTTGAGAGATTTGCTAGGTGAAAGTTTTCCAGTTGCTTCATGATAAATCAATCTCTCTATAGGGCATGATAAGTAGGGACACTGCCAACAGGATAACAAAAGAGAAGCAAAACAAGTTGTTTTATAGGGCTAGATCCTATGGATTGTCTTAAATATTTATGAAGTGTTTTTTCTTATTCATTTTCCTTTTAACCTCTTTATTATGAAATAAATATGAGGAATTAAGTCCAGTTTTAATTTAAAGAGAAATTTTAAGAATACCAAAAATCTTGTGTTATTTCTTTATTGTTTGGGTAAAATACTTGTGAGATGGCTTTCCTCTCTTACCATAGATACTTTTTGTCATCCAGGGTCAGATGTTTGCTTAGGTACTTTTGGTCTGTGTCTTCACCAGATGGCTCATTGCCTTGTTCACTTTGGGCTATGGAAAGCTAATTTGACATATCCACTTTGGAACTATGTTTTTCAAATTAAAAATTATCTTTATTATTATTTTTTTCTTTTTTAATATTGTTTGCATCATGTTGTGTTAATGTTTTCTAAATCTTATTTTTTAAAAAATATTTTTATTGATTTCAGAGAGGAAGGGAGAGAAATAGAGAGATAGAAACATCAATGATGAGAGGGAATCATTGATCAGCTGCCTCCTGCATGACCCCTACTAGGGATCAAGACTGTAACCTGGGCATGTGCCCCTGACCAGAATCAAATCCAGGACCCTTCCATCCACAAGCCAGTGCTCCATCCACTGAGCCAAACCAGCCAGAGCGATCTTTATTATTAAAAATATTACAGATGTCCCCCTTTCCCCCCATTGCCCCACTCACCTTGCACTGCTCCTCCCCCAGACCCTCACTGCACTATTATTTGTGTTTATGAGTTATGCATATTTGCATATAAGTTCATTGGTTAATATATTTCCACCCTCCTTTCCCCTGGAACTATGGCTTTTTGACATGTTTTTCCATTTATCTTCCTATAAAGCTTTCCCCCAATAAAATCCCAGCTATTGAAAAAACACCAAACACCATGGAAAAGTTTTGAGCCATCAGAAAAGTAGCTTTTTAGTCTTATACATAGCCCAAGGTGAGTAGAGAAAACAGAATCTTTTTCAAGTAGCCAGAATGAAGCTCCATAAGCCAATTATTCTGCCATATATAGGCACTACAAAGAAGTTCTCCATGGCTTGAACTAAAAATCTTATCAATGAGATACCAGTCTCTAGAGTTGTTTTGGAGCAGATCCTTTGGGGCTGGATGTTTGTGTGCAAATGACAAAGTCAGAAGGGTGTTATGAGATTTTAGGTTTAATGGTATAGGTCAAAGATCTATTGTGTAGTTGGAGGAATATGTGTGTGAGATGGTATGTAGCAGAGGTTAGTTGAAAGGCACTGAATCCAGAAGGGATCAAAGGAGTTTATCAGAATATGAACTCTTTACAGCTGAATTCATTTAAAGTTTTGTCTTATTGAGGTGGGTCATAAGAGACCCTTTGTCTTTTGAATGTTCCTGGTAATCAGAAGTAATACTTCTGCTCCATTATTCTTTACAGCAGGATAGATAACAAACTTGCAACTGTTAAAGCTAAATCAATAGATGACACCCTCTTATATAGTTAGTTCCTTTTAACCTTACTACTATATACTTCACTGTCAAATGAGACTTTTCAGTTTCCTGTCTTTGTTTAACAGAAATATTTTCAATTTGGCAGAAGATAGAATTTTAAAACACTCCAGTTAGATGAATCTTAGGTTGTTTCTAATGCATGGTCTAGTACTTAGACTCTCAGTCATGCAGGAGTGCAAGTTCACCAAGTGTTTACTTATAGATATCTATTTAAAAGGGAAGAAATATGCTTTAACTTAGTATGTTTATATCTATCTATATTTATATCTATATCTATATCTATCTAATCTATATCTCTATATCTCTATATATCTATATACCTAAATCTCTATATCTATCTATCTATCATCTATCATCATCTATCATCTATCTATCTACACACTGGTGTAATCACCTATATAAACTTGTTAACCTTAGTTAATTGCGCCAAGGCAATTTCCCAGCCATAAGTTTGCAAATCCAAATCTAGTGCCAGAGATACACTTTCCAAATTCTGTGTGGTCACTTTCCCTATCTCTCATTTTCGTCCTTAGCTTGTATAAAAATTGATGCTTGGCCTTTTTTTCGTCTTTCCTCCTCTTTCATCCTGTATGGATTTTTCAACCTGCATGAACAATAGAATATTTTCATTTAATATATGGAAAAGAGGGAGGAGAGGAACTTTTTAGGTTCCAAGATATTGAGACTAGTCAAACTGTTCCAAGGCATTACCAACTTCTGGTTTTAATCATGGATGAGACTCTCAGTTGCTCTAATCTAGAAGGTGAACCAAAAGAATGGTTTTGATGTTAATTTAATTTAATAACCAGGTTATTGAAAAAAGTGCTTCCAGCTTATGAGAGTCAGATTGTTTATAAACCAAGCAAGTCAGTTAAAAACAGAAGCTGAACCATCATTCATATGCAAATAGGAACTATTTTAAACTTGGGGAATTATTATTATTATCATAAGTAGCTACAAAATTTGGTCCTTTAAACTAAAGGAAACATTTTATTCCAGAGACATGTTTCATATACATATCTTTTCTATTTTTTTTGTGGAAGAAAAGCTGATGCACCAAGGGCTTAAAGACTATTAATGTCAGAATGCAAATTATGGCCAAGTCCAGAGTGAAGCCTAAAGTGCAAATTCTTTTGCTTGACCCACTGCCCATCAATCTGTTTGTACACTTTAGAAGTGTAGTGATTATCTGTGAGTACTCTATTAAGTTTGAATTTTCTTACATGGGATGATTTTGCTTACTGGCAAAATGAGAATTTAGAAATGCAGTGTTTATACACAAAGTAGATTTTAAATACTTGGAGCCAGACCTTGGTTTGTGCCAACTATCAACTTTTAGAAGGTTCATTTTGCCTCTTGGAACTTCGCTGAACACTTTCAGATTTATAATTGACGTCTACTGAAGTTAAAAGCAAAGAAAACGTTCCTTCTTTATCTGCAGAACACATTACCTTAGTGTTGGATCCTAGTTAGTTGTAGGGTAGCTGTATGGAATCACACTAGCCTGCTAACAGAGCAACTGAGAACTCCTGAATTCAGCTTCTAATCAAACTATGCAACTATTGAGTCTGTAAACAGACTGAGCTGCTGAAGGTGGCACCAGGAAACTACCATTCCAAACTAACCATCTCTTATTAACCTTTTGGTTTTCCTTTGTGACACTAATTAGAGACCCATAAAACTATCTGCTTGGATCTTTGGTTTAAAATACAATTTTCAAAGAAACACAGCCTGCTTTAAGGCTTCCATTAGTGTGCTGTTTACCCTCATGAAGGACAATCACTGACTTGCCCTTTAAGTAAAGTTTGTGTGATTTATCTGTAATGTTCCAGTATTAAAATGCCAGAAAAAGTTGCTTCTGTAGTTGGTATAGTTTACAATATTCTCCAGATTCTGGTAGTACTGAAGTAGATAGCAAATGTTTCTACTAACATTATATGTTGATGGTCTGAAAGTACCCATTCCCAGACTGAAACCGTGTCTGCCAGACTGCCTGTATTCCTTCTGCTTTGGACTAAATTCCTCTTGATTGCCTTTGGGTTAGAAGTGTGTTTTGCTTCCTTTTTTGCAGGATGATAAGCCAAGGAATGAGCATTGTATTGTTGGGATAGGGGAATTCTTCTTTATTAAAGAACTCTTTAGCTCAAAATGATAGGTTAACAAATGGGCACACCCAAATTTTCAAACTATTACATTTGCATGATGAAGATGATGGAGCCATGTTCTTTGGTGCTGTATCTCCCTATCACACTTTCTCTTTGATAGCTTCCACACTCAGAAATAAGTGTGTCATTGAGCAAAGAGCATTGTGAGATAAATGTTTAGGGCATGTTGGACCCATGTTTTTATCTGTCCGTTTGTTTGTCCATCTATGGCACACTTAAGTCC
Organism: Lasiurus cinereus; assembly: GCA_011751065.1. Lineage (NCBI taxonomy): Eukaryota > Metazoa > Chordata > Mammalia > Chiroptera > Vespertilionidae > Lasiurus > Lasiurus cinereus. The sequence goes on from JAAGEH010000037.1 coordinate 2,319,346, forward strand.
CTCATTTTTCTCTCATTTTTCCAAAATAAAAATTACCAAAAATAAATGATTTAGAGATCTTAGAGAACATAATCTTTAGATAAGGAATTGGCTGTCTATTAAATAAGTGAGCTTTGCAAAGTTAGACATTGTTTTATTGAATTTAGAAAAGTGGTACTTTTTCCAGAAACCTAATATTAATAATCTAGGATCCTTTAAAGATTTATAGGCCAAAAATGTAGGCACAGAACCCAATATTCTACTTGCAGCATTACTGAGAGCCACTTTGGTATATTACATTTCCACTGTCATCAATATAGAATGTTTGAAATCATGAAAAGTTCCCAAAATCATCATGATAGAGAGTGTATAGTAGATCATTTATCTCTTGCAGCAACTCTGAGAGGAAGACAAGCATAGAATTCCAAAAAGTTAACAGAGGAGTGACAGCCATTTCAACTGAGACTCAAAGTAAGAATCTTAGATGATTAAGAAAGGTAGAGAGAGTTAGAATGAGGAATTAAGGGAGAAATGAAATAAGACACAATTATCTATGGTTGAAACCAGGGTTGGAAGGGATATGAAGGACACAATCCAGACTTCCTTTACTATGTACTGTCTATCTAATATTTATAGGTCAACCTAAGACTTTTATTGTTATTCCAGACAGGCAGTGTCTCATCAATTTAGGTTCCAACTAATAAGAGCAAGTTTTGTTGAGTTAGTACAACTGTTTCTACCCTTTTCCATTCTACTCAAGACTGATATCACTAGTCAGCCTATAAATCCAAAGGCAAATGTGGCATTATAGGGACTAAGAGTATGGATTATGGATTAAGACAAATCTAAGTATCATAGTAATATTTGCCATTTAATAGCCATTGTCCTTAGTCAAATTAGTTAATTTTTGAACCCTTAATATTCTTATCTGTCAAATGGGAGTAAAAATAAAAATTACTTACCAGGTAGCTGCGAGGTGAACCAGGTACTTAATGTACACTATGGCACATACTAGTAGTAAGTGCTCAAAAAAAAATAAGTGCTCCTATTATTACAGATATTTAGTCAGTGAAATATTCTCTTTGCATGATTTTGGATGCACCACGCCACTGTTCAATGTCTCTCATCTGCTTGCTGCTGTCTGTGATCCCTTTAATAGAAGGTCAGGCTTTTCCTTTTACGATATAGTTCAAACTTCAAGCAGTCCTTGAGAAGGGAGAATGTATGTATTTAAATTAACACTAAGTTGCAAATGGCTGCTATTAGCTTGTTTCTACGTTTGAAATTTGGTAGTGATGGTGGTGGTGGTGGTGTGGTTTCCAGAATATTTGCCACTAAAAGTCTCAGGGGAGGGAAAAGAAGGACAAAGAGCTGACAACCTCATGAGTTTGTCCAAAGATATCAATCTCTAAAGGAACATTGGATAATTATTTGATTTACTTACTGTGGAATGTCTGGATCCTAAAAAGCTGCCTTCACTCTCATATCATTTTTCAGAATTAGCCCAGACTCTGGTTTGAGTAATTATGGGATAGCCACTAAAAGTTCTTATGGAACTTGGATAAGAAGTCCATATAATATACACTAGTGGCCAAGTGCACAAAATTCATGCATGGGGTGTTCCCTCAGCCCAGCCTGCACCCTCTCCAATTGGGGACCCTTTGGTGGATGTCTGACTCCCTGTTTAGGCCCAATCCCTCTCAAAATCTGGGACTGCTGGCTCCTAACCACTCAGTTTCTATGTCAGTCAGAATCAAAAGCTCTGCCTCATAGGCAGCCATTGGCTCCTCACAGTTGACCCAGATTTGGTTCTGATTGGTCGGTTTCTATGCCAGTCAGCATCCCTGGGCTTATCAATGGGACCTGGTCAGAAAGGTGGGGGTGGGAGAAACCAAGATGGCAGCATAGATAAACACTTAAACTGCTGCCTCGCACAACAATTTCAAAACTACAACTAAAAAACAAAACAGACATCATCCAGAACCACAGGAAAGCTGGCTGAGTGGAAATTCTACAACTAGAAGGAAAGATAAAAGCATACTGAGACTCAGAGGAACTGCGGAAGGCAGAGGTACAAAGGCATGTGCAAAGAGGGCGGGCAATTGAATACACAGATGGCTTTCTCAAGCAGGAGGGAGACAAAAGCTCCTGATTGCACTGAACTCCAGTTCCGGATGAGACCCTGGGGACTCAGACTCATTCAGGGAGAAACTAGACTGTCTGGCAGCGGGAGGAACTCCAGGATGGCTTTATCTCAGAGGTGCTTGCAGCTATTAACATATGACACTGAGACACAGGGGCCTATTAGGGCTGGGCTGATGGGGAACCAATGCTGTCTGCTTTGCCCTGAGACTCTGCCCCATCCAAGCTGAGCACAGAGGCTTTTGCAAGTCTTGATTCATAAGAGTGTCTCCAGCACAGTTCTCCCAGAATAGACACAGCTGATCCTCACAGCCAATTGGCCTGGAGGTCAATTCCTCCCAGTGATACCAACAACAATCAAGGCTTAACTACAACAAGACTGTGCACACAGCCCTCAAAGGGATGTACCAAGTGTGTCTACCTCAGGTAACTGGAGAGGCTGAGCCCCTGGGCCCTATAAGATACCTAGCACACAAAGCCACTAAATAAACTCAGGGAAGCAGCTAAAATGTGGAGACAAACAGATCAAAAATGAAAGAAATGGAGGAAAGCAAATGACTGGATATTGAGTTCAAAGCCATGTTATAAGGTTTTTCAATAATTTTCTAGAGAAGGCCGATAAATTCAGCTAGACCCTCAAGAATATAAAAAGGACCAACTAGAAATTAAGCATACACTGATTGAAAAAAAATATATTATACAGAGATCTAATAGCAGGCTAGAGGATTGCTAGAATCAAATCAAAGATTTGAAATACAAATAAGCAAAAACACTCAACTCGAAAAGCAAAAAAAAACCCAGAAATTTGAAGATAGTGTAAGGAGCCTCTGGGACAGCTTCAAACATACCAACACTAGAATTATGGGGGTGCCAGAAGGAGAGAGAGCAAGATACTGAAAACCTATTTGTAGAAATAATGACTGAACAGTTCCTCCACCTGATGAAAGAAATAGACTTCCAAGTCCAGGAAGTGAACAGAACCCCAAACAAGAGGAATCCAAAGAGTACCACACCAAGACACATCATAATTAAAATGCCAAGAGCAAAAGACAAAGAGAGAATCTTTTTTTAAATATATATTTTATTGATTTTTTTACAGAGAGGAAGGGAGAGAGATAGAAAGTCAGAAACATCGATGAGAGAGAGACATCAATCAGCCGCCTCCTGCATGCCCCACAGTGGAGATGTGCCCACAAGCAAGGTACATGCCCCCGACTGGAATCTAACCTGGGACCTTCTAGTCCGCAAGCCGACGCTCTATCCACTGAGCCAAACCGGTCTCTGCCAAAGAGAGAATCTTAAAAGCAGCAAGAGAAAAACAGTTAATTACCTACAAGGGAGCATCCATATGACTGTCAGCTGATTTCTTAACAGAAACTATGCAGGCCATATGGGAATGGCAGAAATATTCAAAGTGATGAATAGCAAGAACCTACAACCAAGAATACTCTATCCAGCAAAGCTATCATTCAGGATTAAAGGGTAGATAAAGAGCTTCACAGATAAGGAAAAGATAAAGGAGTTCATCACCACCAAATCAGTATTATATGAAATGCTGAAAAGTACTCAATTTCTCTAAGAAGAGGAAGAAGAAGAAAAAGGTAAAAATAAAAATTATGAACAACAAATATATATCTATCAACAAGTGAATCTAAAAATCAACTGAATAAAAAAATCTGATGAACAGAATAAACTGGTGAATATAATATAATCAGGGGCATAGAAAGGGAGTGGACTGACACTTCTCAGGGGGAAAGGGGTTTGAGGGATGCGGGAAGAGAGTGGACAGAAATCATACACCTATGGATGAGAGATAGTGGGAGAATTTAGGGCAGAGGGTGGGGTGAGAACTGGATGGAGGAGAGCTATGGGGAAAAAAGGGGAACAATTGTAATAACCTGAACAATCAAAATTTATTAAATTAAAAAAAAAGAAAGGTGGGGCTGATCAGCAGCCACTGTGGAGGACTGGAGAGAAAAGGAGGTGTGGCTGTTTGTCCTGCCTGGAGATAAAGAGAAAAGCAATTGCTGATCAACAGCTGCCACACAGGCTACAGATCAGACACTGCTTCTCTCTTCAGGCCTCTCTCTGGGCGTGATTCACAGCCCACTCAGCAATCAGTGCTGGGTCATTGCACCTGCAGCCACAGCAGTCAGTGCTGGCTCACCATGGTAACCCAGCACTGACAGCAGGACTGACTTGCAGTTGGTTGAACCTCCGGTTGTGATGAACCCAGGGTTTTTATATATTAGGGTTATAAAATGCACATATTCTTGAGAACCTGTGATGATACAAGCAAAGTTTGAGTTATTTTCTGTTGGCATTGCCTCTGCTTTGTGTTCCCTGTATAAAAATATGCATGCCCCAGTCCCCAGGTTCACTATATGTCCCTACTCTCCCCTCACTGCTCTTAAATGGCTAATGGGTAGCAGATAACATTTTGATTCTCTTTTTTTTGTTGTTCCTACTTTATACCAGACTTTCATTAAAAAATAATTGAGGAGATACATTTTTTATTTCTAGTTTTCCTCTAAAAAATCACCCTGCAAAGGACCTTTCTATTCTTTTTCTGCCAATGGTCTGAAAAATGTTCAGATTCTAACTGAAAGGTCATATCTTTTTGTCCCATGGGGACAGTTTTTTCTGAGTAATGATGAGAATTTATGTGTCTTTGGATTTCTGCCTCTTTTTTTGTAGTGGAAAAATGAATTTGTTAATGCTAGAAAAAACTCAACTGAATTTCCTTATGAAATCCTCTGTATATAAATGCCAAGAGAGAGCCACTTAATACATAGTTGATAAATGAAATTTCTTTTTTATTCCTGCTTTGCATATAGCTGTTTGTCTTATATTAATGTAAGTCAGGTGGCTCATGTTCACTGGTTATAATATGTTGAATTTAGTGGACAGGCTGTGATTTTATGAAGTAAAATGCATTAGCTTGTAAGGGACCTTATGACATGTTTGTGTTTGCCAACAAATTTAGATGGAAAGGGAGGGAGAGAGAGTCGGAGGAAAGGAGGGTGAGAAGGTAGGAGGGAAGGAGAGAGGGAAAGGTAGAGGTGGGAGAGATTGGACACATACAGAGGGAACTGTATGTAATTAAGGATATGTAAAAATAACTTACAACACATGGATGACTACTGAAGGTTTTGAAAGAAGCAGATTCTGAGAAAAAACACCTTAATATTTTGAACATAACCATCCCATTATTAGTGTAACTGAAAGACTATAATTTTTGACTTTCTAAAACTCCAAATCCAGGTGCTTTATGCAAAATACTCAAAAAATTATAGCTTTCACCAAAACTGGTTTGGCTCAGTGGATAGAGTGTCGGCCTGCGAACTGAAGGGTCCCAGGCTCAATTCCAGTCAAGGGCATGTACCTTGGTTGCAGGGACATCCCAAGTGTGGGGTGTGCAGGAGGTGGCTGATTGATGTCTCTCTCATCAATGTTTCTGATTCTCTATTTCTCTCCCTCCCCCTCTGTAAAAAATAAAAATATATTTAAAAAAATAAAAAATACCATAGCTTTAAAATAAATTAATGTCCTGTTGCCTTAGGGAAACTGAAAATTGTAATTTTCACCTTAATTTACTCATCCCAAAGCCCTGAATTAGTCATTAACCTCTCAAAATCACAATTCATATCTTTATAGATGGGCTAATGATCCATCTTATATAATAAAAGAGTAATATGCAAATTGACTGTACCTCCACTATATCCACAAGCTACACACACCAGCCAATCAGGAGTGAGTATGCAAATTAACCCAACCAAGATGGCTGCAGCCACAGAGCAAGCAGGAGGCTTGGGTTTCCCCGGAAATGGAGGAAGCCAAGCTATCCACCCACCCTAGTGGGCCAAGCCTCTGTTCAAGGCTACAAAGTTTCAATTATAGAAGAAAAATAAATCACAGATACCAGTGTCTCCACTTGGGTTGCCGGGGCATGGCCAGCCTGCAAACCACCACAAGCCCCTCGCCCAGATGACCCCATGCCCCAAGGGAAACCACACCCTGATCCGGGACACCCTTCAGGGCAAACCAGCTTGCCCCCACCCATTTACCAGGCCTCTATCATATCTAATAAAAGAGTAATATGCAAATTGACCATCACTCTATAACATAAGATGGCTGCCCCCATGTGGACACAAGATAGCCACCACAAGATGGCCAGCAGAGGAGGGACCAGGTCTGCAAGGGAGGGAAGTTGTGGGTGATCAGGCCAGAATGGTAGGGCAGTTGGGAGGGATCAGGCCTGTAAGGGTGGGCATTTGGGGCAATCATACCTGCAGGGGAAGGCAGTTAGGGGTGACCAGTCCAGCAGAGGAGGGAAGTTGGGGTTGACTGGGCCTGTAGGGAAGGGAAGTTGCAGGGAGGACTCAGGCCCACAGGGGAGAGAAGTTGAGGGGGGACCAGGCCTACATGGGAGGGCAGTCAGGGGTGACCAGGCCTGCAGAGGAGGGCAGTTAGGTGTGACTAGCCCTTCAGGGGAGGGCAGTTAGGGGCAAACAGGCTAGCAGGGGAGCAATTAGGCATTAATGAAGCTGGCAGGGGAGTGGTTAGGGTGTGATCAGGCTGGCAGGCAGAAGTGGTTAGGGGCAATCAGGAAGACAGGCAGGCAAGCAGTTGGGAGCCAGCAGTCCTGGATTGTGAGAGGGATGTCAGATTGCCTGTTTAGGCCCTATCCTACTGGGATCGGGCCTAAACCGGCAGTTCTATATCCCTTGAAGCATCCCAGATTGGAAAGGGTGAAGGCTGGGCTGAGGGACACACCCCCACTTTGCATGAATTTCATGCACTGGGCCTCTAGTGTTACAATATTATTGCTTAGATCAACAACCAAAGTGATATTTATATGTATAATATTTTTAGAACAATATTATTGTGAATCAGATACTACTGCCCCCCTCTCCTCATGGTATTCTTTTTGTCCTGGTGACCTGAGTGCTTTATTCTTAGCAGAATATGGTTTAGCAGAGAGAGAGAAATGACCTTAGAGTCAAGGACTTTAACTTCTCATTGTATTCTACAAATTAATAGCTGTGTGATTTGTCTTGTTCAGTCTTTAGGTTTCTCATCTGTAGAATGGAGTATACTAGTAGTAACTACCTTACAGGATGGTTGTAAGGATTAAATAAGGTAATGCATATAAAACACTTAAAAAACGTACCTACTCCATAGTAGACTCTCAAGAATGATAGTGATAATATGAGGCTGATAAAGTAATTCTTCTTGGTTTGCTTTTCCTCTTCTTCATTTCTCTGTATCTCTTTCTCACTTTAAAATCTTTGGCAAAATGAGAATGGTTTAAAAATCTATGGTACAGCCGAAACCGGTTTGGCTCAGTGGATAGAGCATCAGCCTGTGGACTGAAAGGTCCCAGGTTCGATTTCGGTCAAGGGCACGTACATTGGTTGCTGACACATCCCCAGTAGGGGGCCTGCAGGAAGCGGCTGATCGATGTCTCTCATCGATATTTCTAACTTTCTATCCCTCTCCCTTCCTCTCTGTGAAAAATCAATAAAATATATTTTAAAAAGTAAAAATAAATAAAAATCTATGGTGCATCTACAGAATTGAATATTATGTTGAGGTAATAAAGAAGGAATTCTTACCATTTGCAACAGTGTGGATGGAACTGGAAAGCATTATGCTAAGTGAAATAAGCCAGTCAGAGAAAGATAAATATCACAGGATCTCACTCATTTGTGAAATATAATGAACATAAACTGATGAACAAACACAGATCCAGAGACAGAGAAGCATTGATCAGACTGTCAAACCTCAGAGGGAAAGTAGGGGAGGGTTGGGGTAAGAGGGAGAGATCAACCAAAAGACTTGTATGCATGCATATAAGCATAAGCAATGGACACAGACACCAGGATGGGTGAGGGCATGAGTGAGGGGTGTGGGGAGGCAATGGAGGATAAAGACACATATGTATACCTTAAAAAAATGGCTAAATGTGTGTCCTATTAGAAACCTTTCTCGACTAACAGTTTACTGTTATCACTACTTGGCACCTCTTCAACACCTATATACATAGTTTAAATCACTTTAATTTGCTTTTTGCCAAATTTTTAACGTAAAATGGGGAGGAGGATAAACTTCTAAATTATTTTTTTCTGCATTTTGTGATCTGTGCACAGTCTTCCGATTCCTGAGCACATAGCCATTTGCGAGTGGATCTGTAGTGAATGCTATATGCAAGTTAACAGATGGTATGGTGTGCTTGTTTTCAGGAGTAATTGCTCTTTCATTTTAATTTACTCCCTTTGGCATTCCTTTCTTGGAAGCTACTCAGTGGCAATGTCATGTAACATGGGGTGAAAATCAAACTGAAGTAGTAGATCACTTGTCTATTTCAGAAAAAAAAATTACAATTAAAAACTAAGCACCAGTGAAGTTCTACCAAAGTTCTGCCTTTTCACCCTAGTATTCGGGGACAAATAAGTCTAAGGGTGCAAAGGACTTAGATTGTTCACTCTTCTTTTCCTAAGCAAGATGGCTATATCTATTTCAATTTTCCCTAAAGTTTAAGAAACCTTCTCCTCCTTAGCTAACATATCATACCTCTCATAGTTGATCAGTTCTTAAAATCTAACACTCTAAACCAAATCTCATGTTCTTTCTTCTATGGAGTCAGTTGTAAACTGCTTAATTTACTACAGATTTTCTCTCTTCTTCTCTTCCCTCTCCTCATATCTCCACATACTTTATATCTTGATGTTTCTTATTTATCTCTCCTTCCCACAATCCCCATTTTAAACTCAGCCTGAAAATATCCTCTTCCTTTTAGGAACAATTTCTCTTTCATCACTATATATATAGTGTGTGTATTTTGTGTGTGACACACACACACACACATACACACACACACACACACACATATATATATATATATATATATATATATATATATATATATATACACATACATACACACACAAAAAATAGTGGAGATATTTTTAATGACATTTAATAAGAATTTTTTTATTGTAATAGTTCAGTGTTCCTTTAAGGAACATTTTAATGGCTTCTTTTAATTCGTTATAGTTGCCTTCTTGTTACAGTTGCTTTCCTTCCACATGGCTCATAGCAAACTAATATGAATGGACAAGACTCTCAGTAACAGTAGTAATGGACAAGTGTCAATCAGTCAATTGCTCTTTTTTAAAAAATATATCAATTTTTATTCATTTCAGAGAAGAAGGGAGAGGGGAGAGGAGAGAGAGAGAGATAGATGAGAGAGAGAGAAAACATAAGTGACGAGAGAGAATAATTGATTGGCTGCCTCCTGCACGCCCAATGCTAGGGATTGAGCCTGCAACCCAGGCATGTGCCCTGACCAAGAATCAACCCATGGCCTGGTTCATAGGTTGACACTCAACCACTGAGCCACAATTGTTCTTAACATGACCACACAATAGATGTTAGCGACTAATATTTAATCTCCAGGGAAGTTCTTATCCACCCCATTTTACAGATGCTGGGGGTAAAATGATTTTCTCTAAGACATAGCAAGGATCAGAGGAGAGGAGAGTTTGTGTTATCTGGATTGGTTATGTGACTCCAGGACATTTTTCTGTTTTTCCATTGGAAATCTCAAAGGCTGTAGGACTGACACGAAGTTTTCATTTCTGTTACAAAAGGGATACCTCCTCCAGTTTAGGAGAGATGTTGCTTAGGGAAACTGCAGTAAAATATAGCAGTAGAACCAGAAAGATTAGTGAGTCAGGAGCATTACTGTGAGATGGAAGGAAATAACTTGTGTGCCTAACTACCCCATGGGGCATGTTTGATAGAATCCAAGTGTGTCTACAACGTTGGCGTCTGTATAGATATTGGCCTTTCCGTTTGTTTCTTAGGTTTTACTCTTTGAGTTTGCCTGCTGTTATCTGTGTCACTGGCAATTTTGTTGACCACAGCACTTCAATTGAATCACAGCTGAGTCTCCTTGAGGTTTTCTTCCCTCTAACCTTGCCAGTTTTTTGCTCATGTTGGGGTTTAAAATGTCTCCTTTCAAAATATGGCTGGTGAATTTCAAGTTTTTAGCTTCTGGTTCCATTATGAATTCCTCTAATGTGGGATATTTTGGACTGGATATTTTTATTAAGATAAATGTCAGAATTTCTATCAGATGAAATCAATTATTTTGTTTTATTGGAATGCAGGGAGGCCCAGTCTGTTTAGATTGGCTTTTTCTTTGAGGTACTATATGGGAATTTATCAAAGATGATCTAAATAGCATTTTCTCTATTGTTAAAACACCCTGTGATAACTCTTTCACTCTTCTCTTTCAATCATTATTGAGGTGTCTCCTGTTTTTTTTTTTAATTAGGGTTTTTGTTGTATAGAGGGGAATCCCTGATTCAGGAATCTGGATTCAAGTCCTGGATCTGTTACTAACTGCATTTGTGATCTCAAGCAACTTACTTCTTCTATTTAGGCTCTAGTTTCCTGTAAATGAAGCATTTGGACAGGACTGATTTACATAATGTATTATTGCTAATACATTATGACTCTTCTTTGTTCGTTGACTATGAAAAGATTATTGAGGGACTAGAAGCATTTTTTTATGCAGGTAAATGAAACTCATTTTGGGGAGCAAGGTTCTTCTGTTGTAGCTGAAAGAAGCATTTTAAGAAGCCCCTAGAGGAGGATGGGATATGGAAGAAGGCTTCATTGGCATGGAATTACATTTCATGAGTTCCAAAGTCCCATGCCCCTTAAGGCAGTCTGGAAAAGGTACAGCTGGGAGTCCAGCAAAGTCAGAATCAGAGACAATGTCCAGAGTTTTCATTGCATCTTGTAGCTGGGTGTGGTTCAGCATTCAGGCCAGATTAAAGTCCATTTGTCCATGTGTGGAGCCCAACATGACATGAGCCATGTGGGGAAAAGGGGAGCATGCCCCTGCAACAGGGGTCACAGGATCCATGTGCCCTGGAACCAAGAAAGCCAAGAGAACTTGAATTTCCTTTGTTTGGAAATTATATATATTTACAGTGTCTACGCCCATCCTGTCCAATTACCTGTTACCAGGTGTAATTGAGGGTCAATTAGACTCCCATGTCCTCCCATGTCACCCAGATTTTACTGGGCATGCATCTAAATTGTCTGTGTCTAGTCCCTTTTCTCATCAATCAACAGGGAATAGACTTGGAGAATGTTAAATGCAACTTTTGGGGAAAGCTCTGTAAATAGCATGTCTATATCTTTAGGTCTCCCCCTTTCACCCCTTTCCTGTTAAATAATAACCAGGTTATTAGAATGGTATCGTTTTGGCTGGATTTTCCTCTGTATTTCTAAAGAGCAAGGCAGGATGGGAAATTTGACTCTTAGTCATGGGGCTTTGGTTGTAAGATTTCTTCAATATGGCAAGGAAATGATGTTATGATGAAACATTGGTGGAGCTAGCTTGTGTTAAGAATTCTAGGTTTCTTCCTCCTCTTTGACTTCTCTGTGAATGGATTTAGTTAGCTTAATGACTCACTTTCAAGTGTGTATTTCAAGGAAACAGTTCTCCTTTTCTTTTATACTCAATTCATGGTCTCATCATTCTTCTCCCTTACTGAATCATCCATTTCTGAATAGTTTGCAATTTTCATCTTAATTAGGTCTTTTCCCTAAGTGAAGAACACAGCTGTTCTCTCTTTGATGCTTTGGCAGTTGCCTCTGCCTTTCCCAAAATGGAATATTTCTCTTTCCTTGGATTTCTTAGCTGGTCATTAGTATAGGACTAGTAGTCCATCTCCTGGTGATGGAACTACCAAATTCCATGACCAGAGTTGTTCCCTTTACCTTTTGTGCCTTTTAAATCCTCTGTGGGCTTAATATTAAATGGGGATTTAGCAATCTTTCAAAGCTCCATTTACCTTATTATCTCCAGTGATTGTATTGCTCAGCTTTTTGGGATTCTGATGCATCTATGAGGAGAACCAAGCCCGATGCCGCTGTTGTAGTTTGATAGAGAAAAAGAGGATTAGAAGGTACTAAATGAGCCGAAATCGGTGTGGCACAGTGGATAGAGTGTCGGCCTGCGGACTGAAAGGTCCCAGGTTCGATTCCCGTCAAGGGCACGTACCTTGGTTGTGGGCACATCCCCAGTTGGGGGCGTGCAGGAGGCGGCTGATCAAAGTCTCTCTCTCATTGATGTTTCTAACTCTCTATCCCTCTCCCTTCCTCTCTGTAAAAAATCAATAAAATATATTTACAAAAAAAAAAAAACCAATGTGCTACTATTATTAAAAGAAAAAGATACTAAATGTACTTTGTCCCTGAATTAAATGGTCCTCATTTTTCCACTTTACAGATTCACCATTTCAGTTCCTAAGAAGTTATCTTACCAGTTGGTCTTTCCATTTATTTTTTTCAGTATTTTTTTAATTTAATAAATCTTTATTGTTCAGATTATTACAATTATTCCTTCTTTCCTCCACCCATTGTTCCCCTCCACCTGGTTCCTACCCCACCCTCTGCCCCTACCCCCCTTCACTGTCCTCATCCATAGGTGTATGATTTTTGTCCAGTCTTTCCCTGCAGCTCCCTCACACTTTTCCCCTGAGAATTGTAAGTCAACTCCCTTTCTATGCCCTTGATTCTATTATATTCACCGGTTTATTCTGTTCATCAGATTTTTTTATTCACTTGATTCTTAGATTTACTTGTTGATAGATACATATTTGTTGTTCATAATTTTTGTCTTTACTTTTTCCTTCTTCTTCCTCTTGTTAAAGGATACCTTTAAGCTTTTCATATAATACTGGTTTGGTGTTGAGGAACTCCTTTAGCTTTTTTTTTTTTTTTTTTTAAATCTGTGAAGCTCTTTATCTGCCCTTCAATTCTGAATGATAGCTTTGTTGGATAGAGTATTCTTGGTTGTAGGTTCTTGCTATTCATCACTTTGAATATTTCTTGCCACTCCCACATGGCTTGCATAGTTTCTGTTGAGAAATCAGCTGACAGTCATATGGGTGCTCCCTTGTAGATACTAACTGTTTTGCTGCTTTTAATATTATCTCTTTGTCTTTTACTCTTGGCATTTAATTTGATGTGTCTTGGTGTGGTACTCTTTGGATTTCTCTTGTTTTGGGTTCTGTGCGCTTACTGGACTTGTAAGTCTATTTCTTTCACCAGGTGGGGGAAGCTGTCAGTCATTATTTCTTCAAATAGGTTTTAAGTATCTTGCTCTCTCTCTTCTTCTGGCACCCCCATAATTCTGATGTTGGTATGCTTGAAGTTGTCCCAGAGGCTCCTTACACTATCTTCACATTTTTGGATTCTTTTTTCTTTTTTGCTTTTCGGGTTGAGTGTTTTTTGATTCTTTGTATTTTAAATCTTTGACTTAATTCTTGAGATCCTCTAGTCTGCTGTTAGATCTATTTTTCAGTCAGTGTATGCTTAATTTCCAGGTTCTCACTAAATTTATCGGCCTTTTCTAGGAAATTCTTGAAAAACATTATAACCATGGTTTAGAACTCTATATCCAGTCATTTGCTTTCCTCGGTTTCTTTCATTTGTGATCTGAAGGTCTCCGCATTTTGGCTGCTTCCCTGAGTTGATAGAGTGGCTTTGTGTGCTAGGTGTTCTATAGGGCCCAGTGGCTCAGCCTCCCCAGTTACCTGAGGTAGACCCTCTTGGTGCAGCCTTCTGTGGGCTGTGTGCACAGTCTTGTTGTAGTTAAGCCTTGATTGTTGTTGGTATCACTGGGAGAAATTGATCCTTCAGGCCAGTTGGCTGTGAGGATCAGCTATGTCTACACTGGGAGACCTTCTGTGCTGGAGACACCCTTATGAGACAAGACTTTCAAAAGCCTCTGTGCTCAGCTTGGATGGGGCGAAGTCTTAGGGGGAAGAAGACAGCATTTGTTTCCCATCAGCCCTGCCTAATAGGCCCCTGTGTCTCGGTGTCCTGTGATAATCCTTACAAGCACCTCTGAGAGAAAGCCATCCTTGAGTTCCTCCTGCTGGCAAACAGACTAGTTTCTCCCCGAATGAGTGTGAGTCCCCATTATCATCTGGAACTGGAGTTCAGTGCAGTCAGGAACTTTTGTCTTCCTCCCACTTGAGAAAGCCAGCCACATAGTTCCCAGTCCTCTCCACGCATGTGTCTCAGTACCTCTGCCTCTTGCAGCTCCTGTGAGTCTCAGTGTGCTTTTATCTTTCTTTTTAGTTGTAGAATTTTCATTCAGCCAGCCTTCCTGTGGTTCTGGATGATGTCTGTTTTGTCTTTTAGTTGTAGTTTTGAAATTGTTGTGCGAGGCAGCAGTTTAGGTGTTTACCTATGCCACCATCTTGGTTTCTCTTCTTTCCCTTTACTTTTATGTGTAAATAATTCACAAAGCAATTGCTGTTTTTCCCTAGGTGTTTTGACTTTATCTGCCCCTCTGACCTTTAACTTTATGGTTATTCACATCTATTTTTAATTGTTGGGGTTTGCAAATATCATACCTTACCCACACAGCACAGATATTAAGTCAGCTTCTCCACTCCATTACAGCCTCCCTCTCACATCATGCATCATTTTATTCAACACAAAACCTTCTATATTATTGTTTTAGTACTATCTTTCCAAATGTATGTGGTATAGCCTGTTTTCCTGCCCCAAGTGCCTCATTTGATTTAATATTCATACATAGCATGTTAGGCATCTTATCAATATTTCCTTTCTGAGGTCTATTTTTTTAAAACTTGAATGCATTCTGCATATGTTTTTACCCTCTTAAGTGATGAAGTCTGCAACAGTGTCAGAACTAGGTTTATACCTAGGAGGAAAGGGAAAGATCATTGTTCACATTTTCAGAAGGAGTATGCAAGGGCAAGCTCTTGACAAAATTGTATCTACAGTGTCACTATATCTATTTACCTTCCTGTCCATTTGGGAACACAGGCATTCCAATACTCCCCTTGGGTTTTCATAGTTTCCTTCATCATTAGCACTTCTACTGAGGGTACTGCATTTCCATGCTTTCTTTGCTTGTTTTCTGCTTCCTCAAGGTACTATTTATTTCAAAGGACCTATTAAAATCACTGGTCTCCCTTTTCAAGAAGCATTTGAAATTTTAATGTGATTATAATACAAATAATAATTAATGGTGGCATTTGGGTCACCAAGGAAGCCTGATAGGGGTGAGGTTTTTAACATGGGTTTTCCCAGCAGCCCTTCCTTCTTACCCAACCAGTAGCTGTCTACAGTGTTTACAGATAAGGACAGCTAGGGCTCCATCTCTTCCAAAGATTTAGAGTTTCCTGATAGATAACAATACCTAACGTGTACTGAATTCTTTCTTTGTGCCCGTCACTGCTTAGCTTGGTGTACATATATTTCCACTTTTAACCATCCCAACAACTTCATGAAGTCAGTGTTATTTTTTTTCTATCTTACACAGAAAAAGGGCACAGATAATAACTTTAACCAACTTCCTTAGCATAGGGCTATTAAATGGCAGAACTGGGATTTGAAGTAGCCCCTCTTACTATAGAGCCCACAGTCCAGAGCCTCTGAGAGAGTGATGGTGCTATTTTCAAATACATTCTTCACTGAGAGAAGCTGGCTTCAGATGTGCTGCAGGATAGTAAGCTTCTTTTTTTGCAAGGAGTAGATCAAGTCTTGAGTTGTTACAGTAGATGTGACTTGTTTATTTCTCATTCTTCTGGAGAGAAACTTTTCTGGTTTTGATTCCCTGCAAGCAAATATATTGCAGCAGGAAGTTTTTGCTTTTAATTTTCTGCACCTGCAAAATTAGCAAAGTTAAATTTTTTCTTCACAGTCCCTATTTCTTTAGGTCCAGGATGGTTGCCAAGTGTCTAGGGCCAAGCTTACACTCTATGTTTTTCCTACTTTTGGAGCTGATGGTGATGCAGGAGGGCTCTAGTTGGTATTGGTGAGCAGAAACATAGAAACTCAGGGGTTCTGAGAAAGGGATAACAGATTCTCCCATAAGCTTAGGGGCCAGAATAGCTAGAAACCCTATTTCACTGCGGTAGTGCCAATCTCTTCACTATAATTAGTTTTTCAATGTACTCATATGAGTTATTTTCTGACATGGATGGTTGTGTTTCCTGTTATTACTGCTTTTCTTTATGGAATGAGTTTTTATTGACTGCTTCTTACTTAGTAGCTGACACCTGTGGTCTCTGCAATCATGGTAATGAACATTCTGCCATGGAGGGAAGATTTTTCTCTCTTTTCCAGTAGCTGTTAGCCCAATATAGGGAATTGAATACATTCATTTACTCTTCATTAAATAAACAAGATTAAATCCAAAATGAAACAAGAAGCGGTCTTACCCTTGTCTGTGCCTTGCATGATTTTCAGGGTCTGCACATTTTCAGCTGTGTAAACATGCTCAAAGAACTTAGGTATTGTCTAATGGAAGAGGATTGCGATTTGGGAGAGGCCCACCATGGTTGTATTGGAGCTAGACATTTTTCCAACCACTCCACTCCACACCCTGTGAGGTTGAGGTTGGCTTAATCAGCTCCTAGAGTCAGAAGTGAAGATGGGACAGCTGGTGTTAATTATCCTATTTTATAGCTTCTTATCACTAGGGGTTGCAAACTAGGCAAGAATTAGGAAAATCTAAAATCATATAATCAAAGATGCTTCAGATATGGTGCTAAGAAACAAAGGAATGTAATACATTGGACAAAACAACCCCCCCCACACACAAAAGATACATATATATATATGGATCTTTTTTGTGTGTGTGTTTTCATATACTTTTTTAAAAATAAATTTTATTGTTCAGATTATTGCAATTGTTCCTCTTTTTCCTCCCATAGCTCCCCTCCACTCAGCTCCCACCCCACCTTCTGCCCTTTACACCTCACCATTGTCCTCATCCATACCTGTATGATTTTTGTCCAGTCTCTCCCTGCATCCCCTTCACCCCTTTCCCCTGAGAATTGGCAGTCCACTCCCTTTCTGTGATCCTGATTCTATTATATTCACCAGTTTATTCTATCAAATTTATTTATTTATTTATTTATTTATTTATTTATTTATTTATTTATTTAATTTTCCCCTACTGCCCTCCCCACCTCCCAGCACATGCCCCCATCCATCCCCCCCCACTGCCCTGCATCCACTGGCCATGCCCACACACACATGCATACAAGTCCTTCGGTTGATCTACAGGCCCCTCCCCCCACAACCTCCCCTGCCTTCCCACTGTAGCATGACATTCTGTTCATTGCTCCTTTGCCTCTGCATCTGCTTCCCCAAGAACACCTGATTCTTGTCTTTAAAAACATCTTGCCCCTGTAGGCTACAAATAAACCCACAAGAGCAAAATAAAAATGATTGAGGCCCAATTTCAATGTCCGATAGCTTTGAGTCCCAGTTTCAATGTCAAACAGTTCCTTATGTGTACATGTCATCAATGGTATCTGGAGAGTGGACAAATGGTGGCAATGCTGGTCCACCCTCTCTGGTTTGGTCCTAGGCATCCTGTAACGATGTTCATCAAATTTTTAATTGACTTAATTTTTAGATTCATTTGTTGATAGATATGTATTTGTTGTTCATAACTTTTTATCTTTACCTTTTTCTTTTTCTTCTTTTTAAAAAATATATTTTATTGATTTTTTACAGAGAGGAAGGGAGAGGGATAGAGAGTTAGAAACATGGATGAGAGAGAAACATTGCTCAGCTGCCTCCTGCATGCCCCCCACTGGGAATGTGCCCACAACCAAGGTACATGCCCCTGACTGGAATCGAACCCGGGACCCTTCAGTTCCCAGGCTGATGCTCTATCCACTGAACCAAACCGGTTTCGGCAGTTTCCACTGAGATTTTTTTAAAATATATTTATTGATTTTTTACAGAGAAGAGAGAGTGATAGTTAGGAACATCGATGATCAGAATCAAACTTGAGACCTTTCAGTCCACAGGCTGATTGTCTATCCCTTGAGCCAACCGGGTTTCAGCTTTACCTTTTTCTTCTTCCTCTATTTAAAGGAGTACCTTTCAGCATTTCATATAATACTGGTTTGGTGTTGATGAACTCCTTTAGCTTTTTCTTATCTGTGAAGCTCTTTATCTGCCCTTCAATTCTGAATGATAGCTTTGCTGGATAGAGTATTTTTGGTTGTAAGTTCTTGCTATTTATCACATTAAATATTTCTTGCCACTCCCGTCTGGCCTGCATCATTTCTGTTGAGAAATCAGCTGACAATCATATGGGTGCTCCCTTGTAGGTAATTAACTGTTTTTCTCTTGCTGCTTTTAATATTCTCTCTTTTTCTTTTGCACTTGGTATTTTAATTATGATGTGTTTTGGTGTGGTCCTCTTTGAATTCCTTTTATTTGGGGTTCTGTGTGCTTTCTGGACTTGTAGGTCTATTTCTTTCACTATATGTGAGAAGTTTTCAATCATTATTTCTTTAAATAGGTTTTAAGTATCTTGATCTCTCTCTTCTTCTGGCACCCCCACAATTCTGATGTTGGTATGCTTGAAGTTGTCCTAGAGGCTCCTTACACTATCTTCACTTATTTTTTTTATTCCTTTTTCTTTTCCAGTTGAGTGTTTTCTTCTTCTTTGTATTTCAAATTTTTGACTTGATTCTTGCATTCCTCTAGTCTGCTGTTAGGTTTCTGTATAATATTTTTTATTTCAATCAGTATATGTTTAATTTCTAGTTGGTCCTTTTTCATCTCCTCTTGGATCTCACTAAATTTATCCATCTTTTCTAGGAAATTCTTGAAAAATCTTATAATCGTGGTTTTGAACTCTATATCCAGTCATTTGTTTTCTTCCATTTCTTTTCTTTGTGATCTGTTCCTTTGTTTCTGCATTTTCACTGCTTCCCTGAGTTGGTAGAGTAGCTTTGTGTGCTAGGTGTCCTATATGGCCCAGTAGCTTTGCCTCCTCAGTTACCTGAGGTGGACTCTCTTGGTGCACATCTTTGTGGACGCTATGTACAGCCTTGTTGTGGTTAAGTCTTGATTGTTGTTGGTATCCCTGGGAGGAATTGACCTCAAAGCAATTGGTTGTGAGGATCAGCTGTGTCTATGTCAGGAGAACTTCTATGCTAGACTCTGCCTTAATACTTGCAAGACTGAAAAAGCCTCTGTGCCAGGCTTGGATGGGATGGAGTCTCAGGGCAGACAGCCTTGGCTTCCCGTCAGCCCCTGGTCTCAGTTTCCTTGGTAATTGCTGTAGCTCTCTCTGTGCACAGGCATGTGTGCCTCCAGATCTCTGCCTTCCTTATTCCTCTGAGTTTCTTTGCACTTGGGGACCCATATGAGTCTGGGTCTCCATGGTCTTGCCTGAAACTGGGGTTCAGTGCAGTCTGACCTGGATTTCAGTGCAGTTGGGAGGTTCTGTCTTCCTCCTGATAAAGAAAGCCAGCAGCACAGTTAGCGGTCAGCTCTCTGTGTGAGAACGTATGCACACTCTGTGTGTGCACTGTTGTGTGCACTTCCCAACCTCTGTCTTTCATGGATCCCCTAAGTTTCCCTGCCCTCTTCCATTTTCACAACAGCCTAGATTCCCCTGTATGAGTCTCGCTTAGAACTGGGGTTCAGTGCAGTCAGAAGTTGGGTTCAGTGCAGTTGGGAGTTTCTGTTTCCCTCCTGCTAGAGGAAGCTAGCCAGACACTCTGCCCTGTCCTCTCCACACACGTATCTCCATATCTCAGCTTTTTGAAGCTCCACTGAGTCTTTGTGAGCCCCTCTCTTTTCTTCTAGTTGTAGAATTTCCACTCAGCCTGCTTTCTTATGGTTTTGGATGATGTCCGTTCTGACTTTTAGCTGTAGTTTTGAAATTGTTGTGTGAGGCAGCAGTTTAGGTGTCCATCTATGCTGCCATCTTGGTTTCTCCCTCAATCCACAGTTATTTAATATGACAACAATAATGTCTTAAAATTTTAGCTTCATTTATATTTAGTTTGAGTCTCTTTGTGGTTATTGGAAGCTAGGACAGATAAATACGGTTTGAAAATAACTGATTTGTAACTGATATCTGGATTCAACTTTGTTCTTGAGATTTATTTAAGTAATGACTAGCTCAACAATGCTAAAAACTTTTCATATATGAGCATTATTATTGTGGAAGGAAATGTGATTTCTCCTTATCAAATAGAAATATTACAGATTATTTAATTTCTCCATCTCCACCTTCTACCCACAATTACGTGCACATTTGACTATGCTCAATTCAGTAGAGCCTGGAATCTAATAATTTGTTCTGTTCCTCTAAAGAGGTACATAGACATGCATATCTCTGAGCTCCAATGAATGGGCTTGTTAAGATAGAAGGTTCCCATGCATTGGCTTCTTTAGGTTGTACCACAGAAAGCATCAGTGATAATTAATGTAAAGGCAACTGACTTTCCATTGGATGTGAATGTCAGCACATGGTCCTGATCCATAATTTAAAAACAAATTATGTTTATTGTTGAAACTATTACAACTGTTCTTTCCCTGCCCCCCCATTGACCAGCTCCTACCTGTTCCCACCCCTCCCACCAGGCCTTCACCACATTACTGTTTGTATCCATGGGTTATCCATATCCTACCTAATAAAAAATTAATGTGCAAATTGGCCTTATCTCTGCTATATTCACCAGCCATGCCCACCAGCCATGCCCGCCAGCCAATCAGAGCAAGTATGCAAATTATCCAACCAAGATGGCTACAGCCATAGAGAGAGCAGGAGAGAGGCCTGAGTTGCCCCTGGCGATGGAGGAAGCAAACTTTCCACAAAGCCTGGTCTGTGGAGGTTAAGTTAACAAAGTTTTGAAGGCTGTTCGCACACCCTGGTGGGCACTTAAGGCAACAAAGTTTCAATGGCTGTGCAAGCAGAAGGCTTGGCTCTGCTCCAGGCTACAAAGTTTCAATTGTAGAAAATAAATAAATCCCAGATACCAGAACCTCTGCTTGGGTTGCTGGGGGCATGGCTGGCCTGCAAACCACCACAGGCCCCTTGCCCAGGCCACCCCATGCCCCAAGGGAACATCCTTCAGGGCAAACCAGCTGGCCCCACCTGTGCACCAGGCCTCTATCCTATCTAATAAAAGAGTAATATGCAGATTGACCATTACTCCAACACACAAGATGACTTCTCCCATGTGGTCACAAGATCCTTCTCCCATGTGGACTCAAGATGGCCACCACAAGATGGCCAGCAGGGTACGGCAGTTGGCAGGGACTAGGCTTGTAAGGGAGGGAAGTTAGGGGTGATCAAGCCTGCAGGGGAGGGCAGTTAAGGGTGACCAGGCTGGCAGAGGAGGGAACTTGGGGGTGACCAGGTCCACAGGGTAAGGCAGGCTGGCAGGGGAGCAGTTAGGCATCAATCAAGCTGGCAGGGGAATAGTTAGAGGTTTAATAAGGCTGGCAGGCAGAACATTTAGGGGAAATCAGGAAGGCAGGCAGGTGAGCAGTTGGGAGTCAGCAGTCCTGGATTGTGAGAGGGATGTCATACTGACCTTTTAGGCCTGATCCAGGTAGGATTGGGCCTAAAAGGGCAGTCGGACATCCCTCAAAAAGGGGTTCCATATTGGAGAGGGAGAAGGCTGAGCTGAAGGACACCCCTCTCCCCACCCTGTGCATGAATTTTGTGCACCAAGCCTCTAGTATGCATATAAGTTCTTTGATAAATTTCTCTCCCCACCCTTTACCTCCTGATAATCTTCAGTGTGTTGCAAAGCATTACCTTTTAAATGCACTGGGATGTTTGTATTTAGGGATAACCCAGTCAGTTATATTAACTCCTGATACAACTGACTACTGAAAAACTATTTTCTGGAGCATCTCACTTCAAAGCAGTGTGTCTGAGACAGAATATTTTCTTTATAGGATGGAAAGCCTCTGGTTTGAGAAGAAAAACTAGTTTGGTAGAGTACTGAATTTGAATCATATGGGAAGTATTCAAAAATAGAAAAGGGAGGAAAATTCAATAATTTGCCATTTTCTATAATATTGGGATATCAGGGAAATAGAGAGTTCTAGGTTATGATGTATACACATGAATTTCTTTGTTCACTAGCTGTAGTAGTCTGGAGAGGTAGAAACAGTACCCCAGACTAGCAGCAGTGCATATGAGAACCCTTCTTTCATCATATTGAATTGTGGAGAGGGAATCCTGTCAATAATATTCACATAGTGCCCTAGATTTTGAGACTGGACCAGTAATACTATGCTGATTACTGTAATTGTAGCATGTGAGGAACTTTCCATAACACTTAGCTCTTGAATGCTTGTCTGAATCATTAGGTATGCATATTATGGATGCCATATTAATACTGGAATTCCTGCAACAAAAAAAGGAAACCCATTTGGCTTGCACTTAATCTACAATCACTTACACTTAAGCTGTTGATAGTTTATTGGTATCTATAGACTGCTAGACTTGTGCCATGGGACTCCTGAGTATATTTGATGGGTAGAGCAGAGAGGGAGGCTATAGGTTTTGGCAAGCTATAATTCCCGTTAGTCAGGCTGACTATATCTGACACTAGAGATTCCAGTTCACCAAGATGAAGGTTACTTCTCTAGACTTTGGCTGATGTCCCAATGATATTACCGTCAAGGAGAGGAGAGGGGAGGAGAAGACCAGTGTTATATTAGACTGCGAGTTTCTAATGAGTAAATAGTTGTAGTTTACTGAATCACCTGTTGATTTTTTTTTTTTTTGCTAGACAAAATTCATGGCAACTTTTTTAGAATTTGAGGAAATTTTAAGCTTTTAAATGTTATTTCACAGTGAATGTTAACTATTCACTGTCCCAATAAGGAAATATGGGCTCTTTTATAGAATGTGTAGAATATATTTGCAGTTGCATAGTTACAATTACTCACCTCAATTTTTCCTTGTAAGTGATGCTGGTAACACACCCTGCCAAGGAAATTCCAAACTCAGCTGTTTCTAATATTTGGTGGGGCTTACTTTGAAGGTTCCTTGGTGAGAAGGAGGAAATGTCTCAGAGAGCAGGTCTTTTCCTTATTAGTAGATTTTCTTGCCCACCGCTATTTTTTCTGATTGCATCCATATATCTTCTATAGAGACATGAGTTTCTAGGCAGAAATGTTTGATGTGATGAGGAAAGGTTACAAAGCTGAAGAAAGAGAGACAAAGTCTGAATAGAATAGTAAAACAAGAGGATATTTTGGACATGGCAGAGATGGGTTGACTACTATGGAATAGGGACAGGGAAGATGAGATGAGAAAAGAGGAATGAGAAGTAATTAAAGGGAACACATTATTTATAAGTGGGAATAAAAGGCCTACTGAATTCCAGGGGAACCTTTCTTTATGAAATGCCTACAAATATGTTGAAATCTTATAAAGTCAAATAGAAGATTTCTTTCCCATAAAGTCCCAAGAGCTTCCTTAAACAAAGGCAAGATATGAGCGTCATATTTTACTTTCCAAACAACTTTCCTGAGAACTACCTTGGAAATTCTGTGGCTTCCTCATAGTTCACAAGTAATTTCAGAAACATTTCAGTACTCTGATTACTTTCACTTTTTTACAGTAAAAGTTGGCTTGTGTTAAAAATAAAAAGAAGAAGAAAGAAAGAAAGAAATCACCTGAACAGCTTGTGTCTAGTTGGGTGGTGCAGAAAGGCGAGCTCTTGTATCAATCATATTCTCTCTGTAAGCACAGATGACCAGAAAGGAAGGCTTGTTAATGGTAATGCAGACCAGAAAAAAAGGCTATTATTTTCAGTCTGTTGAACAGTACAAAAATGTTTCTGAAGCATTGGGCTCAGATGTTTCTTTTTATTAACCATCACATAAGGAATTAAACTCATTTGTTCGTTTTCCCACTTTTGTCTCCATAAAATCATTACTCATGAGTGTTTTGTTGTTGTTGTTGTTGTTGAAATACTGCTGACTCCCATGTTGGAATGATAACAGGGTGCTAAACATAAACATTTCAGGTTGCATTAACTCTGGAAGAAGGGGGATAAAGATTCCCTAGGAGAATAAAATCATTCCTCAATGTCATTGGTTGTTAATGTCCTATAAGCATCTTATTTAGGAAGCATTGTCAACATTACAATTCTGGTGCGTGCGCGCTCGTGTGTGTGTGTGTGTGTGTGTGTGTGTGTGTGTGCGCGCGCGTGCGCGCGCACGTTTCAAAACAGCGGTAGGAGGTTTTAAAAAATAATTCTTTATCTGTACCACTCTTTTTTCCCCTTTTTGACCCTTTTCTACCCCCAGCCCCAAATCCAGGACCACTAGGATAGATAAAGGAGTTGTGACATGTTTGTAATAGATGAGCAGACAATGAGCCTTAGCTCTTCAGCTGAGCACTGTTTACATTTTGCCAAAGATGATTGTTTCACATGCAGTTTTAATAACAAGCTATATTATTTGATGTTCACTAACTGATATAATGAAATAAAGATTTCAAAGTAGAATTAAGGGGATAAGAAAGCTTTAGGGTCAAAGAAGGCATTTTCTTTAATAATTTTAATTTACTCTTAGAATAATTTTATGCTAGAGTCCAATACTATATATTAAACAAGTGTGTAGCCTCCCTTTCTATAACTGCCAAATTGGAATCTCAGATAATATAAATTGTTTGGACTTGAATAAAGCTTCAAATTTCCTACTCCCAGTGCTGCCATGTTTTCTGAACATAGAACTAGACTCTTTGGGGCTTCTCCAGACACAGCCTGGCATTCCTTCATAGCCCCATGTTTCAAGGACCCAGCCATGAAATATTTGCATTTTAACCAACAGGGGCAGATACAATAACATTGAAGTTCAGGAGACACAGTGCAGTTCAGGAGACACAGTGTTTTGGAAAAACTGCTTCTTCCAAGGGTATAAAGATACATGATCTGTACTAAATGGAAAGAGCACTTAAATTTACCAGATTGCTTTTTTAGTAATCTTTAGGTTTGTTCCATTGATTTTTTTCCAGCTTCATTGAGATAGAATGGATGTATAATGCTTTATTGTTTTAACTTGTGAGTGGAAATGAGTATTTATGATGTTAAAGACTGGTGATGGTGATTGTGTCTGAATGTGCATGTGTTTGTGTTTGTCTGTGATTTTTTATATGTGACCATAATCCAGGATTACTATGTATCCTCTCACATAGATTTTTCTAGAGCTATGTTAGAGTATTTTAGTCAGGTGATCTCAACCAAAACACCTTTTGATACTCCTATATTCAGAGGTCGAGCCAACTTTGAAAAAGTCCTCACAGCTGTGGCCCAGAGAGATTCCAAGAATTCCTTGATGCTTCAGATGGAACAGCTATTCCATCTTTCAAAGAAGAGTTGGACAAGCTAAAGGTTGGGCAGGGGAGGAGAGCCTACTGGAACAGCCATGTGCTAATGGTGTAAAATACTTTTTTTTTCCTAATAAGAGGACTGGAACAAGTATATGATGTCTTAAAATTACCAAGCTCCCTCAATGAATAGATTAATTGGCCTCACTTCTGAATTTGTCTACTTGCATTTGAGGCAACACCCTGAAAAATACACCTTGCTCTCTCTCACTAGTATGATTAAGTGGATCACTGGAAAAAAGAGTAATTGTAAATACCTCCAAGGTAAAGAACAAAAAATAATAATGAGCCTTGTCTAAGAATGATGGATAATGACAAGTAAACATAGAAGGTGGTGTTTGATCTCTTCAGTTTTGGTATTCATTATTCATAAATTCCAGCACAAATGTTAGGCCTCCACCCCAGTGACTCATTTTAATTTTACTTTAAGTTGATTTCTACCTGGTTTTGCAAACAAGTATTTAATGATTTTGGTTGTCTCTCACTATCCATATGTTGCTATAGCTTGTCTTTTACACATAATGACTTCTATCCCTTTCAAACTCGTTATCTCAGTCATTCACCTCATTACATCCAATATTCATTCTCTCTCTCTCTCTCTCTCTCTCTCTCTCTCTCTCTCTCAAAAAGATTTCTAACGTGGGAAAATGATATTTGAACAGATCCCCCTAAGGCAATCAATTTACTTTTAATTTGTCTGGAACTAAGCTTTTTTGTTGTTGTTGTTGTAATAAGGAAGGAGTGAAATTGCTTTAAAATTTATTAGCTTCCAGGAAGATATTTGAAATGATTTTTTAAATGATTGTGCTGTTTGCTGTACCCAGAAGCAGTGTCATTGCAATTACAGTATCCCATATGTTTGCTAGAGCTACACTGAAATATCAAGATTATGCTAGATTTTTTTTATGAGGCTTTTGTTGGTAAGAAATAGTTCAACCTAGGTAGTTAATAGATAGTAATCCTTCTGACACTCTTTTTTGCTTTTAGTGACTATTTCTAATGATTGCTACCTAGCTGATGACATGACACACTTTGCAAGAGACAGTGATTCATTTACTGAACACTGTATTTTTCTAATGAGAAAGAAGCCATTGGAGAATTACTATATTGTTTATTAGCTTTCCCACCCAGTATCATGAACATTTTGGCAGTCAAGAATCTTTAAAAAAAATGGAAGTTACAGTTACAACATTTTTGTTGACTCCTGTATAGCATTGTCTGTTGTCCTGGGACTTGGCTGAGGGAAGAGTCATTTTCTGTTAAGAGGAACACTAGCTGCTGGGTGCCTTTTTTCCCCTAACAGTACATTTTCATTAAAAAAAGGGAAGATTTTTCTCCTGGTTAGCATGCCCTGTCCCTCTTGCTTTCATACTAGCTCTATTTGTGCCATCCTTACTATATATGGTCCGATACCCAGAAGCTCATAACCAGCATAAAAGTGCTTTTTTTCTCCTCAAGTTAATGATGTGTTAGCAATTTCCTTATTTTCCAGAAAAGAGTGAAACCAAGTTGATGATCACTTTAGGTTCAGCGCTACTTTTAAGCATCACCTGAAGGCTTTGTCTTCCCAGCAGTATAACTACCTGTAGAATGTGTGAAACAGTCTATTTTTAATCTGCACAAAATCAAACAATTAGTTTGAACTCTTCACAGAAGTGAATAGGTTTGTAGGTGTCCAACAGATATAGGCTAGGGGACTTAATTCTGTGGCTGTCTTAAAATGAAATTTTTAAAAATTGTCCTATTATAAAAAGTTTGCTAAGAGTAGTTGTATCTCAGTGCTCTTTCTTTTGGGGAATAGTTCAATGGTCTTTTGTGACCCCTCCTCATATTTTACGTGTAAAGATACTTTATCAAATTATTTCTAAGCACCTGGATGAAGTCCAGCATTTTATCAGATATTTTTTTTCTCCACCATAGAAGACAAAATACAAAGGTTCCAGTCTAGTAAGTCTCTGCTTATCTCAGTCACTGTCAGCACCTCTTATTTCTTTTTTTTTTAAATATATTTTATTTATTTTTCACAGAGAGGAAGGGAGAGAGATAGAAAGTCAGAAACATCAATGAGAGAGAGACATCCATCAGCCGCCTCCTGCACGACCCACTGTGGAGGTGTGCCCGCAAGCAAGGTACATGCCCCCAACCAGAATCGAACCCAGGACCTTTCAGTCCGCAAGCCGACGCTCTATCCACTGAGCCAAACCGGTCTCGGCAGCACCTCTTATTTCTTACTCTCAATTTTCCAGGCAGCCTTCTGCTTCATTTCCTTGCTTCCCATGCATCAGCACAAGTTATTTATACTTATACACATCTTGATATCTCTTCTTGATATATCGAATGGAATTGAGCCCAAGTACAAAAAATGAAAACTCTAGGAACTATTGTGATTGCCCAAATTGCAACTTAAATAGTAAATTATCAGACACTTATACTTTAATATGTTTTAACTTTGTCTCTTTGACCAAATAATCATCGTAGATTTCGCTGAAGATAATACAATTACTTTGAATTCTGAAATGGGCATCTTTTAAAACTAGTTTCATCAAATGAGTGGATCAGAAAACTGTGGTACATCTACACAATGAAATTCTATGCTGCCATTAAAAAGAAGGAACTCTTACCATTTGCAGCAACCTGGATGGAACTGGAGAGCCTTATGCTTAGTGAAATAAGCCAGTCAATGAAGGAGAAACACCACATGATCTCACTCATTTGTGGATAATAAAGAACATTGTAAACTGATGAACAAAAGGATAGATACAGAGGCAGTAAAGCAACAAACAGACTGTCAAATTATAGCAGGAAGATTAAGGAGAGGTGGGGTAGATAAGAGATCAATCAAAGGACTTGTATGCATGTATATAAGCATAACCAATGAACATAGACACTGGGGGGTTGGGATATCCCTAGCAGGGAGGGGGGCAATGGGGAGATATGTATACATGTAACACAATAAAAAAAAAACTAGTTTCATGTCGCACTGGTTGTTAAGTGAATTTCAGTTGCATAAATTGTGAGTGAGGGGAGAGGCCAATGTGCAATTTGGCAAAATATTGATCGACACTTGCTAACTGATACTGATCATCAAATGGTCTAGGAAAAGGATAGGGTTCGTCTGTCTTTCATCCATCCTCTCAAACTAAAGCTAAACTTTTACAGAATTCCTGCTGTTTTGCTACCTTAAAAATGTCAATTATGCTGATCATAGGTCGATTTTCTCTCTGCCTGTCTTCTCTCTTTTGGCAACATTTCTTGGCTAGTTCAGGAACTTTGTTCCTACACACTTTCCTCCACTTTGCTCTTCCTGAGGTATCTTCACCTGCAAACATTTCTAACTTTTCTTATTCCATCAAAACTTTCCTGGGCACCCTTTAATCCAGTGCTTTGCTGTATGACCAAAGAAAACTGGTAATCTCAGTTTGGTAGTTGATCCTCTTCTTTTTCTTCTTTTTTTAAATCCTTACCTGCGGGAATGTTTTTGTGTGTTGTTCTTTGTTTTTGAAATTGATCTGAGAGAGAACTATTTACACGAGAGAAACTTTAATCCATTCCTATCATATGTGCCCTGATCTGGCATAAAATCTGCAACCTTAGTATGTGTCCCGACCTGGAATCCAATCTGACATCTTTTGGTGTATGGTATGATGCTCCAATCAATTGAGCCAAGGTTGGATCCTCTTATTTTAACAGGAAGCTTTAATGTCTGTGCTCCGTTGAATGAAAAATGTGGGAATTTTTCTCCATGTTTTAAAGGATAATTTTTGGATAACTTATCTTTGGCATCTGTCAAATAATACCACATTGGTGTTTCAAATGCCAATCAAAGTTTTGACATCTTATCACTTCTGCCCTTTGTCTGTCAGGACATATTTCTATAGAAAGGGATGCTAATAAGCAAGAAGCTGGAGAAGAATATAACTTTAAAAAAGCATTAGGGAGGAACAAAAATGGTGGGAAATTCTGAAAGAGAAAAAGGAAAAAAGTAATAAGGAGCTATTTGTAGTGTATTTTTCAGTGTAAGCCTTTTCAGACTAGAATGTCTAAAGGATAGCTTGATGTCATTGGTTTAAAAGTTCCTAGAAATATCTGTCCTTATTCAAGTGCCCTTGAATTTACCAACGGAGATCTATATTTTCTTGCCAAAACTTTGAATCCTTTGGGAAGTGAGTATAAACTTCTCCCAGAATTACAACCTGGAAGGGCTCTGAGAAGTTGTCATTTGCAAGCTTCTAAGCCCTTATTGTTTGTGCTAAATGCTAAAATGATATTTAAACACTCAAAAGAAACCCAACCCTTAAGATGTAAATCAGATAATAACTAAGATAATAAGGACACATATGTAATACCTCAATCAATAAATAAATTTAAAAAACTAAGATGAAATGTTTAATGCCTAGTGTTTCCTGCTCCCCTCCCTCCCTTCCTCCATTCCTTCCTCCCTCTCTTCTTCCCTCTCTTTTTTACTGAGCCCACTGCTACTCTATTTGCCTTTTTAAGTTAAAGTTGTAGAATGGGTCCCTTTTTCCTAACTCTTTGCAGGCCTTAAAATGCTTTTAAGAACTCTTTTCAGGATAATTCTTTCCTTTGATAATTCTTTTGCATATTTGACTGAAACATCAATTTTACTATGTGTATTTTAATTAATTTTGCCAGAAAGAGTCAGCATCTGCAGTGGGTCTAAAGACTCACCATAGGTCTCATTTTTTGGCTTATAAGAATTAACAATAATTTTATTTAATGCCAA
Source organism: Lasiurus cinereus (assembly GCA_011751065.1). NCBI lineage: Eukaryota > Metazoa > Chordata > Mammalia > Chiroptera > Vespertilionidae > Lasiurus > Lasiurus cinereus. The sequence continues at coordinate 2,349,465 of JAAGEH010000037.1, forward strand.
GAAACAATGTTTGCTATTTGAACAACAATTCATTTCATAAAATAGACACGTCTGCTATTGTATTATTAACATATCACAGTATAGGTCCCATTAACTATTGTTAAAATGGAAAACTTCAAGGTACAAAGCTACATTGTTTTCTTTATATGTTTCTATAGTATTTGTATTAAATGGAATAGTTAATTCCACATTTGGGAAATGGCACAGTATCAATGGCACAGTACCTGGTATGTTGACTAAGATTCTTTATTATATTGCTATCACTTTCTTCTACCGACTATCTAACCTCAGAGGGAAGGTGGGTGATGGGTAAGAGATCAACGAACGGAGTTGTATGCATGAATATAAGCATAACCTATGGACACAGACAATAGGGAAGTAAGGGCATGTGCTGGAAGCGGGGGTGGGAATGATCAGGGAGAGGTCAATAGGGAACAGGGGGACATATGTAATACTGTAAGCAATAAAAAAATTAAATAAAGAAGGTGGATACTGTAGCTCAGCCATTATATCTCCATTCTAGACAGGACAAAGCAGGAAGGAATAAGCACAAAAGGGTCTCAAACTAAGTCAGCTCCTCTCTGTTTAAGGAGGGTATTTTTTTTTTTTAATATCTTGCTTCCATAACATTGGCAATCTTAGTTACATGACCACTCCTATCTACAAGGGAGGCTAGAAAATGTAGTTTTTTTAGCTGGTCCATTTGCCAATCCTAGGGTAAGTAGGGTCTATTTCAAGTATTAAAAATAGATATGGCCTTAGCTGATTTGGTTAAGTGGTAAGATGGAAAACGGAAAATTTCAAGGTACAAAGCTACATAGACTGAAGGGTTAAGGGTTCAATTCTGGTCAAGGGCATATACTTCCAGGCCCTCAATCAGGGCATGTATGGGAGGCAACCAATAGATGTGTCTTTCTCACATCAATGTTTCTCTCTCTCTGATCACCCCTCCCTTCTATTCTCTCTAAAAATCAATGGAAAAACTATCTTCAGGTGAGGATTAACAAAAAATAGATATGGATATGGATATTTAGTAGGCAGTTTATATCTGCTTCAGATGAGTAGGAGTTAGGTAGGTTAAGAGGGGAAACTTCTTGAGTTATGTTTTCTTGTTTAGATGCACATGACCAATTTGAAAAACTGTCTCTTTATAATCATTGCTACAATGTCTTCCATTATATCTTACAAAAATTATTCCTGTTTTGGTCATAGATTATCTTGTTCATGATATGATTAAGCTAAGTGTATGTATATACGTATATACAATTCAGGAAGCTTTTCTGATTTATACATAGCTTGCTTATAGGTTATGTAACTGTTGCTACTTAGAAGTAGCTAACTATTTGAGCTTTCAGGAACTGGAACTCATTTTAACTTTCCCTTTTTGCCTCATTGATTACAGATCACTTCTGAGGAGATAAGTCATTGTTCTTTTAACTGTTACTTTGAACTGTTTTAGTGTTGGATTTTTGTCTCTGATCATTGGAATACTTGAATTAACACACCCAAACTCTGAATATGGTAAAGAACTGCCAGCATTATTGAACACATGTATTGTGATTGGACATCTAGACAAATCCAACAGAGCCTCTTAACTCTTTTATTCCACTAGGACTTTGAACGTTTTAGTAAAGTCTGAGATAGTGTTTTCATCATGTTCTTTTATTTTGTTTATCTTTGGTTGAGACTATGGGTAGGATCTTTCTAATGTGGAAGCACATTGATTGCTCACATCTAAAGAGACAGCAACTTCACATCCTGAGGAGAATAGTAATTGTTGCAAAAAGTTTTGCTTATCCATCATGACTTACTCATTGCTGCCTCTTATGCTTCCCATGTTCTCACAAGACTGATGCTTTTACTTAAGATTTAAACATATTTTTTTGCCAGAAGTTTTGGGATTTTCTCACCAAGGTCCCCAAATGACAAATTATGACAAAAAAAATACTTATTACAACATCGATTGAAGAAGCTTTATTTTTCTCTGTTTTTATTCTTTTATTTTTTATCTAAAGTAATATGATCTGCATTGAACTAAGGAGTTCTATGGCCTCAAGACTTGTGTTTCTCTTCCAAACTTATTTTATTTGTTTTATTATTTTATTTTATTTTGAAAATCATGGAGACAGGTTCAGAGGCAGGGAAGACCAATTTACAAATTCATCATTTACACCTAATTATGTGAATATTTGAATTTATCTGAATGTGGTAATGAGTTTGAAGTGCCACAATTCTGTGGAGTTTAATGTCTTACATTTTTCTTTGCTTAAGTAAGGCTCAAATAAGTACTTTCAGAGAAAGATGTAGCAAGGTATAGTTACAAAAAGGCTCCTAAGAGCCATCTTAGCAGGAAATTAGTGAGTTTTTAAGCCTACATCTCTTTTAACTAAAGCCAGCATTTTGACAGTTAATTTGTGATAACACATAATGGTTCCTTTCTAGTCTCATCTCTACATCCCCAGACGTAATAGTACATGATGGCAGGCATATAGTCTGTACAAGTCCTATGCAATTCCAGAAGTAGTTTATTTGATTTTTTACATCTGATTTGTCTTCATTGTTCTTCTTAAGGGGCTTTGCATTGTGATTTTCTCACTTTTAACACAAACATAATTTTTTTATTAAACTGAAGTTTTGATTTTTAAAAAAGTAATTAATTTTCACTGCATTTATGAATGTAGGTTACCTTGGGCTGAGAATATATTCTTCTATATTCACCATGTTTTCTTTCATATTTTATATGGCGGTAAACACTAAAGCCAGATTGATTTTATCTTAATTGTATTGACACAAATTTTACCAATTAGTGTATGGTACCAAAAATGATAAGCAACAGTCACTGCTCTTGGTCAAGATTTAATAAAATAAAGAAATCAGATCTAAGCCAGGGTGAGACATTGTGAATGAAAGACTCTCTTAGATTCAATTCTTCACTTGCATGAAATAAGAGCAGTGCACAAAATAAGTTCATATAATTAAGGCAAGAAAACTGCATATTATTCTAGCTCATATAGGGCTGAGGTAAGCTTAGCTAGATTGGTGTAATAGCCTTAAACTGATTGCATACCTTGGAGTGCTGAGTTTACTTTTTCCTCTTTCCAAAGAATGATTTATTCACTAGGCAGTGGGTAAGCTGAAAGCAAGTACTGTCTGCAGAGAAGCTTCTGAGAAGACTGAATTTCTTACTCTAGTCTAACTAGATTCATAAGATCTTGACGTGTCTGTCACTGGGGTCTCTGCTCTCACTCTGTGTGCTGGAGCTCCAGATCTCCTCCTGCTGTTCATTTGAAGCAGCCTACTGTAGGGAAAGAGCACTGTACTTAGATATGGGGTAACAAATGCATGACATTTCCCTACTGAATTGTGTTAGAAAACAACAACCGGCATCTCCAAATTTGAAGACAGCCACTTGTTACTAAAACTTAAAATAAATTTGAGCTTTATGTTGAACCCATTGAGAAAACTCCATTAGAAAGTTTACCATTGTTCTGCCGAGACCGGTTTGGCTCAGTGGATAGAGTGTCGGCCTGCGGACTGAAAGGTCCCAGGTTCGATTCCGGTCGGGGGCATGTACCTTGGTTGCGGGCACATCTCCAGTGTGGGGCGTGCAGGAGGCGGCTGATCGATGTCTCTCTCTCATCGATGTTTCTGACTTTCTATCCCTCTCCCTTCCTCTCTGTAAAAAATCAATAAAATATATTTAAAAAAAAGAAAGTTTACCATTGTTCTGCTTTAGAAGTGTGAGCAAGTGGTCTATATGATCAGTCTGAAGGTCAGCTAGGATTTTCTCTTAATAGTATCTGGTCACAGGTTCATGGTTATAGGGCTAAAAGTCTAAGGCTTATATGCCTTTGTGTACTAAATAAGGACCAAAAAGGACAGAGATCCCATAGCCTTCTGGTCATTTTCTGTTAGCTTCTAAGGGACACTTGTTTAGATTTGTAGAAACAGAAGTTAATTACTGAACTGTTCCCTCACTTGAAACTCCTTATTTCTCCACCTCCAAATGAACACTCACACTAATTCTTTACAGCTATTACTTGGAAAGATATGATATGGGCCTCAGAGATGGAAGAAACATATTTTTGGGAAACTGAAGATATAAATTCTGTCCTACTAGATGGATCCTGGGGTCTTCTGGGGAAAGCACTAGATTTGAATGAAATTGATTGTGGGCGGATCAGCCAAAGATTCTTCCACTTGTAATGTTTAGGTCTGCATAAAGTATTTCTCAGGTTGTCCCAACATGTTTCCCTTACTTTTTATACTCTTTGCCTCCTAGGGACATATGCAATTTGGATGATGATAGGCTATTGGATAGATAGCAGCACTAAGAGTTTGCAGGGGAGGGGCAGATACATCCTTCATTTTGCAGAGGGAACCATGCAATCCTGACTTGGAACTGTGCCAAGTTTGCAGAAGCATTGTCTTACCTATGTGGAAAGCACTTATATTGTTGGTGATAATGCTAATTTATTTGGTTTCAGATACAAAATTCTGAATGTTTTATTCTCCAGAACTAAAATGGAGCTTAAAATGGCCATCTTAAATTTAAATTGGCAAATTGTGACCAGGTATAAGGAAGAAATTTTACCTTTGGTTCTCCTTTCAACAGTTTAAACTAGGCCAAGGGTCATATCCTACAGTTTTGTTGAATTCTGAACTCAGCCTGGATTATGCCTGGCCAGTTAGTTGCTTCCAAAATATTTTCTCAAAATGATGAATTATATACCCAACTAACCTATTATTATTATTTTTATTAATGTATTACATGTAAACATATCTTCCAATTGCCCCTCACCATCTCAGGCATACCCTAAACCCCCAGTGTCTTGTGATCATTTGTTATGCTTATATATATGCATACAAATCCTTTGGTTGATTTCTTATCTACCCCACCTCTCCCTAACCTTCCCACTGTAGTTTGACAGTCTGTTTAATGCTTTACTGCCTCTGTATCTATCTTTTTGTTCATCAGTTTATAATGTTATTTATTATCCATAAATGAGTGAGATCATGTGGTGTTTTTCTTTCATTGACTGGCTTATTTCACTTAGCATGATGCCCTCCAGTTCCATCCAGGTTCTGGAAATGGTAAGAATTCCTTCTTTTTGGAAACAACCTAGGTGCCCGTCTGGAGATGAGCGGATCAGAAAACTGTGGTACATCTACACAATGGGATACTATGCTAACCTATTATTTATTGATCCCCCTTCCATGTGTCTCTTTGCTAAAATAGCCATTGATGATTGAGGCAAAGCAGTGCCTCTTTATATGCTATTTACTCATTGAAAACAATCAAACAGCAACAACAAAAGAAATACAAGGGTATAAGGAAGGTGTGTTATATGTAAACTGATATTATGCAAGGCACTGAATTGTAGATTTCCTCCTCCTGCAAAAAAGCAGTCACAACATATATTTCCAATTTTGGGGGGTGGCATGCTCTTGTTGTCTTTGTGATCTTTCCTGTCTCCCTACTTCCTCTGATCTTCCCCTAGAGTTTTCTAATAAATGTTAAGCTGCTTGTATTTTGATGCTTTATTCAATATGATGAAAATTTTCATTATGTCAACCTCATGCCAAACTGTAAGATACATATAAATGGTTCTGGAAAACTAGGAGTGTAAATTAGACCTTGAGATTAACAGTTCTACCAATAGGCAGAAGTTAACCCTGGCCTCATGCTTTCATGAAGCTCATGTAGAAAGCCTCTCTGAGAGCCAAATTAAAAACTTAATCCTAAATGAACTTAATGTGAAAAGAGAAACATGTCCCAGCAATAATTATGAACTCTATCTGCTCATATTGTCCTTTATAGGGCTAAAGAAATCCATGGAAGATATTCTTAAGAAATATGACCTTAAATATCTGCGGATGAAGAAGATAAGGAGGGATGGCTTCTTGGGTATAATGAAATGATGCTCAATCTATGAGTGATGTGTGCATAGGGCCATGGATCAGATGGAAAGAAGAGAGCTCATTATGCTCATTCTAATAGGAAATTAAGTTATACAAATAACTTAGTGAGAAGATTGTCTGGTGGGACTGGTGGTCAAAAGAAAGTGATGCCAAACAGCCTGTCCCATATGAAGAATAGGAGCAGCATGCAGCCAACCCCAATCCAATGAGCAGCAGCAATATGAGCAACCTGCCTCATCCAGTGAGTAGTAGCTGTGCACAGCCTGTCCCATCCAAGAAGCAGCAGCCTCATGATCAGCTTACCCTGTCCAAGGAACAGAAGCTATGCGAACAGCCTCCCCCACCAGCCAGAGAAGACACCACTGCTGCGAACAGTACTCACCAGAGGAGCCACTGCAAACTGAGGAGCAGCTGCTTCTGTGACTGCCCGAAGAGCAACTGCAGCCCAAGGAGCCACTGCCTCCCAAGGAGCAGCCCCTGTACAACGTGACATCTAGATCAGTCAGTGAGACAAAAAAATGGGTAGAGAAAGAAATACCCAAAGGAAAGAAAAGGAGGAATCACCAGAAAAGCAGCTAAGAAAAACAAAGGCATGCAACATGACAGAAAAATAATTCAGAATAAAGGTCATACAATTAATGAATCAATGGATGAAAAAATCAACAACTTATGTAAGAATTAAGAAGAAATGAAGAGGGGTATAGCTGCAAAAAAAAAAAGAAAGAAAACAAAAACACCATGGAAAGTTTCAACAGTAGACTAGGAAAAGTGGAGGACCAAATTAGCAAATTCGAAGACAGAAACAAAACACACTCAAACTGAACTGCAATTGGAGGAAAAAAAAAAGAAAAGATAGGAGGAGAGCTTAAGGAAGCTATGGGCCAACATGAAACAAAGCAACATACAAATAATAGGGGTGCCAGAAAACAAGAAGAGGAACAAGGGTTAGAAAACCTATTTGAAGAAATAACGTCAGAAAACTTTCCTGAAGTGGGGAAAAAAAAGTCACACAAGCCCAGAAAGTCCCAAACAAGATGTACCCAAAAAGACCTACACCAAGACACATCATAATTCCAATGCAAATGTTCAGGACAAAGATAGAATCTTAAAGGCTGCAAGAAAGAGACAGAAAGTCACATACAAGGGATCTCCCATTAGATTATAAAATGATTTCTCAACAGAAACATATCAGCCCAGAAAAGAATGAAAGGAAATTTACAAAGTAATGCAAAGCAAGGAACTGAATCCATGAATACTCTATCCAGCAAGATTATCATTCAATATTGAAGAGGAAATAAGGAGATGCAATAGAAAAAAAAAAGCCTAAGGGAGCTTATCACTACCAAGCTAGCAATGCAAGAAATGCTAAAGAGACTGGTGTCAAAAGAAGAAACAAAAGGTAAGAAAGAACACAGGTACAAATAACAAAAATGGCTACAAAGAAGTAGCTTTCAATAATAACTTTAAATGTAAACAGACCAAATGGTCCAAATCAAAAGACATGGAGTGGCTGAATGGATAAAATAACATGACCCATATATATGCTGTCTACAAGAGACCCACCTCAGAACAAGGGAATCACACAGACTGAAAGTGAAGAGATGGAAAAATACTTTTCAGGCAAACGGAAATTTAAAAAAAAAGCTGGGGTAGCAACACTTATATGTGACAAAATAAACCTCAAAGTGAAGGCTATAAAAAGAGTTAAGGAAGGCCACTTCATAATACCAAAGTGATTGATACAACAAGAGCATATAACCCTGATAAACGTATAAACACCCAATAGAGGAGCACCCAAACACACACACACACACACACACACACACACACACACACACTCCTGGAAGATATCAAGGGAGAGATTGACAGCAACACAATCATAGTAGGTTACTTTAATACACCACTGACATCACTGGATAAATCCTCTAGGCCAAAAATCAGCAAAGAAATAGCAATCCTAAATGAGTGACAAGGTCATATGGACTTAATTGACATCTTCAGAACATTTCACTTCAAAGCCATGGAATATATGTTCTTCTCAAGTGCACATGGGACATTTTCAAAAATGGACCAGATATTGGGTTACAAGCAAATCTTTTCAAACTCAAGAAGACTGAAATCATATAAATCATTTTCTCATACCACAATGGCATAATATTATAAATAAACTACAATAAAAATGAACCAAAAAATTCAAACCCTTGGAAGTTGAAGAGCATGCAATTTAACAGTGATTGGGTTACCAAAGATATGAAAGAAGAAACTAAAAACTGGAAACTAATGACAATAAAAACTCATCAATCCAAAATCTATGGGACACAATAAAAGCAGTCCTGAGGAGAAAGTTTCTAGCTCTACAGGCCTACATCAAAAAACAAGAAAAAATGGTAATAAATCATCTAACTCTACAATTCAAAGAATTAGAAATAGAACAACAAGAAAAATCCAGAGTGAGCAGAAGAAAGGAGATAATAAAGATCAGAGCAGAAATAAATGACATATAGACAAAAACAAACAAACAAACAAAACAAAACAAAATAAAACAAAACAAAACAATACAAAAGATCAAGGAAAACAAGAGCTGGTTCTTTGAATGGATAAACAAGATTTGAAAGGCTCACCAAGAAGAAAGATAAAGGACCCAAATAAATAAAATCAAAAATGAAAGGCAAAATAATAAGAGACCCCACAGAAATACAAAGGATTGTTTAAAAATACTATGGAAAACTCTATTCTAACAAACAAGACAACCTAGAGGAAATGGACATATTCCTAGAAAATTACAACTTTCCAAAACTAAAGCAGGGAGATTAAAAAAAAACTCAATAATTATGGAAGAAATTGAAGCAGTTATCAAAAACCTTCCAGCAAACAAAAGCCCAGGGCCAGATGGCTTCACAGGGGAGTTTTACCAAACATCCAAGGAAGAACTAAAACCTATTCTCTTCAGACTAGTCCAAAAAATTAAAGAGGAAGGAACATTTCCAAGCTCATTCTATAAAGCCAGTATCACCCTAATTCCAAAACCAGATAAAGACAACACAATGAAAGAGAATTACAGCCCAGTATCCTTCATGAACATAGATGCCAAAATCCTCAACAAAATTCTAGCAAATATATACAGCAATACATCAGAAAGATCATACACCATGACCAAGTAGGATTTATCTTGGGGATGCAAGAATGGTACAATATCTACAAGTAAAAAAACATGATACATCACATAAACAAATTTAGAGATAAAAATCACATAGTCATATCAATTGATGCAGAAAAAGTATTTGACATAATCCAACACCCTTTCTTGATAAAAAATCTCAGCAAGGTGGGAACAGAAGGATCATACCTCAACATAATAAAAGACATATATGACAAATCCATAACCAACATCACACTCTTTGTTCCTTAAGAATAGGAACAAAATAGGGATGCCCTTTCTCACCACTCCTGTTCTACATAGTACTGGAAATACTAGCCATTGCGATCAGACAAGAGCAAGAAAAAAAGGCATCCATATTGGAAAAATAGAAGCAAAGCAGTCTTTATTCACAGATGACATGATACTGTACATAGAAAACCCTAAAGATTCCATTTTTATTAGACTTGGAGAGAACCAAGATGGCAGCATAAGACATACATCTGCATGTGCTGTCTCTGGAAACCACACCAAAACTACAACTAAAAGACAAAACAACTATCCTCCGGAACCACGGGAAAACTGGTCCAGTGGAAGTTCTACAACTAGAAGGAAAGAAAAAAGCACATCCAGACCTAGTAGGACATGCAAAGGCTCAGAAAGACAGAGGTACAGAGATGCTTGAGAATTGGGCTGGAGTGAGCTTTTTTTTTTTTTCAATTGGGAGGGAGTTACAAGTTTTCAACTCTCTGAACTCCAGTTTCTGGTGAGATTCTGCAGACCCAGACTTATACAGGGAGAAACTGGACTATCTGCCATGGAGTCAAAAATGGAGGGTGGCTCTCTCGCAGAGTTGTGCACTGGAATCATTGTTTACTATGCTAGGGCAGGACGCAGGACACTGAACAGAATGTGGCAGAGAGGGCTGACTGGCAGTCATTGCTGTTTGCCACGCCCTAGCCTATAGATTCCCTGAGACCCTGCCCTGTCCAATTTACAATTCCACCCAACTGAGCTGTGACTTTTGCATAGGAATGGCCTGCCTTCTGGCAGCTTACCCTAACATATTGCAACTTCCAAACTCCAAGCAAAGAGGAGAAATTAACTCCAAAACTTCCAAACTCCAAGCAAAGAGGAGAAATTTGCAAATCTCCCTGTAGCTCCTGCTGGGTGGCCTCCGATACTAGCACCTTTTTGGAGATCCAGGAACCAGTGTACCTAGAGGTCAGTGTGAGACGACACCAGATTTCAACTCCTCACATACATAAGTGACACACTCAAGAGACAGACTCGGTGAGCACCTAAGCCCCATTGAAGCAAGTTCTGCCCCATAGGGGTGTTTCCAGCACAGAAGTTCTTCCATTAATAGACACAGCTAATCCTCACATCAATTGGCCTGGAGGTCAATTCCTCCCACTGTACCAATAGCAATCAAGGCTTAAGTACAACAAGACTGTGAACCTGGCCCACAAAAGGGTGCACCAAGAGTGTCAACCTCAGGTGATTGGGGAGGAGGAGCTACTGGGCCATAAAGGACAACTAGCACACAAAGCCACTCCATCAACACTGGGAAGCAGCCAAATGCAGAGACCAAGAAACATGTCACGAATGAAAGAAATGGAAAAAAGCAAATGACTGGGCATAGAGTTCAAAACCACATTTATCAGGTTACTCAAAAATATTCTACAAACCACCAACAAACTTATTGAGACCTCTGAGAAACTTAGTGAAATCTTCAAAGATCTTAATGAGAATGACAAAAAAAAAATGGAAAAGGACCAGTCAGAAATTAAGTATGCACTGTCTGAAATAAAGAAGAATATAGAGAAATCCAACAGCAGACTAGAGGACCCCAAGAATCAAATCAAAGATCTGAAATATGAGGAAGCAAAAAACACCCTAACAGAAAAACAAAAAGAAAAAAAAAGTCCAAAAATGTGAAGTAGTGTAAGGAGCCTATGGGACAATTTCATGCACACCAACATCAGAATTATGGGAGTGCCAGAATAAGAGAGAGGGCAAGATACTGAAAACCTATTTGAAGAACTAATGACTGAAAACTTTCTCTATCTGGTGAAAGAAATGGACTTACAAGTCCAGGAAGCACACAGAACACGAAACAAAACAAATCCAAAGAGGACCACACCAAGACACATCATAATTAAAATGCCAAGGGTAAAAGACAAAGAGAGAATCTTGAAAGCAGCAAGAGAAAAACAGTTAGTTACCTACAAGGGAGTAACCATATGACAGTCAGCTGATTTCTCAACAGAAACTATACAGGCCAGAAGGGAGTGGCAGGGAATATTCAAACCAAGAGTGCTCTATCCAGCAAAGCTATCATTCAGAATAGAAGGCCAGATAAAGAGCTTCACAGATAAGAAAAAACTAAAGGAGTTCATCACCACAAACCAGGGTTATATGAAATGTTGAAGGGTTTTCTTTAAGAAGAGGAAGAAGAATAAAAAGGTAAAGATAAAAATTATGAACAACAAAGTGATAAATACATACATATCAACAAGTGAATCTAAAAATCAAGTGAATAAAAAAATCCAATGAACAGAATAAAGTGGGGAATATAATAGAATTAGGGGCATAGAAAGGGAATGAAGTAACAATTCTTAGGGGAAAGGAGGAGTGAGTGATGCAGGAAGAGATTGGGCAAATATATTACACCTATGGATGAGGGCAATAGTGAAAGGTAAAGGCATTGTGTAGGGGGGAATTAGTTGGAAGGGAGCTATGGGGGCGGAAGAGGAACATCTGTAATAAACTGAACAATAAAGGATTATTAAAAAAAACATTATTAGACTTAATAAATGAATTTGCCAATGTAGCAGCATACTAAATTAATGCCAATAAATCTATGACATTTTCTTACACCAATAGTGAACTTTCAGAAAGAGACACTAGAAAAGCATTTCCATTTACTATTGCACCAAATAAATTAAGATATCTGGGAATAAACTTAACTAAGAAGGTAAAAGATCTCCATGCAGAAAAGTACAGGACACTGAAAAAAGAAATAGAGGAAGACATAAACAGATGGAAGAACATACCATATTCATGGATTGGTAGAATCACCTTCATCAAAATGTCTATATTGCCAAAATAAATCTATAGATTCAATGCATTTCCCATTAAAATACCAATGGCATATTTCACAGACCTAGATGAAACTTTCCAAAAATTCATCTGGAATAATAATAATAATAAAACACCCTGAATAGCTGCAGCAATCCTGAGAAAGAACAAAGTAAGTGGGATCTCAATACCACCTATCAAGCTGTTTTGCAAAGACACTGTTCTCAAAACAGCCTTGTGCTGGCACAAAACAGAGATATAGATCAATGGAGTAGAATAGAGAACCAGAAATTAACCCAAGCCACTATGCTCAATTAATATCTGACAAAGTAGACATGAACAAACAATGGAGTTAAGAAAGTCTCTTCAATTCATAGTGTTGGGAAAATTTGGCAGATACATTCGAAAAAATGAAACTAGACCACCAACTTATATCATATACAAAATTAAACTCAAAATGGATAAAGGACTTAAACAGAAGATGGGAAAATGTAAAAAAATACTAGAAGAGTCCACAGGCAGCAAAATTTCAGACATATGCCAAAGCAATTTCTTCACTCATACTGCTCCTAGAGTAATGGAAACTAAAAAGAAAGTTAATAAATGGGAGCACATAAAAATAAAAAGATTTTTTACATCAAACAACAACAACAACAATAAAACAAACCATCAACAAAACAACAAGTAAGCCCACTGCATGGGAGAACATATTTGCCAATGTTATCACTGATAAGGGTTTAATCTCCAACATTTACAGGGAACTCCTGTGACTTAAAAATAAGATAAACAACCAAATCAAGAGATGGACAATGGATCTAAATAGATACTTTTTGAAGGAAGATAGAAGGAAGGCCAAGAGACATATAAAAATATGCTCAAAGTCACTAATTATCCAGAAGATGCAAATCAAAATGATGATGTGGTACCATTTCACATCTGTGGAATGGCTATCATCAACAAATCAACCAAGGACAAGTGCTGGTGAGGATGTGGAGAAAAGGGAAACCTCGTGCACTGATGGTGGGAACGCAGACTGGTGCAGCCACTGTGGAGAATAGTATGGAGTTTTCTCAAAAAACTAAAAATGGAACTCCCATTTGACCCAGTGTTCCCAGTTCTAGGAATACATCGCAAGAAACTAGAAACACCAATCAGAAAGTATATATGCACCCCTATGTTCATATCAGCACTTTTAACCATAGCTAATATTTGGAAACAGCCTAAGAGACCATCAGCTGATGAGTGGATTAAAAATTGTGGTACATCTACACAATGGAATACTAAGCTGAGGTAAAAAAGAATGAGTTCTTACCATTTGTGACAGCATGGGTGGACATGGAGAGCATTATGCTAAGTCAAATACACCAGTCAGAGAAGTATAGATATCACATGATCTCACTCATTTATGGAATACAATGAACAACATAAACTGATGAACACAAACAGTTCCAGAGACAAACATTGATCAGACCACCAAACCTTAGAGGGAAGGTAAGGGAGTGTGAGTGTTTGGGGGACAGATCAACCAAAGGACTTGTATGCATGCATAGAAGCCTAACCAATGGACACAGACAATGGAGGGGTGAGGGCATGAGAGGGAAGTTGGGGGTAATGGGAGAGAAGGACACATATGTTATACATTAATCCATAAAGACATTTAAAAAAAAAAGAAGTGTTGTCATTGGGCTTTCAAAGATAGTATGATACCAACCCAAATTTAAGCAGACTATATCATTGACAGATAGGGTGGATATGTGTTTGGAGGTGCTTGTTGCTCAAAAATATGGCTAAAACTTCTCAGATATACTGAGTGTTGGATTACCTTCTCTGCTTCCACTTCTTCTGCTGCTGTAACCACTCTTAAATACAGTTGATTTTTAGCAGGACTTGTTGATACAATGCTGTCTCTCAGTACCTTGACTCTCAGGATAAACTTTTTTTTTAAATATAGTATTTTTATCATAGTGTGCATTTTTATTTTTATTGAACTTATTGGAGTGATATTATTTAACAAAATCATACAGGATTTTGTTAAATCATAAGTGTTCACTTTTATAATACATCATTTCCATATTGTACTGTGTGTTTACCACCAGATTCAAGTCTCTGTCACCATTTATCCCCCCTTTGCCTTCTTTTACCTCCTCCCACCCCGTTTCCCTCTTTCAATCACCAAACTGTTGTCTGTGTCTATGGTAGCTGTTTTTATTCCCTATATCTTTTTTCACACAGCCCTTCAAACCCCTCCCCTCTAACAGTTGTTTCCCTTTAGGTTTTTAGTTTTGTCAACAATGTTAACAGGACAACAATAATAAAAAGCGGATGTGTACAGGGGAAGGTCTACAGCCTTTTAAAAATCCAATTCTAGCCCAGCCACAGTGGCTCAGTGGTTGTGCATCAGCCTATGAATCAGTAGGTCATGGTTTAATTCCTGATCAGGGCATATGCCTCAGTTGTGGGCTTGATCCCTGATGGTTCAAGAGGCAGCCGATCCATCAATAATTCTCAGCCATCACTGATGTTTCTATCTCTCTCTCCCTCTCCCTTCCACCGTGAAATCAATAAAGATATATATATATATATATATATATATATATATATATATATATATATCCAATTCTTTGCACTTGTCCCAAAAGGCAATAAAGGGCTACCTGTAAGTACCATTCCCTGGAAGGACACCTAAAAAAACAGAATGTTGGGGAGTAAGAATAATTCCTGGGAAAAGGTGATGTAATTGACATGTTATTTTCTCCAAACAGATCAGAATGAGGGATTTCACTGCAGGGAAGAATGCCGGATTCTTGGCCATTCTGACAGGTGCTGGATGCCCCGGAACCCCCTGCCCACCCGTTCCAAGTCCCCTGAAAATGTGCGGAATATCATCGCTCTGTCTATTGAAGCTACTGCTGCTGATGCTGAGGCTTATGACGACTGCGGCCCCACCAGGCGGACTTTTGCAACCTTTGGAAAAGATGTCAGCGACCACCCCACTGAGGAGAGGCCCATCCTGAAAGGCAGGAGGACTGTCGATGTGACCATCTGCAGCCCCAAAGTCACTGGCGCTATCCGGGAGGCAGGCAATGGCTGTGAGGCTATTAGCCCTGTCACTTCCCCTCTGCACCTCAAGAGCCCTCTGCCCACCAAGCCTTCCGTGTCTCACACAGTTACCCTGGCACCACCCGCTCGAGATCCAGAGCAGTATGTCAACTATGTCAACAGTGGTCCTTCTCGTCCCTCTGAAGCTGAGCCTCGTGGAGCTGACAGCGAGAAAGTCATGCATGAGGTCAACCCCATTCTGAAGGAGGGTGGTAACAAAGAGTCTCCTGGCATGAAGCGTCTGAAGGATATCATTCTCTAAACCAGTTTTGGGGAAGAAGAGAGAAACCATGCTAGCTAGCGAAGAAGCAGGAGCTGATCATTTTAATTACTCACCAATGGTTGGTTCTTGATGGCTGTATTTCAGAGCTTTCCCTAAATGTATTGTTTATAAATGACTACCATTTTGTGACAATCCCTCTTGTTTCAACAAGCAGCAGGGGTGTTTGGTTGGAGCAAATTAGCTTTGGCTTGAGTTGTTCATGGGGCCTTGATGTTGGGGAAACAGATGAATTCAGTTGTGAAAAGTATTATGTATAAGTGTTTGAATTGATATATTTTTCTATGTCAAAATTATAATATAAATTACATTGTTTGTGGAGGATTACATTTAAAAAAGTAAAAAAAAAATAAAGCTCTGGACACTTAAAAAGCTTGCCACTATTTTGTAGTGTAGGCAAGTTAATGGTCATTTATTGTGTACTACTCATTGATTCAGTGATGTGAAATTGAGGCCCTAAAAGATTGTTTCTGAAGCTCAAGTAGTTTCCAATGCCGCTACTTAGCTGTGGACACCCCTGCTTTAAGAACCCTTTTGCTAGCTGTGCTATTGTTGTATTTGATATTGCAAATTGCTATGTGCGTGGTGATGGCAAAAGACTTTTAGAGGTTGGTGTTTTGTTTTTTTTCTTAAAATAAATAAATAAAACTATAGAAAAAATAAAGTGCAAACTGAGATGGTAAGTGAATAAGAAATACCACACATATAGATAAGTACTTGGGGATACTCACTCTTGGAAGATACCCATGGAGTGATTGCTCCTACCTTGCAGAGTATTTTGCCTGTCTTTCAGTCTTCTGCCCAGATCTGTGATAGATCCTTGCAGAAAGTTAATTTTTGATATTCTGCTAATTTGCAGTTGTCAAAAATACTGTGCTGAAAGTTACATAAAATCAATTTTTCTAATTTTCAGGCCCTGAACAGGGAAGTTGCTCATGAAGTTATCATTTTCCATGCTTAGAAATTCCCTGATTCCAATCACCTAAAATTAAAAAAGATTGAATCTATTTTGAGATCTAAATTAGCATCTTTTTAGATACACTTCCTGATTCAGTGTTTTCCAGTCATGATTAGAATTATACTACAAAGCATGTCATGGGGTGGAATTGAGAACTCCATGTTGCTCTGTATTGTAGGATTATAATTTGGGATTGTATGAGCAGTACAAAATGTACTTTTAGGAAAAGACAGGTAACAGCATCATTAACTCAGTTACTGTGCCTTCTTTATGGAGACACTTGGACTCTTGAACTAATCTTTTCATGACTACTACTTTTTAAAATAAAAATATGAACAGGAAACCATTAAAATAAAAATTCTTTACATTTAGCTAACTCTTTGCTGTAGGCTAGGAATACACCTTTTTATTAACAAGTTTGTTATACACATTTTTTTGTTTAACATTCTTCCAACTCCCCCATTTATAAATTATTAATATTCACTAGCCAACATAGTATTCTTGAAGCTTAAGAGTTCATTATTTAAAAATAAACAGATATGTCACCTTTGATCTTCCTTGTTCTTAAAAGAGGTGTTTCTAGAGAAACAAGTTGTGTGGTTCTGTTTTCACTGGTTTTAGTTTTTTTAATTTTATTGATTTTTTTTTCTTTTTTTTTTAGAGAGGAAGGGAGAGAGATAGAGAATTAGAAACATAGATGTGAGAGAAACATCCTTCAGCTGCTTCCTGCACACCCCATACTGGGGATGTGCCCCTTGACTGGAATGGAACTAACCTGGGATCTTTCAATCCTCAGGCTGATGCGCTCTAGCCAGGGAGCCAAACCGGTTTTGGCGGTTTTAGTTTTTAAAATTCAAGAGTACCCAGAAAAAAAGCTTAGAAGTTAGAGCATTGGAATGCAAAAGAGAATTTATTTTCTTAAGTTTAGGTAGATAAGTCAGCTCTTTTAAATGTTTTAGTTATTTTTGTACCTGAGCTCCTGGCTTTATACATTATTAGGAATATTTTCTTTTATGGGGGTAAGGGTTTTGAAGGAAGGTGGATAAGGCAGTGGGAATGGAGTTAGGTAGCGGAGAATATTTCTGAAAAAGAAGCTATAATAAAGCTACAGATTCATCCTTATTTCTTATTCAGTGCTGAATACTACCTCATGCAAAATATTGGTATGGCTGCAGATTTCCCTCTGAAATTAAAGCAATTAGTAATCAATCACTATAGCATCCCATCTTTGCTCATTTTATTCTGATACATTTTATTTCCCTTTGACCCATTTTAGTAGTAGATTTTGAATTAGGTATGTAATTCTGAAGGGAATTCAATTGAATTTTCTGTTCGCAAATGACTATTTGATTAACACATTAAAATAAACTCTTTTCACTTTAAGTAATAATGACTACCTGTAGAATTTAGATTGTTCCTCACATGATCCATCTTGATATTATGTTCTTACCTATCACCTCAAGGTCACTTTTAAGTCAAATTTGACTATTTTGGTTCTGGAGTATTTCTTATTATGCTTAGTGGGAATAAAGAAGCTGAAAAGATGTGCAAAGTGGGAACATTAAATATTATGCGGCTATTGAGCCAGACAGAGGCCACTGGCTACCATGCCTCTCTCTCTCTCTCTCTCTCTCTCTCTCTCTCTCTCTCTCTCTCTCTCATCTCTCTACCATTCCACCCCCCAGAATTCAGAATCCAGCTATAGAACAATCATTCGTCCTTGTCAAACATTTTGTTCTCAATGGGAAGTCAGAGACTTTTTTCTTTTGCTTTCATACCCTTTATTGAGCTTGTTTAGAGAATTCCCCTTATTAAGAAAATATCTCCCTTTACAATTTTCTGATGTATACATCCTCCCAGAAGCACAAGTGCATCCTTGGAGGGCTCTGTAAGCTGGTTTTAATAGCAGGCTTCCCTGCAAATAGGAATTTTGTGCAAGGATCCTAAATTTCATTTTGGCTCATATTTTTCACCCCCTTTTCAACATGTCTGATGAAAAGTCACAAAGGCCAGAGAGCCAAATATTCTTACTTTTCCCTTTTAAATATGTTATAAAATTAGATATGCAGAAGCAATTTTAGTTCCTAAATCCTAGGGAAGTCTATTTCATTTATTCTGATGTCCTTTTTGGGGAGGAGTTAATGTTGAGGCATAACTTGCTTTACTTGTTTTGGGCATATCCCAGGGAGGTAAACTTCTTCATTTGACATAAAGGGTTTACTTTGCATTGATCGATTGGTTTTCCCCAAATATGGGAGTATACTTTATACAAGGAATAGGAAGAGGGGAGCCATGCTATGTGAAATCTCTTTTTTTTTTCCTTTTCATATACCAATTAATCTTTGAACTTGTTCAGAATGAACCTTACTATCCCTTTGATCTTCTTAAAGCCAGTAGAGTAAATCATGGCCACATTATTGCCCAAATAGGTAATGAGCCAAGGGATCCTCCAGTAACTAAAGGACGGTAATTCTCAAAGTATAGTTCCTGGACCAGCAACAATAGCATCACTTGGGAACTTATTAGAAATGATCATTCTCAGTTCTAGACAAACTGAAGCAGAGACTCTGTGGGAGGGGCCTAACAATCCATATGAATCAGATGCCCACTAAAGGTTAAGGGCTTGTTAAAGCACAGGTTGATGGCTCCAAACTTGGAGTTTCTGATTCAGTAAATCTGGGATGGGGCCAGAGTCTTTGTTTATTTTAAAATTCCCATGTGATGCTGATGCAACTAGTCCAGAGGCCACAGTTTGAATATCACGGTTCCAGAATAAACCTACCTAATACAGCTAATTGCACCTAACATGCTTATTTAAACTAATTCATTGACATGGTCACTCATTGATCACTAATAAAAAAATGTTAAAGGAATACAATTTAGAACACTGAAAACTGGAACCACCCAGAGTATCATTCCAGTAGTATTATTTCAGCCTGCAACTGATTGAATGAAGGGAATTTAGTTGAATTTTCCATATAGCTCTGTCAGGTTATTAATAATAAAAAAGTGGTCCACTTGAAGCAACAAGGACATAGAGCAGTTTAGAAAGAGGTAAGGTTACAGGGGATAGCTTGACTGGGCATCCAGGGTGGGAAAACAATTATTATTGTACATAATAGAAGTTCTGACTGAAATTCCATTACTTTATGGGGATCATTTTGATGTCAAATGTTCCCCAAAGCATCCTGACAAGTCTGGTCCACTTGGCTCTTTCCACAGGGTAATATGACCCTAACTGACTGAAAAACTGGCGTAAATGAGCTTAAGAAGTCCATTGTATACAGTCCTAGTGTTTGCCTTCTTGGTAAAATTACATTTGAGGATGTCATTTCATGAGTCAAATTGTATCTGCTGATATTGAAGTGTATTGAGATGTTGTTCTTTAGTTTAAGTATGTAACAAAGTAA
This sequence comes from Lasiurus cinereus, assembly GCA_011751065.1. Classification (NCBI taxonomy): domain Eukaryota; kingdom Metazoa; phylum Chordata; class Mammalia; order Chiroptera; family Vespertilionidae; genus Lasiurus; species Lasiurus cinereus. Next base: position 2,369,354 of record JAAGEH010000037.1, read on the forward strand.
TGTTCAATGGGGATGTGTGGGGGTGGGACTGGGTGGCTTTATATTGATATTGAAATATTCCAGAGCAAAACACATTGTCCTGATGAAGTTGTTGCAGCTCTCTTTGTTTTCTTGTGAAGCTGGAATTGGCCTGTGGGTCATTTGTTGTGCAAAAATAAATTAATTTCCAAAATAACTCATATTGCTTTTGTAAAACAAAGAAAATCAACCACCTTGTCTGAAATAGATATTGTGAGGTGCTCTTGGTAAAGAACAACCCACAAAAACCTGATCTTGATTGGAAAGCATTGTAGGTCATTAGGGAAAACTGATGATGCTGATTGTTGCTCCAGCTGTGTTGGCAATTAAAGATAAACTTGCTACTGAGAGTTGCTGTAACTTTAGCAAACAAACCAGCTAATACCATTACAGCACTGGTTAAGTTGATTTTTACTGGCACTGGCTGGAGTTCAGCTGAGGAAAGCTAGGATGCAGACTTTAATGACCAAGAGCTAGACTAGCTCAAGCTAGAAATTTAGCAATAAATACCTCATGTGTTATTTGAATGCTAAGGTATTAGTTGCAAAAGGCTTAGGCCTTCGCTCCTCTAGTGAGGGGAATGAGCCTGATGACACTATTACTGTTCAGCTGTCAAACCAGGGTGGTCATTTAGAAGGATGCAAGTAAAGTATGTCTCATTAAGCAGTCTCTGTTGCTGATTATATGAAGATGAAATTGTTATATATGCTGATCTGTATGTTATGTACATTTTCACAGTGATCGAATCATTGTAAAAAGAAAAAAAAGAAAAAATACAATCACCGTTCTATTTTATGAAGATGATAAAACAGCTTTATTAAATTATTACAGTTATGTTTTAAATGGTGTTATCTGCCACATTGTTTCCTTTAATCTGGTGGTTCTCTGTTTCCCCCTTAAATGTGTTTTCTCTGCTTCAAAAATTTAATGCATTTTAGTATTAAAGGCTATTATGGAAAATTATTAAGTGTTCAGTGAAATGTCTTAGAGAGTGTTGGTTGGTTGGGGGGTGGGAGTGACTATTTAGGCCTAGAAGGTCAGCCCTTGGCGAGGTCATTGGTGTTCAGACCCAAGAGGTTCTTGCTTTTTTGATTTCAATCAATTGACAACTCTCTAAGATGAGACTTTCCTTCAGCCAGAATTCAGTCATTTCCTGAGTGCTTCCCTTCCTTCCCTCCTCAGTCAATATCTTTATCTGTGGAGGAAGATTCATTCATATCCAGAAGGGTAAAAACTTTCCTGGGTGGTACTTTAAACAAGAGCACTAAAATCATTCTTTTTTTAAAAATTTATTTTTATTGATTTCGGAGAGGAAGGGAGAGATAGAAACATCAATGATGAGAGGGAATCAATCATTGATTGGCTGCCTCCTGCAAGTTGGAATGAGCCTGCAATCCAGGCATGTGCCCTTGACTAGAATGGAACCTGAGACTGATGCTCTATCCACTGAGAGAAACTGGCTAGGTCTAAAATCATTCTTTTTTTAATATATATATATATATTTTATTGATATTTTACAGAGAAGAAGAGAGAGGGATAGAGAGTTAGAAACATCGATGCGAGAGAAACATCTATCAGCTGCCTCTTGCACACCCCCTACTGGGGTTGTGCCCACAACCAAGGTACATGCCCTAGACCGAAATTGAACCCGGGACCCTTCAGTCCGCAGGCCGACGCTCTTTTCACTGAGCCAAACCAGTTTCACCTAAAATCATTCTTTAAAATAAACCATTTTTGGCCAACTTCACAGTGAGTCTTATCTTAAGAATTAATTTTTAAAGGTTGAGAAATAGTAGAGGCTGACCACAGGGGAAAAGAGACTTTAAAACGAAGATGACCTGGCTGCCCCTTTTATGCTTTCAGGTTTGAAAGCAAAGCCACAGTAGATGCTCTTACTTTGCACATAACAAGGTTGTAGTGAAAACCCTGACAAGCTTTCTTTCTTTCTTTTTTTTAAATATATTTTATTGATTTTTTTTACAGAGAGTAAAGGAGTGAGATAGAGAGTTAGAAACATTGATTAGCTGCCTCCTGCACACCCCCACTGGAGATGTGCCCACAACCAAGGTACTTGCCCTTAACAGGAATCAAACCTGGGACCTTTCAGTCCACAGACCGACGCTCTATTCACTGAGCCAAACCAAACTGGTTTCGGCCTGACAAGCTTTCTTTTTTATTTTATTTTGCTTTATTTTATTTTATTTTATTTTGTTATTTCTTTTTTTTTAAGTTGTGTTACATGTATACTTATCTCCCCATTGCCCCATCTCTCTCCCAGGCATACCCCAACCCCCCAGTATCTATGTTCATTGGTTATGTTTATATGCATGCATACAAGGCCTTTGATTGATCTCTTATCTACCCCACCTCTCCCTACTCCTTCTTAAAATAACATCCTTCATGCTATGTACAAGAGAAGAATCAATTCTTATATGATAAGGGGCATACTAGTAAACATATGCAAAATAGATTTATCCAAGGCCACAGACAAGTACTGTAACTTTGCCTCAAGTGAAAGAGAATAAATCACATTAGAAGCATAAGCTCAAATTTATTCAAATTTATAAAACAAAACAAAACAAACTGCTTGTGACTCATATCATGTGTGTCATTGATTTACTGTGTGTGGGGTCAGGTAACTATGGTGTGAATTGATGACAAAGAAGACAGTTTCTGATAGGAGGTGGCAGTGGCTCCAGGGGAAAATATAGGACTAACCTTTTTATTATACTGGTTTAGGGGTACAGATATGGCTTAGAGAGGTATATAAGTGGGTCACTTGTAAGAGGATGGGACCCTTAACCTCTCAAAGAAAATTTCCAGAAAGGTGTTCGCTTAGTGTTTTAGATATTAATCTTGCATGTTGACAAATGGCTTACTTACACATATCTGGCACATCTAACCACAAAATACTGCTTTTGATGTGAAGAAAGAGGGCTGGTGGGAAGTGACACAAGATTCTCTCAGTTACATGAAACTCCTGGCTCACTGGATCTATCCACACCTAACCCTGTCAATGATCCATGCACTACAGGGAGTCCACAAAGTCCTGTTGTGAATCCCTGCTGTTTTTGCTTTCCTTCTCTTTGAGTTTTTTGACTTTCTTCAGGTGCTCAAAGCCTCAATTTCTTTTAGTTGTCCAGTTTCTCTTGTATGCTCCTAACTCCCCAAACAGAGCTCTCATCTCTTTTGTATCTCTCCTACTTCCTTTCCTACCCCTTCTGGGGTTTTTCTCTACTATGGTTTAAGGGAGCCAAACTTTTATTTAGCACCAACTATATGTCAGACACTTTCTGAACATCATCCCATTTCGTTCTCACAGTAACCTTGTGTGGTAGATAATGATGTTTCCATTTTAGAGGCTTAGAGGACTTGCCCAAGGTCACACAGTTGCTAAACAGCAGAGTTAGAATTTAAAACTCTACCTGTTCAATCATGTCTGTTAGAAATTATTAATCTTTTCTGCTGCTCTTAAGGGGAAGGTAATCAACCTGATAAGTTCTTCCTGATGAGAGTATTAAAAATGAATGCTAATAAATTCAATAAAAAGGAAAAAATAAAAAAGAATGTTAATGTCTTAAGGCATTTATCCAAATGGAAAACATATTAACATTTTAAGTGAGATATTTGGGAACCTAATGTATGTGATGGTCCAAAGAAGTAATAGTAGCCATGGGATTTTCAGGCTCAAGGGCTTTTGATCAGCCTCGTAGAAATCTCTCTACTTTTTCTATACCCAATGCCTGCCTTTCAAGTTGTATTCATCATGCATGACAGGTCTATGGCTCCTTTTAGAGTCTATGCACTCTAGCTAGTCAACAGCCCTTGAAATGAAGGTCTGGTAACCCTATATTCATGTGTCCCTCTGGGTTTCAAGCAATCTGTCAAGGATGTATTCATGTGTGTTATAGGTCAGCACAGCTGGAGTCAATCCCAGTATATATTCATAACGGGCCTTGGTTACTTGTTCAGATCCAGAAAGTTGGTTGAGGGTGAGGGAGGTTGATGGATTAAAGGGGTGGTAGTGTTTGTGTGGAAGGGAGGCATACTTGAAAAAGAAATTGAAACTCCAGGCTATTGTAAAGAAGAATCTCAAGGAATAAAATATTAGCTAGAAAAATGGCTGAATCAGTTGTAAGCACTTTACCACCAGAGCCCTCCCCATAACCACCACCACCCTTTTATTTTTCAAACTCCTTCACCCATTGCATGTGGAACAAACTTTGAGGAGCCTGGAGAACATCACTTCTGAGTGCTTGCTAAGTACAATACTTTTTGAAGAATGGATTGACAGTGGATTAGACATTGGGGGAAATAAGTGGAAAATTCTTGCTATAATCTAGGTATGAAGTGTAAAAACTAAATGAGGACAGTGGCAATGATCCTGGAAAGAAATCTTAGATTTTATTATATGATTAGAAGTAAAATGGCAAGAATAAGAGAAAAAGAGCTGATATATGGGAGAACTTATAGTGGTCTAATCAGAGGAAAACAATCATATAATACTATTTCCTATCTTATTCCTCAGCTACAGTTTCACTAACATATACATAACCACACACACACACACACACACACACACACACACACACCTATTGTTGTTCCTGATTGGTTCATTCAACAAATATTAATTGAGCACTAACTATATCACAGCAATCTGCTAGGTATTAGTAAAAAAAATCTTTACCCTCACGAAGTTTATATTTTGTGGGGAAAATAGGCAATATATTAATATAAATATATATTATGTCAGATTGTGATAAATGATAAGGAGAGAAAAACAACAAGGAAGGGAAAGAGAATAGTAAATGTCTAGAGGATTATTGAAAACTTTAGTTAAGGCAGCCAGGGAAGGCCACATGGGTATCTGGTCCAAAGATAGGAGGCATCTCCAGACTTTGAGCAGAGCAATAATCTGATTCAGAATTTAACGGTATTACTCTGATTGATGGACTGTAGAGATCAAAGGCAGAGCAAGGAGACAAGATGGTAGCTTGAACTAGAATGATGGTCATGGAGGTTAGAAGTGGTCTAATTTGGATATATTGTACACTGCCTCTTTTCAGTAAAAAAAAAAAAAGTGAGCATAGCAATATTAAAAGAAAAGAAAGCCTGGAGAGTGGCAAGGACAATTGTAAAATGCTGAGGAGGCATGAAATTCTGATGCGTGAGACAGAATAGAATGAAAGATAATTATGAGAAATAAAAATTGGGCCATGTGGGAGAGAAAATACAGTTAATTAGAACATGTTTGAAATCAGTTTCCAGTATCAGATGTTTCTGATTATGTAGACTGGAAGATTTTCATGCCTTTCACAGTGTCTATTTCCTTATAAAGTAAAATAATTTGCATCATTGTGGAATAAAGAACGTGTTCATTTTATATGTATAGATTAGGGAGATACTTGTTTTTCTCCAAACTAAATGAGACAAAAAGGACATTTTAACTGACCCTGGGAAAAGTAATTAATGAATCAGAATAGTCCCATTCTTTTTTTTTTTTTTTTGAGCAGTACTCCCTGTATGGGTGTACATTAGGCAAAATTCCTTCTCATGCGCTTCCCAATAATCCAGTGTGTGATGCTACTTCTGGGATTCAGGACCATATGGGCAACTTAGATTCCTTCTTTGTTTAAAATTTTATTTTATTGTTTAAAGTATTACAATAGTAGTACATATCTCTCCTTTTTTCCCCCATTGACCTTCCCCTGGCCTCCCCTACTCCCCAGCGTATGCGCTTACCACCCCCCAGTGGCTTGTGTCCATTGGTTATGCTTATATGCATGCATATAAGTCCTTTGGTTGAACTCTTACCCCTGCCCCCACAACACTAACCAGCTTCCTGTTGTAATTGACAGTCTGTTAGATGCTTCTCTGCCGCTGTATCTATCTTTTTGTTCATCAGTTTATTATGTTCTTTATTATCTATAAATGAGTGAGATCATGTGGTATTTGGCTTTCACTGCCTGAATTATTTCACTTAGCATAATTCTCTCCAGTTCCATCCATGCTGCTGCAAATGGTAAGAATTCCTTCTTTTTTATAGCAGTGTAGTATTCCATTGTGTAGATGTACCACAGTTTTCTAATCCACTCATCTACTAATGGGCATTTAGGCTGTTTCCAAATTGTAGCTATTGTAAATGATACTGCTGTGAACATAGGGGTGCATATATCTTTTCTGATTGGTTTTCTGTTTTCTTGCGATATATTCCTAGAAGTTGTATTACTGGGTCAAATGCATTTCCATTTTTAAATTTTTGAGGAAAGGCCATACTATTTTTCACAATGGCTGCACCAGTCTGCAATCCCACCAACAGTGAAGGAGCGTTCCTTCTCTGCATCCTCTCCACCACTTGTCATTTGTTGACTTGATGATGACAGTCATTCTGACAGGTGTGGGATGGTAGTTCATTGTCGTTTTGATTTGCATCTATTGGATGATTAGTGAATTTGAGCATGTTTTCATGTGCCTCTTGGCTTTCTGAATGTCCTCTTTTGAAAAATGTCTGTTTAGGTCCTTTGTCCATTTTTTAATTTGGTTGTTTATCTTTCTTTTCTTAAATTATATGAGTTTTCTATAAATTTTGGAGATTAAACCCTTATCAGAGATAACATTGGAAAATATGTTCACCCATGCAGTGTGCTTTTCTTCTTGTTTTTTTGATTTTTTTTTTTTTTTTTTTTTTTGCTGTGCAGAAGCTTTTTATTTTGATGGAGTCCCATTTGTTTATTTTCTCCTTAGTCTATCTTACCCTAGTATCTGTGTCTATAAAGATAGCGCTAAGACATATGTCTGCAATTTTTCTACATATGGGGTCTTGTAGGATTTTTTATGGTTTCCTGTCTTACATTCAAGACCTTTGGCATTTTGAATTGTTTTTTTGTAAGGTGTGATCTAGTTTCCTTCTTTTTTTGCATATATCTGACCAAATTTCCCAACACCATTTATTTATTTATTTATTTATTTATTATTTTAATAAATCTTTATTGTTCAGATTATTACAATTGTTCCTCTTTTTTCCCCTCCATATCTCCCCGCCACCTGGCTCCCACCCCACCCTCTGCCCTCATCTCTCCCCCATTGTCCTCATCCATAGGTGTACGATTTTTGTCCAGTCTCTCCTTGCACCTCCCCTCTCCTCTTTCCCCCTGAGAATTATCAGTCCACTCCCTTTCCATGCCCCTAATTCTATTATATTCACCAGTTTATTCTGTTCATCAGATTTTCAATTCACTTGATTTTTAGATTCACTTCTTGATAGATATGTATTTGTTGTTCATAATTTTTACCTTTACCATTTTCTTCTTCCTCTTCTTAGAGAATACCTTTCAGCATTTCATATAATACTGGTTTGCATTGATAAACTCCTTTAGTTTCTTCTTATCTGTGAAACTCTTTATCTGCCCTTCAATTCTGAATGATAGCTTTGCTGGGTAGAGTAATTTTGGTTGTAGATTCTTGTTATACATCACATTGAATATTTCTTGCCACTCCCATCTGACCTGCATAGTTTCTGTTGAGAAGTCAGCTGACAATTGTATGGGTGCTCCCCTGTAGGTAATTAACTGTTTTTCTCTTGCTGCTTTTAATATTCTCTCTTTGTCTTTTGCTCTTGGTATTTTAATTATGATGTGTCCTGGTGTGGTCCTCTTTGGATTCCTTTTGTTTGGGGTTCTGTGTGCTTTTGAGACTTGTAAGGCTATTTTTTTCGCCAGGTGGGGGAAGTTTTCAGTCATTATTTCTTCAAATATGTTTTAAATATCTTGCTCGCTCTGTCCTTCTGGCACCCCCATAATTCTGATGTTGGTGCATTTGAAATTGTCCCAGAGGCTCTTTACACTATCTTCACATTTTTTTATTCTTTTTCTTTTTGCTTTTCCATTGAAGTGTTTTTTTCTTCTTTGTATTTCAAATTTTTTACTTGATTCTTGCATTCCTCTAGTCTGCTCTTAGATTTGGTTATAATATTTTTTTTTATTTCAGCCAGTATGTTTAATTTATAGTTGGTCCTTTTTCATCTCCTCTTGAGTTTCGCTATATTTATCCATTTTTTTTCTAGGAAATTCTTTAAAAAATTTATAACAGTGGTTTTGAACTCTATATCGTCATTTGTTTTCCTCCATTTCTTTCATTTGTAATCTGTTTCTTTGTCTCCACATTTTGGCTGCTTCCCTGAGTTTGTAGAGTAGATTTGTTTGCTAGATGTCCTATGTGGCTCAGTAACTCTGCCTCCCCAGTTACCTGAGGTGGACACTCTTGGTGCACCCCTTTGTGAACTGTGTGTACAGCCTTGTTTTAGGTTACTTTGTTTTAGTTAATCTTGATTGTTGTTGGTATCTCTAGGAATTGACCTCCAAGACAATTGGTTGGAGGATCAGCTGTGTCTGCACATCTTGGCTTGCCTACAGACCTCTGCCTTTTGCATACTTGAGCTTCCAGATCTCTGCCTTTTGGTTCCCCTGAATTTCTGTGCACTATAGGAATCCATATGAGTCTGGGTCTTCAGAGTCTCTCCTGAAACTGGGGTTCAGTGCAGTTGGACATGGATTTTAATGCTGTTGTGAGGTTCTGTTTTCCTCCCACTAGAAAAAGCCAGCCATTGTTCTATATGTCTGTTCTTGTGCCAGTGCCAGGCAGCTTGGAGAGCCGTGGCTTGGTAATATAGTTTGATATCTGGTATTATGATCCCTCCAACTTTGTACTTCTTTCTCAGGACAGTTGTGACTATTCGGGGTCTTTTTTTAAATTATTATTCTGGATGAATTTTTGTATAGTTTGTTCTAGATCTTTGAAATATGCAATTAGTATTTGAATAGGTATTACATTGAATCTATAGATTGCTTTGGGTAGTATGGAGATTTTAATGATATTGATTCTACCAATCCATGAACATGGTATGTTCTTCCATTTGTTTATGTCTTACTCTATCTCTTTTTTCAATGTCCTGTATTTTTCCCAGTACAGATATTTTATGTCCTTGGTTAAGTTTTTTCTGAGATATCTTAATTTTTTTGGTGCAATGGCAAATGGGATATTTTTCTTTCATTTATCTTTCTGTGAGTTCATTATTGATGTATAAAAAGGCCATAGATTTCTGGGTATTAATTTTGTATCCTGCTACAATTCTAAGTTCATTTATCAGGTTTACTAGCTTTTTAGGGAGTCATTTGTGTTTTCTATGAATAGTATATCATCTGCAAATAAGGACAGCTTTACTTCTTTTCCAATTTGAATACCTTTTATTTCTTCTTCTTGTCTGATCACTATGGCTAGTACTTCTAGTACTATGTCGAACAAGAGTGGTGAAAAATGTCTTTTTTCTTTTGTTCCTGTTATTAGGGGAAATGGGTTTAGTTTTTACCCATTAAGTATGATGTTCACTATAGGTTTTCATTTAGGAATTTTATTATGTTGACATATGATCCCTATATTTCCACTTTGTTGAGAGTTTTTATCAAGAAAGGTTTTAGATTTTGACAAATGATATTTCTGCATCAATTGATATGATTATGTGATTTTTTCTCTCATTTTGTTTATATGATGTATCACATTTATTGATTTGCAAATATTGTGCCATCCTTGCATCCCTGGAATAAATTTCACTTTATCGTGGTGTATGATATTTCTAATGTATTGCAGAATCCAATTTATTATAATTTTTTAAAAAATATATATATATTTTATTGATTTTTTACAGAGAGGAAGGGAGAGTGATAGAAAGTCAGAAACATCGATGAAAGAGAGACATCGATCAGCCGCCTCCTGCATGCCCCACACTGGAGATGTGCCTGCGAGCAAGGTACATGCCCCCAACCGGAATTGAACCCGGGACCTTCCAGTCCGCAGGCCGACGCTCTATCCACTGAGCCAAACCGGTTTCGGCCAATTTATTGTAATTTGTTGAGTATTTTAGCATCTATTTTCATCAAGGATATTGGCCTGTTATTCTCTTTCTTTGTGGTGTCTTTATCTGGGTTTGGAATTAGGTTAATGCAGGCATCATAGAAAGATCTAGGAAGTGTGCCTTCCTCTTGAATTTTGTGGAATAGTATGAGGAGCACAGGTTTTACTTCTTTGAATGTTTGGTTGAACTCGATTGTAAAGTCATCTGGAGCATGACTTTTTTGGTGGAAGATTTTTGATCACTGTTTCAATTTACTCGGTAGTTATCAGCTTATTCAGTTTTTTCTATTCTTCTTGGTTGAGTTTTGGGAGCTTGTATTTTTCCAGGAATATGTCCATTTCATCTAGGTTTTCCATTTTGTTGGAATAGAGTTATACATGGTATTTTTTTTAACATTCCTTTGTATTTCTGTGGGATCTGTTGTTATTTTGCCACTTTCATTTCTGATTTTGCTTATTGAGGTCCTCTCTCCTTGCTTCTTGGTGAGTGTGGTTAGAGGTTCATCAATCTTGTTTATCCTTTTTTAAATTAATTTATTTTATTCCCTATTGCCCTCGCACCCCCCAGTACATGCCCTCATCCGTCTCCCCCCCTCCCCAACTCTCCTTATTGCCCTGTATCCACTGGCTATGCCTACACACACATGCATACAAGTCCTTTCGTTGATCTCATACAGGCCACCCCCCAAAACCTCCCTTGCCTTCCCACTGTAGTATGACAGTCTATTCATTGGTTCTTTGCCTCTGCATCTGCTTCCCCCCCAAAAAATTCTGATTCTTGTCTTTAAAAACATCTTGCTCCTGTAGGCTAGAAATAAACCCACAAGAGCAAAAGAAAAATGATTGAGTACCACTTTCAATGTCCCATAGCTTTGAGTCCCAGTTTAAAAGTCAAACAGTTTCTTATGTGTACATGGCATCAATGGTATCTGAATAGGGGACAAATGGTGGCAATGCCGGTCTGACCCTCTCTGGTTTGGTCCTAGGCATCCTGTAGCGATGCACAGCTGCTAACTGCTCACATGGCAAGGTGTCATCAGTGCCTTCCATCTCTGGACTGTTGCTCCTCTTGCCTTCGTGGTTGGCGCAGACCTGTCAGTTCCTCTCTGTTGCAGGAGTTCAATTGGTCTTAGCGTTGTTTTCTGAAAGTATATAAACATATTCTCAACAAGAGTTAATAAAATAATCTTTTCTATAAAATTGACTTGGGGTCCTTTTTATTTTTGCCTACCCAATTTTCCTTTGGCTTATTTTGACACAATGTGTGTTTTTCATGGGTATCTTGCTGTTAGTATTACAAATGGAAATTAATTTTCTAAAGTGAATATTATCTAGATGTAATTTACTTACCAGATATTTTTCCTTACATGATATTATCCTATCGCCATTCCCTTTTTGATTAATGGAGAATTTGGTAAAATTTTAATGCAATCTTCATAAGTATAAATTTTAATTTTTTGCACACAAATATGCCTGTTTTATGTTCATTACATATTAAGCAATTTTACCATGAGATGAGCTATCAATAGAAATTTTAATTAAAACTTTAGAAACAGCTTTTTGTCCAGTACACTTAAATTTTCTTGGGTGTTCGTTTATTTCAGTTCGCCAATTTAATCTGAAAGCTTGATAACTCTTTTTCATCAAATTTAATACTCTACCAACAATCTTAGATTACCTCGTATATATTAGTGGAAAGGTTTATTTGCATTGAGTAGTGCTAGGCTGAATTTAGATATAGGGCAGCAGCTGTTGGCATGTTATTGTCTGTTACCTGGGTCCTGATCTGAGCTGGGCCTCCTCTCTGTCTGTTACATGGGTCCCGATCTGTGCTGAGCTTGGGAAGCAAGGTATCCCTGGGGGCAGCAGACCTCCCTCAGAAGGGGTGAAGGTTCAGACCCCTGCAAGGTTGGAGGGGGGGGGTGAGGGTCTGTGCCCTACCTTATGTTCTCTCCTTATGGCCCCTCTGTGACTGTGCCTGTCTTAGGTTGTTCCTTCCCTGAGGAATATTAACCTTCTCTGGATAACCAGTTGTCCTACAGGACCATGCAGGGTGTTGTGAGATTCAGTTCTGTCTCCATGGTAGCCTATGCTCCCATGACCTCCACGCCCAGCACCTCCCTTGGGGATCCCATCGCCTGCTGGCGGGGGCCTCAGCACTGATCACTTATATCAGGGAATTCCAGTTCCTTCTTCAGGGAGGGCCCAAATCACCGTTTAGCAAGAGACACATCCATTATACCAGCCACCTCAAGGCTTCAACCTCAGTGTGAATAGAGATCTCAAGCTACAGTTGAGGGCCATTGGGTTGTGAGAAGAGGGTCCCTCTTGGCAAAAGAGGAAAGAGGGCCAGTATAGAATGCTCAAGTGCCTTCCCAGTGCTCAATCCTTCTGAAAGGAATTAAATCCTTTCATGTCCTCTTTTTAAATTGCTGCTAAACAGTCAAAGAATTAATTTGTACTTTTGTTTGGGATAGTTGGAAAATATGCTGCTGTGAAATATCAACAATTAAATGATATTGTCAGATAATATCATGTAAGGATATTCTTTCATCTAGGTCATGGCAATTCAGTTTCAAACGGGCTGACAATTTTTTTTGTAACTATATAAACTTTTTCAGGGATGCAAAAACACAGATTACTTACCTTAGCTCAAAAGGCCAAATATGTTGACTTTCAATTACAATCCTTATGACATTTAAAGGAAGCTTCTCTTTATTTCCTTCCCAAATGATTTTCATGTTAGAGAGTTTCATTTAAAAAATCTTTGTCTCATGAAGCAATTTCTCTTAAGGTTATGGTGACCACTGTATGGATTCCCTCTCATGCCCCACCTTCCCCATTGTCGGTGCCCAATGATTATGCTCATACGCATGTACAAAGGTCCCTCTGTTGATCTCTCGCCCTCATTCCCACCAACATCCACACTCCCCAAGGTTTGATGTTTTGATTGACATTTCTCATTCTCTGGATCTGATCTTGATCATCAGTTTATGTCATTCATTATATTCCACATATGAGTGAGATCATGTGATATTTGTCTTTCTCTGCATGGCTTATTTCACTAAGCATAATGCTTTCCATTTCAATACATGTTGATGCAAATGGTAGGAGCTCCTTTTTTACCGCAGCATAATATTCCATTGTGTAGATGTACCACAGTTTTTTAATCCAGTCATCTGCTGATGGTCACTTAGGCTGTTTCCAAATCTTAGCTATGGTGAATTATGCTGCTATGAACATAGGGGTGCATATATTCTTCCTGATTGGAGTTTTTAGTTTCTTGGGGTATATTCTTAAAAGTGGGATCACTGGGTGAACTGGGAGTTCCAGTTTTAGTTTTTTGAGGAGACTCCATACTGTTTCCCACAGTGGTTGCACATTCCCACCAGCAGTGCACAAGGGTCCCTTTTTCTCTGCATCCTCGCCAACACTTGTCACTTGTTGATTTGTTGATGATAGCCATTCTGACAGGTGTGAGATGGTACCTCATTGTTGTTTTGATTTGCATCTCTCTGATGATTAGTGAATTTGAACAGATTTTCATATTTCTCTTAGCCTTCCTTTTGTATTTTTTTGAGAACTGCCTATTTAGATCAGTTGCCCATATTTGATTGGGTTGTTTATCTTCTTTTTGTGAAATTGTATGAGTTCCCTGTAAATGTTGGAGATTAAACCCTTATCATTGATATCATTTGCAAATATGTTCTCCCATGTTTTGGGCTTGTTTTTTGTTTTGTTGATGGGTTCCTTTGCTGTGCAAAAGCTTTTTGTTTTGAAGTAGTCCCATTTGTTTATTTTTTCTTTAGTTTCCATTGCTGAGGACCTGTGTCAGTGAAGAAGTTCCTTCTGCATATGTCAGAGATTTTGCTGCCTATGGATTCCTCTAGTGTTTTTATGGTTTCCCATCTTATGTTTAAGTCCTTTATCCATTTGGAGTTTATTTTTGCATATGGTGTAAGTTGGTGGTCTAGTTTCATTTTCTTGCATGTTTCTGTCCAATTCTCCCAACATTTGTTGAAGAGACTGTCTTGACACCATTGTATGTTCGTGCCTCCTTTGTCAAATATTAATTAAGCATAGCAGTTTGGCTCAATTTCTGGGTTCTCTATCCTATTCCATTGATGTATGTGTCTGTTCTTGTGCAAATACCAGGCAGTTTTAAGAACAGTAGCTTTGTAATACAGATTGAAATCTGGCATTGAGATACCACCTACTTTGTTCTTCTTTCTAAGGATTGCTGCAGCTATTCAGGGTCTTTTTTTTTATTCCAGATGAATTTTTGGCAAGTTTGTTCTAGGTCTGTGAAGTATGGCTTTGGTATTTTCATGGGAATTGCATTGAATTTATAAATTGCTTTGAGTAGTGTGGACATTGTGATGATATTGATTCTCCCAATCCATGAACATGGTATGTCCTTCCATCTGTTTATCTCTTCCTCTATCTCTTTTTTTAGGGTGGTGTAGTTTTCTGTATATAGTTCTTTTACCTCCTTAGTTAAGTTTATTCCTAAGTATCTTAATTTTTTTTGGTGCGATAGTAAATGGAATTGCTATTTTAGTCTCTCTTTTTGTAAGTTCATTATTGGTATATAGATATGCCAAAGATTTCTTGGTGTTAACTTTGTATAATGCTATATTGCTGAATTCATTTATTAAGTCTAATAATTTTATGATGGAGTCTTTAGGGATTTCTATGTACAGTATCATGTCATCTGCAAATAAGGACAGTTCTACTTCTTCATTTCCTATTTGGATGCCGTTTATTCCTTTTTCTTGTCTGATAGCAATGGCTAACATTTCCAGCACTATGTTAAAAAGGAGTGGTGAGAGTGGGCATCCCTGTCTTGTTACTGTTTTTAGGGGAAATGATTTTAGTTTTTTCCCATTGAGTATGAGGTTGGCTGTGGGTTTGTCATATATGGCTTTTATTATGTTGAGGTATGATTCTTCTATTCCTACCTTGTGTTGAGTTTTTGTTAAGAAAGGGTGATGGATTTTTTCAAATGCTTTTTCTTCATCATTTGATATATGACTATGTGATTTTTGTCTCTCAATTTGTTTATGTGATGTGTCACATTTATTGATTTGCAGATATTGTACCATTCTCGCATCCCTGGGATAAATCCTACTTGGCCATGGTGCATGATCTTTCTGATGTAGGGCTAGATTTGATTTGCTACAATTTGGTTGAGGATTTTGGCATCTATGTTCATGAGGGATATTGATCTGTAATTCTCTTTCATTTTGTTATTTTTATCAGGTTTTGTATTAGGGTGATGCTGGCTTCATAGAAGGAGTTTGGAAGAGTTCCTTCCCTTGAATTTTCTGATATAGTCTGAGAAGAATGGGTTTTAGTTCTTCTCTGAATATTTGGTAAAATTACCCTGTGAAGCCGTCTGGCCCTGGGCTTTTGTTTGCTGGAAGCTTTTTGATGACTGCTTAAATATCTTCCATAGATATCAGTTTGTTCAGATATTGTGAATCTTCCTGTGTGAGATTGAAAAGTTGTGTTTTTCTAGGAATCTGTCCATTTCCTCTAGGTTGTGAAATTTGTTAGAAGAGAGTTTTTCTTAATATGTTTAACAATCCTTTGTATTTCTGTGAGGTCTGTAGTTATTTCACCTCTCTCATTTCTGACTTTGTTTATTTGGGTCCTCTCTCTTTGCTTATTGGTGAGTGAGCCTGGCTAGAGGTTCATCAATCTTGTTTATTCTCTTGAAGAACCAGCTTTCTGTTTTGTTGATTTTTTAAAATCATTTTTTTGGTCACTGTGTCATTCATTTCTGCTCTGATCTTTATTATTTCCTTCTTTCTGCTCACAGTGGGCTTTTCTTGTTGCTCTCTTTCTAATTCTTTTGAGTTGTTGAGTTAGGTTATTCATTACCATTTTTTCCAGTTTTTTTTTGGGTAAGCCTGTAGAGCTATAAACTTCCCTCTCAGCACTGCTTGCATTGTGTCCCATAGCATTTGTGTTGTTGTGTTTTTATTGTCATTATTCTCCAAAATATTTTTAATTTCTTCTTTTACCACATTTATAACCCAATCATCGTTTAGTAACATACTATTCAACTTCCAATGTTTGAAGTTTTTGAAATGTTTTTATTGTAGTTTATTTCTAATCTTATGCCATTGTGGTCTCAGAAAATGCTTGATATGATTTCAATCTTTTTGAATTTGGGGAGACTTTGCTTGTGGCCCAATGTGTAGACTATTTTTGAGAATGTCCCTTGTGCACTTGAGAAGAATGTATATTCTGTAGATTTGGGGTGAAATGCTCTGAAGGTGTCAAGTAGGTCCATCTGATCTAGTGAGTCATTTAGAATCGCTGTTTCTTTACTGATGTTTTTGTCTAGAGGATTTGTCCAAAAATGTCAGTGGTGTACTAAAATCCCCTACTATGATTGTATTGTAGTCGATCTCTCTATTCATGTCCTTCAGGAGTTTTTTTTATGTATTTAGGGGCTCCTGTATTAGGTGCATATATGTTTTCCAGAGTTGTATCCTCTTGATGAATTGCTCCTTTTAGTATTATGTAGTGGCCTTCCTTATCTCTTGCTGTAGCCTTTACTTTGAGGTCTATTTTATCAGATATATATATTGCTACCTTAGCTTTTTTCTCATTTCTGTTTTCCTGTAAAATGTTTTTCCATCCCTTAACTCTCAGTCTGTGTGAATCCTTTTTTCTCAGGTGGTTCTCATGTAGACAACAAATGTATGGGTCCTGTTTTCTTATGCATTCAGCTACCCTATGTCTTTTGATTGGTGCATTTAACTCATTTACCTTTAATGAATTATTGACAAGTTCATGGTTGTTGTCATATTTTTCCTTAGTGTTTTTTTTCTTTTCTCTTTCTTCTTTTTACAGCAGTCTCTTTAGCATATCTTGCATTAATGCTTGGTAGTGATAAACTCTCTTAGTCTTTTCTTATCTGTAAAGCTCCTGATTCCACTTTCAATTTTGAATGATAGCCTTGCTGGGTACAGTATTCTTGGGTTCACACCCTTGTTTTGCATCACTTTATATATTTCATTCCATTCCCTTCTGGCCTTGTGTGTTTCTGTTGAGAAGTCAGTTGACATTCTAATAGTAGATCCCTTGTAGGTAACTTTCTGTCTCTCTCTGGCTGACTTTAAGATTCATACTTTGTCGTCAGTGTTCATCAATTTAATTATGATGTATCTTGGTCTTGGTTTCTTGGGGTGCAGCTTGTGTGGGACTCTGTGTACTTCTTGGACTTGCATATTTTTTTCCTTGCCAATATCAGGGAAATTTTCTGTCATTATTTCTTCAAATAGGTTTTCTATTCCTTGCTTTTCTTCCACTCCTGCTATCCCAATTAAGCATATGTTGTCTCGTTTTGTGCTGTCCCAAAGCTCCCTTAGCTTCTCTTCTTGTTTTTTAATTTTTTTTTCCAGTTGTTGCTGTGTTTGTGTGTTTTTTCCTACCTTGTCTTCTAATTCACTGATGCGGTCCTCAGCCTCATCTAGTCTACTGTTTAGGCCTTCCATTGTCTTCCTTATTGCAGCTATGTCTTTTTCATCTCTTCTTAATTTCATTTCATGTTGGTGACATCCTCATTCAGCTCCTTATAGTTCTCATTGAGTTGTGAGATGTTGCCATTGAGTTGTGTGTATTTGTCTTCTATCCATTTAAACATCCTTAAAACCATTACTCTGAATTATTTATCTTAAAGACTGGTGATTCCTTGTTTTATTTTCTTTGGGGCTTGCTTTTACATCTTCCCATGTTTTCCTGTAATGTTTTAATTGTAGATCCAATTGCTTTACTACCCAAGTTTTTGTTGTTGTTGTTGTTGTTGGGGGATTGTGCTACTGATGTATTTTCTCAATTCTCTTGTGTTTATTAATTTATTGTAGTTTCCTACTTGAGCTATTTGGGTTCTCTTGATGTAGATATGTGAACTTGAGCAGCCTAAATGTTGTGTCTAGATGTTGGCAGCTGTGTAGAGGAATGTCCCTATTTTTGCTGTTTTGCATCCTTAATTGAGATTACTTGTGCCCAGCGGGGATACACAGTGGCACCAAGGAATCTTCTGTCAGGGTGATGTGTTTCAGGGGCCTACATCCTGGAAAGGCATGGCTGTGGTGTCCATAGTTAAAAAATCACACCCTTGGGGGCTCCCAGTGGCTCCTAGGCATTGTAAAGGGGTGGACCACCAGGAAGGTGCTGCTGAAAATCCGCATTGGGTGGTGGCTTCGAGGGCACACTGCAAACGCAGGTGACCTGGGAGGTCCACAAACCAGATAGGATGGCATGCCTCAGTCAGGGCGACCAGAACATGCAAACACAGGGCCTAGGGCACTTCGCAAACTGGCATGTAAACTGGCTGGAAGGCATGCTGCAGACTGTGAAACTTGCAGTTGGGGAGTAGTGTGTAGTCGCAGCTGAATCCCTGGCACAGCTGAAACCATTGTGCAAGCACACGATGAGCGTACACTCGGTGACCCATGCACACTTGGTGACCCTGGCTATCGTAAGCCCAGACCAGTGTGTCACTGCTGGCGCAGCTGCACCGATATTGCTGTGGAGGGGGAGTTTGCACTCACTGCTTTGGAGGTCGAGGTCCCATGGTCCACAGGAATGCAGGGTCTGCAGGTTTTCGGGACTCTGGCTGGAGTGGCTGTTAAGTTGCAGAGCAGCTCCAATGCCTGTCTGGCTGGCAATGTTGGTGAGTTCCTAAAGAATTGCCTTTTTTTCCTTCAAGATGGCCTGAGCTCCATGCCCGATTCCCACAGTCTGGGGAGGGAAAGCCACACTGGCAGTCTCTCCTTGTCCAGGAGAGCCTGGACTGCCAGACCCCACTGCTCCCGTGAGATTCAACTGTCCCTCACTCAATTACACACCCACCACACACACCCATACAGTTTCCTTTTTGTCCCCTCACTCACTTTCTTTCCCTCAGCTCCGTCCAGCCAGCCACCATCATCCTCCCACCCTTCTAACTATCTTGTTTATCCTTTCAAAGAACCAGCTCTTGGTTTTGTTGATCTTTTTATTTATTTATTTTTGTTTGTCTCTATTTCATTTATTTCTGCTCTGATTTTATTTCCTTCCTTCTGCTTCAGCTGGGCTTTTCTTGTTGCTCTATTTCTAATTCTTTGAATTGTAGGGTTAGGTAATTTATTACCATTGTTTCTTGTGTGTGTTTTTTTTTTCGGGGGGGGGGTTGTAGGCTTATAGAGCTATGAACTTCCCTCTCAAGACTGCTTTCATTGTGACACAGATTTTGGATTGTTGTTTTTTCATTATCATTTGTTGCCATGATGCTTTTTATTTCTTCTTTGATCTCTGTGGTAACACAATCATTGTTTAATAGCATGCCAATTAGCCTCCAGGTATTTGACTTTTTATCATAGTTGATTTCTAGTTTTATGCCACAGTAATCTGAGAAAATGATTGATATGTTTTATATCTTCTTGAATTTGAAGAGAATTTGCCTGTGACACTACATATGGTCTATCTTTGAAAATGACCCATGTGCACTCGAGAAGAATATATATTCTGTGGCTTTAAGGTGAAATGTTCTGAAGATGTCAATTAATTCCAACAGATCTATTGAGTCACTTGTGATTGATGTTTCTTTTCTGATTTTTTGTTTAGAGGATTTGTCCAA
This sequence comes from Lasiurus cinereus, assembly GCA_011751065.1. Lineage (NCBI taxonomy): Eukaryota > Metazoa > Chordata > Mammalia > Chiroptera > Vespertilionidae > Lasiurus > Lasiurus cinereus. The sequence goes on from JAAGEH010000037.1 coordinate 2,388,915, forward strand.
TGATGATAGTGGGGTATTAAAGCCCTTTACTATGACAGTATTGCTGCCAATCTCTCCTTTGATATCTCCCACAAGGTTTGTTATGTATTTGGGTGTTCCAGTGTTGGGTACGTATATGTTTTTCAGGGTTATTTCTTCTTGTTGGATTGTTCCCTTTAGTATTACGTAGTGGCCTTCCTTATATCTTATTATGTCCTTCACTTTCAGATCTAATTTGTTAGATATAAGTATTGCGACCCCAGGTTTTTTTCATTTCAATTCACCTGAAAAACCTTTTTCCATCCCTTCACCATCAATCTCTGTAAGTGCTTTTTTTCTGAGATGTGATTCCTGTGGATAGCAGACATATGGATCATGTTTTGTTTTTTTATCCACTCAGCTAGGCTATGTCTTTTGATTGTGGCATTTAATCCATTTACAATTAAAGTTATTCTTGATAGGAACTCGTTTGTGCCATTTTTTATTCTTTATGCCTGTGCTCCTTCTTTGCTTCCTATTTCATCTTTTTATAGCAGACCCTTTAGCAATTTTTGCATTGCTTGTTTGGTTTTAATAAACTCCCTTAGTCCTTTTTTTTTATCTGCAAAGCTTCTGATTTCACCCTCAATTTTGATTGATAGGATTACTGGGTACAGTATTCTTGGATTTTGTCCCTTACTTTGCATATTTTTGTATATTTCATTCCATTCCTTTGTGGCCTGATGTTTTTCTATTGAGAAATCAGTCTCTAGTCAGATGGGGGATCCTTTGTAGGTAACTTTCTGTCTCTCTCTGGCTACTTTTAATATTCTTACTTTGTCGTTGGTGCTTGCCAGTTTAATTATAATGTGCATTGTTGTTGGTCTTTTGGGGTTCATTTTGTTTGGAACTCTGTGAGCTTCCTGAATTTGTGTGGTTTTTCTTCCCTATATCAGGGAAGTTTCCTGTCATTATTTCTTCATACAGGTTTTCTATTCATTGCTCAGTTTCCTCTCCTGGCATTTTTATTATGCAGATGTTCTTTTGTTTGATGTTGTCCCAAAGTTTCCTTAGGCTCTCCTCCTGTATTTTAGGTTTTTTTTTTAGATGTTCCTCTGCTTGGGTATTTTTTTTTTACCTTGTCTTCTAGCTCACTGATGTATTCCTCTGCTTCTTCTAGTGTACTTTGATGCTTTCTATTGAATTCTTTATAGCAACAATGTAATTTTTTATTTCTTCTTGGTTCTTACACATATTGTTGAATGTCTTCCATTCTTTTCAGAGATCTTATGATCATTTCTTCAAATTCTTTCTCTGACATATTGCTTACCTCTATTTCATTTATAGTACTTCCTTTACTGGTGATGCCTCCTTGTCTTTCAAATGTGGAATGTTTCTTTGTCTCCCCATGATTTCTCTTCTCCAGGTATCTGGTTATGTAGCTCTATCTCTCCTTTTCCTAGGTGACATCTAACCTTTCTGTAGTAAGGTGCAGAGCTCACCCAAGTCCACGTATTTGTGCTGCTTGAGATCTGGTGTTCCCAGGTTTGCATCTGATTCCTGGGTATTGTGGTTTTAGAGTCTTGGGATGTATAGGCTTCTGATAACAGCCAGTCTCCCCTTCAAGATCTAGATTTTTTATTATTGGTGGAAGACTGGAAGCAGACATATTTGGAAATTTTTTGGGCCTCAGGGTTTTGAAATTTATTATGAATAATGTTAAAGATATGTTATAGTTGAGAATATTGTAATGAATGATGTAACCACCATATATCACTAATAATTGTCAATACCCCTAGACTTTGTATTTCATAGAGAATGAAGGGAATGTGAACCCTAGGTTAGACTGTCTTTCAGAGTTCTGACATTTTGATACCCCTGAAATCAGAAAACTGATTTTAGTCTGATCCAGAAATAGGAAGCATCTCCAGGTTTTACATACTGAAGAACATAGGTGAGAGAGAAAGGGGGGAATGATAACTTTTAAAATTGTAAAAAACAAATTGCCATCCAGATGGTGTGGCTTAGTGGTTGAGGGTTTAGCTATGAACCACAAGATCACTATTGGATTCCTAGTCATGGCACATGCCAGGGTTGTGGGCTCAATCCCCAGTTGGGGGCATGCAGGAGGTAGCCAATCAATGATTCTTTCTCATCATTGGTGTTTCTCTCTCTCCCTCTTCCTTTCTCTCTGAAATCAATAAAATGTTTTAAAAATTTTATTTTTACCATGGATAATTAGAAAACTCTGAGCTGATGTGAGCACAACCCTCCAGAGGTTATGGGGTGAGAATACTATGATTAACTTCTTTCTCTCTGCAGTTTTCATCTCAGTTTATTAATTCTATTTGTGGCATTTTCTTTTTCTTTTTGTTGGAACACGAATTCACTGTTATATTTTATCCTTGAAATCCATGGGAAAAATAATCTTACATTGCCAACAGTTGTTTTTCACTTGCCTTCTTTTGCAATGCATTGACTTTTTAAAGTTCAAGTTATGTTTCTTGAAAGATAAAAGATCTTTATAGTTTAATGTTGCTTCATAGAATAAATGTCAAGTTTAACTTTGTACCATCTTCACTGCTCTTATCTCTGAGCATTAATTGCACTAGAGATAAAAAGTGTGTGTGTGTGTGTGTGCGTTGGGGGGATTTGTGTGTGTAAGGGTGATCAGGAGATTCTGGGATAGGTTGAGTGAGAAGGGTGAATACTTAAAAAAAATGTTTCCATTCTTTTGGTGAGTAATTGTTGCCAATAAGAGATAATTTTACAGTGGTACTTCGAGATACGAGTTTAATTCATTCCGTAACCTGGAGGCATGGGAAACTATGAAACGCTCGAGTCTAGGTAAACTGGTGGGTCATGTGCAGCCGGCCGATCCGCGCGATTACTCCTATCTCAACTGTTGCTTGTATTTCAAAGCAAAAATTGCTTGCTCAATGGCTTGTATCTCAAAAATCTCATATGTTAGGGCACTCGTATCTCGAGGTACCACTGTATTTCAAAATAGCTAGTTTGACACAAAGAACTCTGTAGTGTGGTTATATCTGCAAAGCTCATGCTCATTTGCCACAAACTGACCTTGGGGTTAGTGGTGTGGAGGCCAGGGCAGAGTTCCAGAAACTGCACATATGTGGAGCTTGATTTGAGCATATAGTAATTTTTCACTTATTTTCTGATAGTACGTCAACTATTTGCCCTGCACTTATACTTAATGAGGTCATCTGAAGATGTTTTAAATCCTTCCTGACACGTTGTCAGGGAGCTGCACCTGGCTTTGATAAACTAAGGAGTAATGTGATTAAAAACAAACAAACAAAAAAACACCCTCAGTCAGAAGATAGTGAGCACAAAAAAGCCTTCCTCCCAGAACAGCATAAGAAAGAGAATTGCACATTGAGAAACCTCAAGGAAGTTAACACACTATCTTTGATTGCTACTTAGTGATAGTGATGCTTCTCATTGAGACAACAGGCATGAAAGGTCAAACTTAAAGAATATGACTTTCCCATGAGGAAAGCCTGTCCAACCCTAGATGGACAACATTCATTCATTACTTTAAATTATGTGTTGAGTGCCTAACCTGTGCTAAGCAGTGTACTGTGTGTAAGTGGTACAGATGTGAATAATATCTAACTTTCATATATCTATACATGATCTGTTCTAAGTGCTTTATGTATAATCATTCATATTTGTATTTTTATAAAAATAATTGTTTTTTTATTTTATTTTTATTTTTTATTAATGTATTACATGAATACATATCTTTCCATTGTCCCCACCTTTCCCAGGCATACCCTAAACCCTAGTGTCTTGTGTTCATTAGATATGATTACAGTGGTACCTCGAGATACAAGTGCCCTAACATACGAGATTTTTGAGATACGAGCCATGGAGAGAGCAATTTTTGCTTTGAAATACGAGCAATATTTGAGATAGGAGTAATCGTGCGTATCGGCCAGCTACACACGACCCACCAGTTTACCTTGACTTGAGTGTCTCATAGTTTCCCATGCCTCAAGGTTACAGAACGAATTAAACTCGTATCTCAAGGTACCACTGTATATGCATGCATAAAAGTCCTTTGGTGGATCTGTTATCTACCTGACCTCTCCTTAATCTTCCTGCTGTAATTTGACATTCTGTTTGATGCTTTACTGCCCCTGTATCTATCTTTTTGTTCATCAGTTTATAATGCTATTTATTATCCACAAATAAGTGAGATAATGTGGTGTTTCTCCTTCATTGACTGGCTTATTTCACTTAGCATAATGCTTTCCAGTTCCATCCAGGTTGCTGCAAAAGGTAAGAATTCCTTCATTTTTATGGCGGCATAGAATTCCATTGTGTAGATGTACCAGTTTTCTAATCCTCTCATCTGCTGAATGGCACCTAGCCTGTTTCCAAATTGCAGCTATTGTAAATTGTGCCACTATGAACATAGGGGTGCATTAATCCTTTCTGATTGGTGTTTCTAGTTTCTTAGGATGTATTCCTAAAGAGTGGGATTGCTGGGTCAAATGGGAGTTCCATTTATATTTTTTGAGGAAATCCCATACTGTTCTTTACAGTGGCTGCACCAGTCTGCATTGCCACCAGAAGTGCACGAGGGTTCCTTTTTCTCTGCATCCTCGCTAATGATTGCCATTCTGACAGGTGTGAGATGGTATTGCATTATCGTTTTGATTTGCATCTCTTGGATAATTAGTGACTTTGAGCATGTTTTCATGTGTCTCTAGACCTTCCTACTGTCATCTTTCGAAAAGGTTTTATTTAGGTCCTTTGTCCATTTTTTATTGGATCATTTATCTTCCTTTTATTAAGTTGTATAAGTTGGCTGTAGATATTGGGGATTAAACGTTTATCAGTGATAAAATTTGCAAATATGTTCTCCCATACAGTGGTCTTACTTGTTGTTTTGTTGATCGTTTCTTTTGCTGTGCAAAAGCTTTTTTATTTTGATGTAGTCCCATTTGTTTATTTTCTCTTTAGCTTACAATACCCTTGGAGAAGTATCAGTGAAGAAGTTCTTTCAGCATATGTCTGAGATTGTGCTGCCTGTGGATATCTCTAGTATTTTTATGGTTTCCTGTCTAATGTTTATGTCCCATATCCATTTTGGGTTTATTTTTGTGTCTGGTGAAAGCTGGTAGTCTACTTTCATTTTTTTTTACATGTATCTGTCCAATTTTTCCAACACCATTTATTGAAGAGGCTTTCTTGGCTCCATTGTATGTTCATGCCTCTTTTGTCAAACATAAATTGAGTATAGTGGTTCGGATCAATAAATGGGTTCTCTAATCTACTCCATTCGTCTATGTGTTTCTTTGCGTGCCAGTACCAGGCTGTTTTGAGAACACTGGCTTTGCAATACAGCTTGACATATGGTATTGAGACTGCACCTATTTTGTTCTTCTTTCTGAGGATTGCTGTGCCTATTCAGGATCATTTTTTTTATTCCAGATGAATTTTTGGAGAGTTCTCTCAAGGTCTGTGAAATCTGTCATTGGTATTTTAATGGGTAGTGCATTGAATCTATAGATTGCTTTGGGTAGTATGGACATTTTAATGATGTTGATTTTCCTAATCCATGAGCACGGTATGCTCTTCCATCTGTTAACATCTTCCTCTACCTCCTTTTTCAGTGTCCTGTAGTATTCTGCGTATAGGTGTTTTACCTCTTTAGATAGGGTTATTCCTAGGTATCTTAATTTTTTTGGTGCGATGGTAAATGGGATTGCTTTTTTAGTTTCTCTTTCTGTAATTTCACTATTAGTGTATAGAAATGCCACAGACATCTTAGCATTAATTTTTATCCTGCTACATTGCCAAATTCATTAATTAAGTCAATTAGTTTTGGAATGGAGTCCTTTGGGTTTTTTATGCACAATATCATGTCATCTGCAAATAAGGACAGCTTTACTTCTTCTTTTCCAATTTGGATGCCTTTTATTTCTTCTTCTTGTCTAATTGCAATGGCTAATACTTCCAGTACTATGTTGAACAGGAGTGGTGAGAGTAGGCATCCGTGTCTTATTCCTGTTCTTAGGGGAAATCGTTTTAGTTTTTGCCCATTGAGTATGATGTTAGCTGTGGGTTTATCATATATGGATTTTTTGATGTTGAGGTATGATCCTTTTATTCCCACCTTGCTGAGAGTTTTTATCAAGAAAGGGTGTTACATTTTGTCAAAAGCTTTTTCTGCATCAATTGATATGACTATGTGATTTTTATCTCTCAATTTGTTTATGTGATGTATCACATTTATTGATTTGTGGATATTGTACCATCCCTGCATTCCTGGGATGAATCCTGCTTAGTCATGGTGTATGATCTTTCTGATGTATTGCTGGATCCGGTTTGCTAGAATTTTGTTGAGGATTTTGGCATCTATGTTCATGAGAGATATTGGCCTATAATTCTCTTTCATTGTATTGTCTTTATCTGGTTTTGGTATTAGGGTGATGCTGGCTTCATAGGAGGTGTTTGGTAGTGTTCCTTCTTTTTGAATGTTTTTGAATAGTCTGAGGAGGATAGGTTTTAATTCTTCCTTGAATGTTTGGTAAAACTCTCCTGTGTACCCATTTGGTCCTGGGCTCTTGTTTGCTGGAAGCTTTTTGATGACTGCTTCAATTTCTTCTATAGATATTGACCTATTGAGATGTGTAGATTCTTCCAGATTGAGTTTTGGAAGCTTATATTTTTCTAGGAATATGTCCATTTCCTACACGTTGTCCAGTTTGTTGGAATAGAGTTGTTCATAGTATTTTTTTTAACAATCCTTTGTATTTTGGAGAGGTCTGTTGTTATTCTCCTTTTTTTGTTTATTTGGGTCTACTCTCTTTGCTTCTTGGTGAGTCATAGTAGAGGTACTTCGATCTCCTTTTTCTTTTCAAGGAACCAGCTCTTGGTTTTGTTGATCTTTTCAATTGTTTCTTTGGTCTCTATTTTGTTTATCTCCGTTCTGATTTTTATCATTTCCTTCCTTCTGCTTACAGTGGGCATTTCTTGTTGCTCTCTTTCTAGCTCTCTGAGTTGTAGGGTTAGGTAACTTATTATTATTGTTTCTTGTGTTTTTTTTTCAGTATGCTTGTAGAGCTATGAACTTCCCTCTCAAGACTGCTTTCACTGTGTCTGATAAATTCTATATTGTTGTGTTGTCATTGGCATTTGTTGCCATGATGTTTTTTATTTCTTCCTTGTCTCTCTGGTTACCCAGTTATTGTTTAATAGCAGGCTGTTTAGTCTGAATGGTTTGATTTCTTTGTATTTTTTTTATTGTAATTGATTTCCATTTTTATGCCACTCTGGTCTGAGAAAATGCTTGATATGATTTCTATATTCTTGAATTTAAAGAAACTTTTCCTATGTCCCAACATATAATCTATGTTTGAAAATGATCCATGTGCACTGGAGAAGAATATATATTCTGTAGCTTTGGGATGAAATGTTCTGAAGTTGTCAATTAATTGCATGTGGTCTAGGGAGTCATTTAGGATTGATGTTTCTTTGCTGATTTTTTGTTTAGAGGATTTGTCCAATGGTGACAGTGGTGTATTAAAGTCTCCTACTCTGATTGTATTAATGTCATTCTCTCCCTTGATATCTTCCAGGATTTTTTTAATGTATTTAGATGCTACTATATTGAGTGCATATATGTTTACCAGAGTTATTTCTTCTTGTTGGATTGCTCCTTTTAGTATTATAAAGTTGCCTTCCTTAGCTCTTGTTATATCTTTCACTTTGAGATCTAATTTGTCAGATATTAGTATTACAACCCCAGCTTTATTTCATTTCCATTTGCCTGAAAAACCATCTTCCATCCCTTCACTCTCAGTCTGTGTGCATCTCTTTTTATGAGGTGGGTTTCTTGTAGACAGAAAATATATGGGTTATGTTTTCTTATCCAATCCAGTACCCTAGGTTTTTTGATTAGTGTACTTAATCCATTTATATTTAAAGTTATTATTGATAGGTACTTATCTGTCGCCATTTTTATTTTTTACCCCTGTGTTCCTTCTTCACTTCTTCTTTTTTTTTTTTTCCAGAAGACCCTTTAACACTTCTTGCATTGCTGGTTTGGTGGTAATAAATTCCCTTAGTTCTTTTCTGTCTGTGAAGCTCCTGAATTGACCCTCAATTTTTTAAAAAATTAGATCTTTATTATTCACATTATTGCATTTGTTTCTCTTTTCTTCCCCTCCATAGCTCCCCTCCATCCGGCTCCCACACCTCCCTCTACCTTTATTCCCGCCCCCCATTGACATCATCCATAGGTGTATGATTTTTGTCCATCTTTCCCTGCACCTCCCTCACACATTTCTCTGAGAATTATTAGTCCACTCCCTTTCTGTGCTCTTGATAATATTATATTCACCAGTTTTTTCTGTTAATCAAATTTTTAATTCACCAAATTTTTAGATTCACTTGTTGAAGGATATGTATTTGTTGTTCAATTTTTTTTTGTTTTACATTTTTCTTCTTCCTCTTCTTAAAGAATAACTTTCAGCATTTCATGTAATACTACGTTGGAGTTCATGAACACTTTTAGCTTTTTTTTATTATTTTTATTGTGTTACATGTATACATATCTTCCCATTGCTCCCCCCCCAGGCATACCCTAACCCCCCAGTGTTTTGTGTTGTTTGGATATGCTTATATGCAAGCATAAGAGTCCTTTTTTATTCTTTCTAAATATATTTTTTTTGATTTTTTACAGAGAGGAAGGGAGAGGGATAGAGAGTCAGAAACATCAATGAAAGAGAGACATCGATCAGCTGCCTCCTGCACGCCCCCCACTGAGGATGAGCCTACAGACAAGGTACATGCCCTTGACCAGAATCGAACCTGGGATCTTCAATCCACAGGCTGACAGTCTATCCACTGAGCCAAACCAATTTCGGCTGCATACAAGTCCTTTGGTTGATCTCTTATCTACGCTACCTCTCCTTAAACTTCCTGCTGTAATTTGACAGTCTAATGCTTTACTGCCTCTGTATCTATGCTGTTGTTCATCAGTTTATAATGTTCTTTGTCATCCACAAATGAGTGATATCATGTGGTGTTTCACATTCACTGACTCTCTTATTTCATTTACCATGAGGATCTCCAGTTCCATCCAGGTTGCTTCAAATAGTAAGAATTCCTTCTTCTTAATGGCAGTGTAGAATTCCATAGTGTTGATGTACCATAGTTTTCTGATCCATTCATCTGCTGACTGGCACCTAGGCTGTTTCCAAATTGTAGCTATTGTAAATTGTGCTGCTGTGAACATAGTGGTGCATAAATCCTTTCAGATTGGTGGCTCTAGTTTCTTAAGATATATTCCTAAGAGTGGGATTGCTGGGTCAAATGGGAGTTCCATTTTTAGTTTTTTGAGGAAACTCCCTGCTGTTGTCCACAGTGGCTGCACAAGCCAGCATTTCTACCAGCAGTGCACTGGGGTTCCTTTTTTCTCCACATCCTCACCAACACTTGTTTTTTGTTGATTTGTTAATGATTGCCATTCTGACAAGTGTGAAATGGTATCATATTATTGTTTTGATTTGCATCTGTCAGATAACTAGTGACTTTGAGAAAGTTTTTATATGTCTCTTAGGCTTCCGTCTTCTTTCAAAAAGATTCTATTTAGGTCCTTTGCCCATTTTTTTATTTGATTATTTATCTTAGTTTTACTAAGTTGTATAAGTTGGCTGTAGATGTTGGAGATTAAACCTTTATCAGTGATAACATTTGCAAATATGTTCTCCCAAACATTGGGCTTTCTTGTTGTTTTGTTGATGGTTACTTTTGCTGTGCAAAAGCTTTTTATATCAATGTAGTCCCATTTGTTTATTTTTTCTTTAGCTTCTATTGTCCTTGGAGCAGTATCAGTGAAGAAGTTCTTTCAGCATAAATCTGAGATTGTGCTGCCTTTGGATTCCTCTAGTATTTTTATGGTTTCCCATCTAATGTTTAAGTCCTGTAGCAATTTTGAGTTTCTTTTGGTGTTTGGTGTAAGTTGGAGGTCCAGTTTCATTTTTTTGCATGTATCTGTCCAATTTTCCCAACACTATTTATTGAAGAGGTTGTCTTGGCTCCATTGTATGTTCATGCCTCTTTTGTCAAATATTAATTAAGCATAGTGGTTTGGGTGGATATCTGGATTCTCTATTCTATTCCATTTGTCTGTATGTCTCTTCTTGTGCCAGTACTAGGCTGTTTTGAGAACAGTTGCTTTGTAATATAGCTTGAAATGTGGCATTGAGATCCCACCTACTTTATTCTTCTTTCTCAGGATTGCTGTGGCTATTCGTGGTCTTTTTTTTGTTGTTGTTGTTCCTGATGAGTCTTTGAAGAGTTCTTTCTAGGTCTGTGAAATACGTTGATGGTATTTTAATGGGTAGTGCATTGAATCCATAGATTGCTTTGGGTAGTAGGGACATTTTAGTGATGCTGATTCTCCCAATCCATGAGCATGGTATGATCTTCCATCTGTTTACATTTTCCTCAATCTCTTTTTTCAGCATCCTGTAGTTTTCTGCATATAGGTTTTTTACCTCCTTAGTTAAGTGTATTCCTAGGTATCTTAATTTTTTTGGTGCGATGATAAATGGGATTGCATTTTTAGTCTCTCTTACTGTAATTTCACTATTAGTGTATAGCAATGTCATAGATTTCTTGGCATTAATTTTGTATCCTGCTACATTGCCGAATTCATTTACTAAGTCAATTAGTTTTGGGATGAAGTCCTTTGGGATTTTATGTATAGTATTATGTCATCTGCAAATAATGACACCTTTACTTCTTTTCTAATTTGGATGCCTTTTATTTCTTCTTCTTGTGTAATTGCAATGGCTAATACTTCCAGTACTATATCAAACAGGAGAGGTGAGAGTGGGCATCCCTGTCTTGTTCCTGTTCTTAGGTGAAATCGTTTTAGTTTTTGCCCATTGAGCATGATGTTAGCTGTGGGTTTATCATATATGGCTTTTATTATGTTGAGGTCAGATCCTTCTGTTCCCACCTTGCTGAGAGTTTTTTTTTTAATCAAGAAAGGGTGTTGGATTTTGTCAAATGCTTTTTCTGCATCAATTGATATGACTATGTGATTTTTATCTTTCAATTTGTTTATGTGATGTATCATGTTTATTGATTTGCGGATATTGTACCATCCTTGTATTCCTGGGATGAATCCTACTTGGTCATGGTGTATGATCTTTCTATGTACTACTGGATCCGATTTGCTAGAGCTTTGTTGAGGATTTTGGCATCTATGTTCATGATAGATATTGGCCTATCACTCTCTTTCCTTGTATTGTCTTTATCTCGTCTTAGTTTTAGGGTGATGCTGGATTCATACAAGCTGTTTAGAACTGTTCCCTCCTCTTCAAATTTTTTGAATAGTCTGAGGAGAATAGGTTTTAATTTTTCCTTGAATGTTTGGTAAAACTCTCCTGTGTAGCCATCTGGTCCTGGACTTTTGTTTGCTGAAAGTTTTCTGATGACTGCTTTAATTTCTTCCATAGTTATTTTACTATTGAGCTGTTTAGATTCTTCCTCATTTTGCTTTTGAAGGTTATATTTTTCTAGAAATACGTCCATTTCTTGCAGGTTGTCCAATTTGTTGGAATAGAGTTGTTCATAGTATTTTTTTTAAAACAATCCTTTCTATTTTGGTGGGGTCTGTTGTTATTTCTCCTCTTTCATTTCTGATTTTGTTTATTTGGGTCTTCTCTCTTTGCTTCTTGGTGAGTCTGGCTAGAGGTCTATTAATCTTGTTTATCCTTTCAGAGAACCAGCTCTTGGTTTTGTTGATCTTTTTAATTTTCTTTGGTATCCAAGTTGTTTATTTCTGCTCTGATCTTTATTATTTCCTTCCTTCTGCATTCATTGTGCTTGTCTTGTTGCTCTCTTTCTAGCTCTTCAAGTAGTAGGGTTAGGAAATTTGTTACCAGTGTTTCCTATATTTTGCAGTAGGCTTGTAGAGCTATGAACTTCCCTTTCAAGTTGCTTTCACTGTATTCCATAAATATTGTATTGTTGTGTTGTCACTGTCATTTGTTGCTATGATGTTTTTTATTTCTTCCTTGAGCTCTATGGTACCCAGTCATTGTTTAACAGCATGCTGTTTAGTCTCCATGTGTTCGATTTCTTTGTATTGTTTTTATTCTAGTTTATTTCCAGTTTTTTGCCACTGTGGTCTGAGAAAATGCTAGATATGATTTCTATCTTTTTGAATTTGAAGAGACTTTTTCTATGACCCAACATATGGTCTATCTTTGAAAATAACCCATGTACACTTGAGAAGAATGTTTATTTTATTGCTTTGTGATGAAATGTTCTGAAGATTTCAATTAATTCCATCTGGTCTAGTGAGTCATTTAGGATTGATGTTTCTTTCCTGATTTTTTGTTTAGAGGATTTGTCCAGTGATGACAGTGGGGTATTATAGTCTCTTACTATGATTGTGTTACTGTCAATCTCTCCTTTGATATCCTCCAGGAGTTTTTTTAAAAATATATTTTATTGATTTTTAATTGATTTTTTACAGAGAGGAAGGGAAAGGGATAGAGAGTTAGAAACATCGATGAGAGAGAGACATTGATCAGCTGCCTCTTTTTTATTGTGTTACATGTATACATACCTCCCCATTGCCCCCCCTCCCTCCCAGGCATACCCCAACCCCCTAGTGTCTATATTCATTAGTTATGCTTATATGCATAGATACAAATCCTTTGATTGATTTCTTATCTACCCCACCTCTCCTTAATCTTCCTGCTATAATTTCACATTCTGTTTGATGCTTTACTTCCTCTGTATCTATCCTTTTGTTTATCATTTTACAATGTCCTTTATTATCCACAAATTCGTGAGATCATGTGGTACTTCTCCTTCATTGACTGGATCAGCTGCCTCTTGCACGCCCCCTACTAGGGATATGCCTGCAACCAAGTTACATGTCCTTGACTGGAATAGAACCTGGAACCTTTCAGTCCGCAGACCGATGCTCTGTCTACTGAGCCAAATCGGTTTTGGTCTCCAGGATTTTTTTTTATGTATTTAGGTGATCCTATATTGGGTGTGTATATGTTTACCAGAGTTATTTCTTCTTTTTGGATTGTTCCCTTTAGTATTAAGACCTGGCCTTTTTTATCTCTTTTTCTGTCCTTCACTTTGAGATCTAATTTGTCAGATAGAAGTATTGCAACCCTGTTTTTTTTTTTTCATTTCCTTTGCCTGAAATACCATCTTCCATCTCTTCACCCTCAATCTGTGTGCATCTCTTTTTCTGAGGTCGATTTCTTGTAGACAGCAGATATATAGATCATGTTTTCTTATCCAATCGGTTACCCTGTATCTTTTGATTGGAGCATTAAATCCATTTACATTTAAAGTTATTATTGGTATGTACTTATTTGTAGCCATTTTACATCTTTACTCGTGAGTTCCATCTTTGCTTCTTATGTCTTTTTTTTTTACAGCAGATTCTTTAACATTTCTTATATTGCTGGTTTGATGGTAATATATTTCCTTAGTCCTTTTTATCTGTGAAGGTCCTGATTTCACCTTCAATTTTGATTGACAGCCTTGCTAGGTACAATATTCTTGGATTCAGACCCTTCCTTTGCATGACTTGTATATTTCATTCCATTCCCTTCTAGCCTGATGAGTTTCTGTTAAGAAATCAGTAGCTAGTCTGATAGGGGTTCTTTTGTAGGTAACCTTCTGTTTCTCTCTGGCCGCTTTTAAGATTCTTACTTTTTCATTGGTGTTTCCCAATGTAATTATAATATGCTTTGGTTTTGGTCTTCTGGGTTTCATTTTGCTTGGGAGTCTGTGAGCTTCTTGAATTTGTGTTTTTTTTTTCTTTTCTATATCAGGGAAGTTTTCTGTCATTATTTCTTCAAAGAGGTTTTCTATTCCTTGCTCAGTTTCCACTCTTTCTGGAACCCCAATTATGTGGATGTTGATTTGTTTTATCTTATCCCAAAGTTCCCTTAGGCCCTCCTCTTGCTTTTTAATTTTTTTTTCTAGAAGCTGCTGTACTTGGGTATTTTTTTCTACCTTGTGTTGTAGATCTCTGATGTGGTCCTCTGCTTCTTCTAGTCTACTTTTGATGCTTTTTATTGAATTCTTTACAGCAGCAATGTCATTTTTAAATTTTTTTGTATTATTTTTCATTTCCTCTTGGTTCTTCTTCATTTCCTCTTGGTTCTTACTCATATTTTCAAATTGGTCTTCCATTAATTTCAGCCACCTTATTACCATTTCTCTGAAGTCTTTCTTTGGCACGTTGTTTGCTTCTATTTAGTTTACCTCCTTTTCTGGTGATGCCTGTTTTTTTTTTTTTCATATGTGAGCTGTTTCTTCCTCTGCCCATGGCCTTTTATCTTTGGGTGTCTGGTTATGTAGTTCTTTCTCCTGCTTTGATTTAAAGGCACAAAATGGAAGACAACCAGGTACAACGCACAATGCACTGGACAGAAATGTATTCATGATGTTAGTAATCACAAATAAGGTGATCACCAGTGAGAGACAAAATAGGGGAGAAAGAATATTAGAGAAAGGAGGGTAAAAGCAAAGAAATCAGTGCTAAAATGAAATTGGGGGAAGGGTATAAATGAGGGAAAAAGAAGAAGAAAAGAAAAAAATAAAATAAGAAAGAAAAGAAAGAGAATAAGAAAAAAGGGGAACAAATTATATATAAGAGGAGAAAACTCCAATAGAACAGCCTCTAATCACAACAAATGCTGGCAACACACATCTGGAGATTGATACAAACTACAAATAACAACTAATATCAAGGGAGGTGAAGGAACACAGAGGTAAAACCAAACAAAAACAAAGCAAACAAAAAGTAAAATAAAACAAGTAGAATAAGCAAAAACTATCTCACAAAAAAGTGTAAAAAATCAATATAATCAATGTTCAAGCAGATAACAACAAAAGGACATAGAGAATAACAATTTTTTGGATAGTGAAGACAGAGAAGAGAAAGGTGTGTGTATATTTGGAGTAAGGGATTCAAAATTAGATATATAAGTGGGGTTATTTTTTAACCAGGTAAAATGAAAGAATATGGAAAATCTAAGTAGAAAAGGGTAAGAGAAACAAGACAACCAAATTGGAAAAGTTAGGAAGAGAGTGTTGACATAAAGGTAGAGTTGAGATAGAGTAAAATGATGCTAAAGGAAAGATAAAAATAGAATGTAGAACTCTAATCCCAAAGTAAAATAAAGAGAAAATAAAATTACACTTCTTTTTTTTTTTTCAAAAAGGTAAAATTGTAGTAGTAATAACACTGGTTGAAAATAAAAATGTAACAATTAAACAGGTAAAATCAATTGAGAAAAAAGAGAAAAAATAGTTTTTTAATTAAAAGATGAAAAAATTAAAAATTAAAAATAAAAGAATAGAATGGGCAGTAGTGGAGGTCATTCACTTCCTCTATTGTTCTGTTTGGCATGCCTGTTTCCCAGGCGGGACAGTATTGCATTTCCCTGTGTTCCATTGCTGCTCAGTTTTTTAAGCAACTCTGGTTTTTAAGCAGGCAGTGTGTCTTTATCTCTTTATTCTTTTGTAATTATGCAAGAGTCAATTTGTGAGTCATTCCCTGGGTGGCAGTGTTTCGGAATTGACATCTGAGACTAGGGATCCTCCCTAGCCTGTGCTTAGATCCTGCTTTCTCTGTGGTACTCAATACAGGTTTGTGGGAGTGGGTTGCCCCAGAGCTGATTCTTTGATGGTTATTTTGAGCTCTGATTCCCAGCTTCCAAAAAAGCAACTTACCCCTGCAGTCTCTTAGGATGTCCCCAATTGGGTGATCCTATTTATTGTGTTTAGCAATCAGAAGGTAGAGTCTGAAGAGGAAAGAGTGCAGTCTCTGCACTCCCCTTTCCCTGCTCCTGTTCAAGCAGCTGGGACACTTTAGTAACTCCCAGTTTGTCCTTCTGCCTCAGATCAAATGGGTTGCTTTCTAGGGCTCCCCTTTGTTAACAGCTCTGAGGGCCCCCTTCCACATTCAGAGATCACACCTTGCCCCAACATCCACGGATTTCTCTCGGTGCAGCTTTCCCCCAGTCCAGTTTCCATAGTGTGCATGCCTCTCCGTTCTGTGGGACTAGATTTCTCACCTTATCCCAGGCGAAATTTGACCTTTCCGTGTGGCATGTGGAGCTCCTCTTAATCCAAGTGTTTGTGCTGATTGTGGAGCAGGATTCTCGGTCCCCCAGCTGTTCAGTGGGTGCTGCAGCTGTAACTTTTCAGGCTGCTGTAGACATCTACTTTCCCCTGCAAGATGGTGGCTCCGGGACACCAAAACCCCATGGCAGTGAGGATGGCTGGTCAGGGGAGCCCCATCCAGCAGCTCCCCACCTTCTCCTGGAGGGTAACTTTCCCTTAACTTGCCAACAAACTCTCTCAGTTCGACCATCAGCTGTTCTCTGTCTGCTCAGTGACAAGGCTCCAGACACGTCCATCTATTCTGCCACCATTTTCTCTCTCCCTCATATTTGTATTGAACACATTGTGTTCAGCTACATTCTGGGCATTGGGGTTATATGGTTGAACAAAACCAACAACAAAAAATCATATCTTAAAGGAATTCATACTCCAAACCTCATGATACATTTATGAGGTTGATTCTATCTTTAGGCCCATTTTACAGATGAGAAAACAAGACAGACTGACAAATAACCTATTCAAAATCTCACTGGCAGAAAATGTCATAACCAGATTTACCAGCAGGTGGTATTGTTCCCCAAACTGCTTTTTAACTATTTTCTTCTACTAAAGAACAAGTCTTGGCACTCAAGGGGCTATTTGGGGCCAGTGAAAAAAAAATTATCAACTGTAAAATGACCAAAATAGCAGTAGCTGACACGGATTTAGTGCTTACTCTGTTCCAGTCTTTGTGTTAAGAGTTTGACATACTTTGTTTTAGTCTATCCTCCCCAAAATACTAAGGATAGATAACATTATAAATCCCATGTTACACATAAACAAATGTTGGACTTCATATCACATGGCCTTAACTACTGTATTGTAGTGGTCTTTTAAATATATTACCCAAATAGGTCTTTTAAATATATTACCCAAATACATAGTCCCGCTTGAATAATATCAAAGTTGTCACCTCCCCATCCTCAGTCCTTGTTATTACTTACTTTCAAACCACTAATGTATGTAATCTTTGGTAGCTTGTCCAATACCATAGGAGCTATGTGTTGCTCTGAGGGTCTCTGAGAGGCCACCTATTTTAACTACTTGATTTTTTGAGATATTTCCTTCTTGATGTCTTCAGAAGGTCTACTAAGTTTGGTTTGGGGCTGCAGGATGGATTTTGTATGGCATTTCAAAAAAGGTAGTGTCCCTAAACTATTCATCTTCAAACTCATGCAGCTTTAATTTTTTCAGCACGGTAAGTTACTTAACCTTTCTGTGCCTTAGTTTCATGGCACTAAAAACAACTCCTTAGAGGCTTTAAGAAGAGGGAAAAGTCTATGTTAAATAGGGATTAGGAGAACTACATATTTTCTAGTGCCCTGTGTGTGTCTGTGAATGTAAAAATACAGACTCAAATCTCACTGTTCCCAATATTCCTAGTCCAACTGACTACAGTATAAAAAGGTATCCTTGCCATTCATTTAGCCATTATTTCTGATATTCCCTTTAGAAAATGTTATATAATAGAATCACGTAAAACTGAATTTCATATGTATTCTAATAAGAGTTCACTATTAATCACCTTTGTTAAAAAGAATATCAAATAATGATCTGCCACTTACTTACCATGACACAGTTGAACATTAATATGTATTGCTAGATGTTAGCAATTTTATAGAACTTTGCTTAAAATATTTGGAGCTTCACAATCTGTTGTCACAAAAAATATAACAAAGCAAATGTCATGAGAATAGATTATAAAGGAGTCTGAAAGTTCATCTTTAAAAGGAAAACTTATTTCCAGAGTGATCTGCTCCTAATGTGGAATATGAGGCCATAGCTGAGGCTGCTGTGCTTTTAGCAGATGGAATTGATGTGGACTAGAAATTCACAGAGCATTCAAGGCTGACATTTGTCACCTCATCAGATTATTTCCTGGAGAGTTCATTGTCTAATGGCTTTGAACCTGCAAATGTCATATGAGTACACATTGTCTTCTGAGTAAAAAGAACTTTCTGTGTATTGATTTCAATATTATTCTTGTTGGGATATACATGGCTCAGGTAGTTTCATGTTTCCCTGTATTGTATATATGGAGAGATCACAGTCCATCTGTCTATAGATGGATTTGTAAGAATTGAATAAAGGCATGGTTATCCCATATAAAAAGAGCTTATCGGCTCAATTAACGCACTTCCCCTTAACCATGGCAGCATTGCTCCCTCAACAATCAGTTTGGCCTTTGTCCAATTTCACTTTAAAGAAAAAGGATTTGCAAAGTTTCCTTTCACATAAGGCTATGAGATTCCTGATTTTAATATGCCTTATTTCTTCCCTCTCCCCACCCGCTTTGGTCAACAATTTTTTTTTCAAATAATGAAATTCATTCTATATTAAATTTGTCAAAAATCTAAAAGTAAAATTTTATTATAATATATAATAAATATATAAGATATAAGATATAATATACTTTATTATAATATACATATAGCATAGGGCTGTGCTAAGAGAATATTGTGAGTGTTAGTATATTCCCATTATATTAACTTCTTATTGTGCCCAGAAGTGGAAAAAAGCAGAGCCCTTTAGTAGTACAACTCATTTCTTTAACAGCCAAACTTAAAGACAGGTAGTCATAGTCTGAGGGTTAAATTTAACACAATATATTTATATTTTTTAAATAATAGTCAAAATGTTATTTGAGGACTCTTGGACTTTGTGCCAAAGTATCATCCCTATCTCTAACAGAAGAGGACAATATATTTAATATATGTGGCTTAGTACCTATGGCTGATGATGGGCTAATGGACACTAGAAATATGTGGAGGGATATATTTAGATAAGAGAGTCTAGTGATTCATGCTTGCTTGTCACATGATGTTTTATTCAGAGTTACGAATAACCCATAATAAGCACAGTACTATGATTTATAGTTGAACATCAATAAAAAAGAAGACAAATATTAGTACTAAAAAATAAGCAATAACTAGAAGCAATCCAAAAACTACTATAAAAGAATTTTCATCACTCTCCCTTTGTATCTATAGAAAGAAGAGACTTTTAACTCTGTTATTTTTAAACAATAAAAATTAAAACAAAGGCATTGGCAGTAGTACTACACATCGATCTTAAATATGTATAGACTCCCCCTGGAGGTACAGAGCACTTTATATTTTTCAACAGCCACAGATCTTGAATTACCACCTACTTTATGGAAAGCACTGTGCTAAGAGTTATGGGAAGAACAAAAGGGTGTATATGATTAACTCGTTTACATGTAAAATTACATATGCTTTCTTGGCCATATCCCTTTATATTTTTGACAATTCATCAACATGTGACAATCTGAAATATCAAGGCTGCTTAACAGCAACATGATTTCAATATAGAGAGCCAAGTAGTGATGCATATATTCATGAAGTCCAAAGGACACATTTTAAGGCAATAGGACTCCTGTGAAAACTCATCCTCTAGGGCTAAGGACTAGAAGACATCAGAAATACAAATCACTGCACCTTTATAGATGTGTATTTATCAGTTATCAGATCAGGCTTTGAGTCTGAGAAGGAATCCCATGGTGTTTGTCGTATTTTTCAGGTGTCTTGAGAGCTTGTTTGGAGGTTCTAGCAGGGGAGCACAGCTACTCCTATACCCTTGACCAAAGACAAGTCCTCTCTTCTGTGGGAGGAGGTCGTCCTTTTTGACTCAGTGTGGCTTTGGGAGGGAGCACATGAATCCATGAGGGAGGAGGGAGACACCCGCCTAGCCAGCAAGATCAGCCAAATCAAACCTGGCAATCAATGAGGTGACACATGTCATAGCCAGATGGCCCTCACATCCTGTGGCCACATATCTTAATGTTCTAATCTTTTGGAGGATGGACTCTTTTTTTCCTCCAACTTGGTACATGATCTCTCAGTAATACATGGATGGTCAAAACTATTTAGACATAAAGTTTGGAATATTGAAGCAATATGGCATTGTGTATGTGTGTGCATTAAAATTTTTTGAATAGAAAGCATTTGGTTTCTTTAAAGAGTTCTTTTCACTCATTTAAAATATTTTTAAATTTATCTATCTATCTATCTATCTATCTATCTATCTCTATATTGATATATAGATAGACTTTAAATACATTTTATTGATTCCAGAGAGGAAGGGATAGGCAACAAGAGATAGAAACATCAATGAGGAGAATCATTGATCCGCTGCCTCCTGCACGCCCCTCACTAGGGACTAAGCCTGCAACCAAGTCATGTGCCCTGACCAGGAAACGAACTGTGACCTCCTCATTCATATGTTGATGCTCAACCGCCAAGCCACGCAGACCAGGCTAAAAAAAAAAAAAATATATATATATATATATATACTTGTTGATAGTAATTATTGTTGATAGTATTACAAATATCTCCCATTCCCTCCTCTCCCACTCCTGGCAGCCCCTACTCACTCCCCCAGGTTTTCACTACTCCATTGCTCCTGTCTATGGGATATGCATATAAATATATAAGTTTTTTGGTTTATCTCACCTCTTTCTCCCAACCCCATATTGAGGTATGTCAGTCTTTTCTATGCCTCCATGCTTCAGGTCATATTTTTATTTTTATTTTTTAAATTTCTGTATTGACTAAAGTGTTACCTATGTGTCCTTATTCCCCCATTATCCTCAATTTCCCCCCACTCATGCCCTGACCCCCCCTGTTGTCTGTATCAGTTGGTTGGGCTTATATGTATGCATACAAGTCCTTTGGTTGATCTCCCTCCCTTACCCCCACCCTCCCCAACCTTCCCTCTGAAGTTTGATGGTCTGATCTATGTTTCTCTGTCTCTATATCTGTTTTTGTTAATCAGTTTATGTTGTTCATTATATTCCATAAATGAGTGAGATCATGGGATGTTTTTATTTCATTGCCTGGATTATTTCACTTAGCATAATGCTCTCAAGTTCTCCTTTTTTACTGCAACATAGTATTCCATTGTGTAGATGTACCACAGTTTTGTAATCCACTCATCTGCTGATGGGCACTTAGGCTGTTTACAAATCTTACCTATGGTGAATTGTGCTGCTATGAATATAGGAGTACATATATCCTTTCTGATTGGTGTTTCTAGTTTCTTGGGATATATTTCTAGAAGTGGGATCATTGGGTCAAATGGAAGTTCCATTTTTAGTTTTTTGAGGAAGCTCCAAACTGTTCTCCACAGTGGCTATATCAGTCTGCATTTCCTCCAGCACTGCATGTGGGTTCCTTTTTCTCCACACCCTTGCCAGTACTTGTCGTTTGTTGATTTGTTGATAATAGCCATTCTGACAGGTGTGAGATGGTACCACATTGCATCTCTTAGATGATTAGTGACTTTGAACATGTTTTCATATGCCTTTTGGCCTTCTGTCTTCTTTCAAAAATTATCTATTTAGGTCCATTGCCCTTTTTTTATTATATTGTTTTTCTTCCTGTTGTTAAGTTGTTCGAGTTCCCTGTAAATGTTGGAGATTAAACCCTTATCGGTAATAACATTGGTAAATATGTTCTCCCATGAAGTGGGGTTTCTTGCTGTTTTGTTGATAGTTTCTTTTGCTGTGAAAAAGCTTTTGTTTTTATGTAGTCCCACTTGTTTATTTTCTCTTTAGTTTCCATAACCCTAGAAGCAGTATGAGTGAAGAAATTGCTTTGGTATATGTCTGAAATTTTGCTGCCTGTGCATTCCTCTAGTATTTTTTTTTATGGTTTCCCATCTTATGTTTAAGTCCTTTATCCATTTTCAGTTTAACTTTGTGTATGGTATAAGTTGGTGGTCTAGTTTCATTTTTTTTTCTTTTTTTACATTTATCTGTCAAATTTTCCAAACACCATGTATTGAAGAGACTGTCTTGATTCCATTTTATGTTCATGTCTCCTTTGTGGAATATCAGTTGAGCAGAGTGTCTTGGGTTAATTTCTGGATTCTCTATTCTACTCCATTAATCTAAATGTCTGTTCTTGTGCCAGTACCACGCTGTTTTGAGAACACTGGCTTTGTAATACAGCTTGATATCTGGTATTGAGATCCAACCTACTTTGTTCTTCTTTCTCAGGATTGCTACAGCTACTAAGAGTCTTTTTTTTATTCCAGATGAATTTTTGGAGAGTTCTTTCTAGGTCTGCGAAATATGCTGTTGGAGATTAAACCCTTATCGGTAATAACATTGACAAATTTTAACGGGTAGTGCATTGAATCTATAGATTGCTTTGGGTAATATGGACATTTTAACGATGTTGATTTTACCAATCCATGAACACGTTATGTTTTTCCATCTGTTTATGTCTTCCTCTTTCTCTTTTTTTCATTGTCCCGTAGTTTTCAAGGTATAAGTCTTTTACCTCCTTACTTCAAGGTATAGGTCTTTTACCTCCTTACTATTCCTAGGTATCTTAATTTTTTGGTGCGATGTTAAATGGGATTGCTTTTTTAATATCTCTTTCTGTAAGTTCATTATTGGTGTATAAAAATAACATAGATTCATTGGTGTTAATTTTGTATCCTGGTACATTACCAAATTCAATCTTGGTCTTATTTTAGTAGTCAGTTCATTATATTCCACAAATAAGTGAGATAACACGATATTTGTCTTTCTTGGATTACCTTACTTCACTTAGCATAATAGTTTCCAGATCCATCCATGCTGTCCAAAAGGTAAGAGATCCCTTATTCTTGCAGTTGCATAGTATTCCACAGTGTAAGTGTCTCACAGCATTTTTATCCATTCACCTACTGATGGACACTTGGACTGTTTAGAAATCTTAGCTATTGTAAATCATGCTGCTATGAAGATAAGGGTGCATATATTCTTTCTGAATGGTGTTTTGGATTTTTAGGATATATTCCCAGAAATGGGACCTCTGGGTCAAACAGAAGCTCCATTTTTAATTTTTTGAATAATATCCATACTGTTTTTCCTAGTAGCTACACCAATCTTCATTCCTACAGGCCCCTCCCCTCCAACCTTCCCTGCCTTCCCACCTTAGCACGACAGTCTGTTCATTGCTTCTTTATCTCTGCCTCTGCTTCCCCCACAACCCGATTCTTGTCTTTAAAAATATGTTGCCACTGTAGGCTAGAAATAAACCCACAAGAGCAAAAGAAAAATGTTTGAGTCCTACTTTCAATGTCCAATAGCTTTGAGTCCCAGTTTCAATTTCAAACAGTTCCTTATGTGTACATGTCATCAATGGTATCTGGATAGTGGACAAATGGTGACAATGCCGGTCCGACTCTCTCTGGTTTGGTCCTAGGCATCCTGTAGTGATGCACAGCGGCTAACTGCTCGCATGGCAAGGTGTCCTCCGCGTCTTCCATCTCTGGACTGTTTCTCCTCTTGCCTTCGTGGTTGGAGGAGACCTGTCAGTTCCTCTCTGTTGCAGGAGTCCACTTGGTCTTCAATATGTTTTCTGAAAGTATATAAACATATTCTTGACCAAGAGTTAATAAAGGAATCTTTTCTAAAAAATTGACTTGGGGTCCTTTTTATTTTTGCCTACCTGATTTTCCTTTGGCTTATTTTGATACCATGTGTGTTTTTCATGGGTGTCTTGCTGTTAGTATTACAAATGGAAATTGATTTTCCAAAGTGAAAATTTTTAGATGTAATTAACTTACCAGATATTTTTCCTTACATGATATTATCTTACTGTCTGCCACCCATTTTTGTGATTAATGGAGAATTTGGTAAAATTTTTAATGAAATCTTGATAACTTTAAATTTTAATTTTTGCACACAAATATGCCTGTTTTATGTTCAATATATATTAAGAAATTTTACCATGAGATGAGCTATCAATAGAAATTTTAATTAACACTTAAAAAACAGCTTTTTGTCCAGTACACTTAAATTTTCTTGGGTGTTCACTTATTTCAGTTCACCAATTTAAATTAATCTGAAAGCTTGATAACTCTTTTTCATCAAATTTAATACTCTACGAACAATCTTAGTATACCTTGTATATATTAGTGGAAAGGTTTATTTGCATTGAGTAGGCACTGAGCATTCCTAGTGCTAGGCTGGATTTAGATATAGGGCAGCTGCTGTTGGCATGTTTCTGTCTGTTACCTGGGTCCCGATCTGTGCTGAAAGTGGGAAGCGAGGTATGCATGAGGGCAGGAGACCTCCCTCAGAAGGGGTGAAGATTCAGACCCCTGCAAGGTTGGAGGGAGGATGAGGATCTATGCCTTACTTTTATTGACCCCCAAGTTCTCTCCTGATGGCTCCTCTGCAACTTGTGCCTGTCTTAGGTTGTTCCTTCCCTGAGGAATCTAGCCCATCTCTGGCTAACCAGTCATCCTCTGGGGCCATGCAGGGTGTTATGAGTTTCAGTTCTGTCTCCATGGTAGCCTATGACCCCAAGGCCTCCATGCCCAGCACTTGCCTTGGAGATACACTCCTCTGCTGGCAGGGGGCACCAGCACTGATCACTTATCTCAGGGAATTCCAGTTCCTTTTTCAGGGAGGGCCCAGTTCACACCATTTGACAAGAGACAGATCCATTATACCAGCCACTTCGAGGATTCAACCCCAGCGTGAATAGTGAGCTCAGGCTACAGATGAGGGCCATTGGGTTGTGAGAAGAGGGTCCCTCTTGGCAAAAGAGGAAAGAGGGCCAGTAAAGAATGCTCAAGTGCCTTCCCAGTGCCTCAATTCCTTCTAAAGGAATTAAATCCTTTCTGGTCCTCTTTTTAAATTGCTGCTAAACATTCAAAGAATTAGTTTGTAAGTTCGTTTGGGATAGTTGTACAATATGCTGTTGTGAAATATCAAAAATTAAATGATATTGTAGGATAATACCACGTAAGGATATTCTTTGCTCTAAGCCATGGCAATTCAATTTCAAATGGGCTGACAATTTCTTTTTGTGACTATATAAACTTTTTCAGGGAGGCAAAAACACAGATTACTTATCTTCGCTCAAGAGGCCAAATATATTGACTTTCAATGACAATCCTTATGACATTTAAAGGAAACCTCCTTATTTCCTTCCAAAATAATTTTCATGTTATGAGTTTCATTTAAAAATCTTTGTCTCATGAAGCAATTTCTCTTAAGGTTATGGTGACCACTGTATGGATTCCCTCTCATGACCCAACTTCCCTGTTGTCTGTGCCCAATTATTATGCTCATATGCATGTACAAAGGTCCCTCTGTTGATCTCTCGCCCTCATTCCCACCAACACCCACACTCCCTGAGGTTTGATGTTTTGATTGACGTTTCTCATTCTCTGGATCTGATCTTGATCATCAGTTTATGTCATTCATTATAGTCCACATATGAGTGAGATCATGTGATATTTGTCTTTCTCTGCCTGGCTTATTTCACTAAGATAATGCTTTCCATATCCATCCATGTTGTGGCAAATTTTAGGAGCTCCTTCTTTTTTACTGCAGTGTAGTATTCCATTTTGTAGATGTAGCACAGTTTTTTTAATCCACTCATCTGCTGATGGGCCCTTAGGCTGTTCCCAAATCTAAGCTATGGTGAATTGTGCTGCTATGAACATAAGGGTGTATATATACTTTCTGATTGTAGTTTCTAGTTTCTTGGGTTATATTCCTAAAAGAGGGATCACTGGGTCAAATGGGAGTTCCATTTTTGGTTTTTTGAGGAGACTACATACTGTTCTTCACAGTGGTTGCACCAGTCTGCATTCCCACCAGCAGTGCACTATGGTCCCTTTTTCTCCACATCCTCGCCAATACTTGTCATATGCTGATTTGTTGATGATAGCCATTCTGACAGGTGTGAGATGGTACCACATTGTTGTTTTGATTTGCATCTCTCTGATGGTTAGTGACATTGAACAGTTTTCATATATCTCTTGGCCTTCCTTCTGTCTTCTTTCGAGAAGTCCTATTTAGATCAGTTGCCCATTTTTTGATTGGGTTGTTTATCTTCTTTTTGTGAAATTGTATGAGTTTCTTGTAAATGTTGGAGATTAAACCCTTATCATTGATATCATTGGCAAATATGTCCTCCCCTGAAGTGGGCTTTCTTGTTGTTTTGTTGATGGTTTCTTTTGCTGTGCAAAAGATTTTTATTTTGAAGTGGTCCATTTGTTTATTATTTTCTTTAGTTTCCATTGCCTGAGGACCTTTGTCAGTGAAGAAGTTCCTTCTGCATATGTTGAAGATTTTGCTGCCTGTGGATTCCTCTAGTATTTTTATGGTTTCCTGTTGTAGGTTTAAGTCCTTTATCCATTTTGGAGTTTATTTTTGTGTATGGTGTAAATTGGTGGTCTAGTTTCATTTTTTGCATGTTTCTGTCAAATTTTCCCAATACCATTTGTTGAAGAGACTGTCTTGACTCCATTGTATGCTTGCAACTCCTTTGTCAAATATTAATTGAGCATATTGGTTTGGGTCAATTTCTGAGTTCTCTATCCTATTCCATTGATCTATGTGTCTGTTCTTCAGCCAGTACCAAGCTGTTTTGAGAACAGTTGCTTTGTTATACAGCTTGAAATCTGGCATTGAGATCCCACCTATTTTGTTCTTCTTTCTAAGGATTGCTGCAGCTATTCGGGGTCTTATTTTATTCCAGATGAATTTATGGAAAGTTTGTTCTAGGTCTGTGAAGTATGCCTTTGGTATTTTCATGGGGATTGCATTTAAATTATAAACTGCTTTGGGTAGAATGGACATTTTGATATTGATTCTCCCAATCCATGAACATGGTATGTTCTTCCATCTGTTTATGTCTCCCTCTATCTCCTTTATTAGTGTGGTGTGATTTTCTGCATATAAGTCTTTTACCTCCTTAGTTAAGTTTATTTCTAGGAATCTTAATTTTTTTGATGCAATCTTAAATTTCATTGCTGTTTTAGTCTCTCTTTCTGTAACTTAATTATTGGTATATAGAAATGCTATAGATTTCTTGGTGTTAATTTTGTATCCTGCTATATTGCTGAATTCATTTATTAAGTTTAATAATTTTTTGATGGAGTCTTTAGGGTTTTCTATGTACAGTATCATGTCATATACAAATAAAAACAGTTTTACTTCTTTTGCTATTTTGATGCCTTCTATTTCTTTTTCTTGTCTGATAGCAATGGCTAATACTTCCAGCACTATGTTAAATAGGAGTGGTGAGAATGGGCATCCTGTCTTGTTCTTGTTCTTAGGGGAAATGGTTTTAGCTTCTCCACATTGAGTATGATGTTGGCTGTGGGTTTGTCATATATGGCTTTTATTATGTTGAGGTTTGATCCTTCTATTCCTACCTTGTGTTGAGTTTTTATTAAGAAAGGATGATGGATTTTTTTCAAATGCCTTTTCTACATCATTTGACACGACAATGTGATTTTTATCTCTCAATTTGTTTAGGTGATATATCACGTTCATTGATTTTCAGATATTGTACCATCTTTGCATACCTGGGATAAATCCTACTTGGTCATGATGTATGATCTTTCTGACATATGGCTGGATTTGATTTGCTAGAATTTTGTTGAGGATTTTGGCATCTATGTTCTCGAGGGATATTGGTCTGTAATGCTCTTTCATTGTGTTATCTTTATTGGGTTTTACTATTTGGGTGATGCTGGATTCATAGAAGGAGTTTGGAAGTGTTCCTTCCTCTTGAATTTTCTGGAATAGTCTGAGAAGAATGGGTTTTAGTTCTTTTCTGAATGTTTGGTAAAATACCACTGTGAAGCCATCTGACCCAAGGCTTTAGTTGCTGGAAGCTTTTTGATAACTGCTTCAAATTCTTCTGTAGTTATCAGTGTGTTGAGAATTTTAGAATCTTCCTGTGTGAGTTTTGGAAGGTTGTGTTTTTCTAGGAATCTGTCAATTTCCTCTAGGCTCTGAAATTTCTTAGAATAGAGTTGTTCATAATATTTTTTAACCATCCTTTGTATTTCTGTGTGGTCTGTAGTTATTTTCCCTCTCTCATTTCTGACTTTGTTGATTTGGATCCTCTCTCTTTGCTTCTTGGTGAGCCTGGCTAGAGGTTCATCAATCTTGTTTATCCTTTCAAAGAAC